>JAVJIF010032240.1:0-454496 GCA_038442645.1 Agave tequilana | reverse complement strand
CATCCATAATACAAAACTATGATATTTAAACATTGAAGCATGATGCATATGGATAGAAATCCAATATATATGAAACATGTATATATCATGATTTTTGTCATTAAGTCCAAAAATATGTTTTGTTATAAATATCAAAACATAAAACTCATGAAGTAGATTTATCAAACTAAGTTTGTTTAAACAATTGAAGCATGCATGTATATAGAACAAATCTAATATACATAAACCATGTAAAACTTGTTTTGATATAAAATCTATTCATGAAAACCAAGATCGGTTAAACCTAAAACCGAAAACCAAAACATGAAACGTGTGTGTTGTGAACTTGAGCCTATCATACTATACTAATCTTTACAATTAGGATCTAAACCCAAACTAAAACTATGGATACCTAAGTCTTCTTGTAGAGCGCAAACTCCAAGCTAGAGCGCAATCTCCAAGTCGGCTCGATCCAAAAAACTCTGATTCACCGGGCAAGTGCTATATATATCTTTGATGCGCGGGCTCTTGAATCAACATGTGCAAGCTTCCAAATCATCTTGTTGAAGCTAAACACCAACTAATATCTTGGTTAATGATCTGAAACTAAAATCACAAGATTATAGTACACATAACTACATGAGTTAATCATCATCAAAACTAGAGTGGAAGGCCTTTGGGCCAACACTAAGGTCATAAGTTCACCACAAATCATTCTTCCTTAAACTTAGTCTCTATGCAAGATCTTGTCTTCAATTAAGGTAAGAAACTCAAAATTGGATTGAATAATTTATCTTTCATAAAACCTAGATAATATGCTTTGTGATAGTGAAGATTTCTGAGATTCAACTCTAACCATCAAGCCATTTATATATATTTATATTCTTCTCTCTCTCTTTTTTTCTTTTTCTTCCCATAGTTTTCTTAGGCTTCTAGTTCACCCATGTAGCGAGCATATAACCGATGACTCCCAGACCAGATGGTTTTAGGGCACCAGATGAGAAAACATCCCTCGGGTTTTAGGACTCAAGTAAACAAGGCCACAAACTAAGGGGGATTATTTGATTCTTTTGACCACCGTTGGCGTGAATAATCATGCTTCTTGAGGCATAGTTATCCAGCTTAATAAGTGATGTTTTATATATATATATATATATATTCTTTTTTATTTACTTTATAGCATTTTAGGTCTTGTTTCCATCCAAAAATTGTGTAAGTGTGATGTGCATTCTATCTAAGGCAAAAATTCAAGATAAAATTATCTCCCCAATTTATCTTACTTAGCCTATAATGTTAAACAAGATCCATTATTTCGACTAGGTTTAAGATGTCATAATTAAGGCTTTCTTAATTTCTAAGATCATCTTAATTTTCTTTAAAATAGATCAAAACTTTGTCTCTTATTTCAAAAAGTTTTAAAGAAAGAGAAAAATTACTATACAAAAAGGAAAGGTTTCTAAAAGTATCCTAAAAGAAGTGTAAAAGAAAGAAAATTAAAAACTCTATGTTAGTAAACCCTCCCCCACACTTATCTCATGCATTGTCCTCAATGCATCGTGATATATGTATGCATGAAACAAATAGAGAGGGAAGAAAAAAAATTACCTCAAGTGGTGGTTCCGGTGGCGGCCTGATTGGTCCACGAAAGTCGGCCCAATTATTCTTGCGTGGAGTCCGGAGGAATCCACCAGAAACCTCCATGATACAACCCACTAGAAAGATGTATGCATGTGTGATTTTATTAAAAATTTACCCCATCTATTTCCAATTTTCAAAATAATTTCGGAGTCAAATTTTTCAAAGCCTTTGTCCCAGAATGGAATGATTGATTTGGACTCAGGAAGTACAGGAACTAATATCGACTCAGAAAAATGACTCAAGTCAAGTAAAGGTCGGGAGTGGAGATCGGTTCAGGAAGTGGGTCCAAATCAAGAAAATGAAGCTCAAGTCCACAATCATTTCCCCATGATGGAATGTGACCTTCTATGAGTAGTGATTCAAGTTCAGGAATGACAGATGTGGGAATCAAAACTGACTCTAAAATGTTGCTCAAATTGGGTAACATAACAGGAGTCAATAATGATTCAGGAATTTGAACTGAATCACAAATTTGAGAGGCAAAGTCACATTCCTCATTGAGTTCAATTCCACAAAAATGAGAACTTACCAATTTATCAAATGGACTTTCAAAAGTATGAAATTGGTCAAGTTCAATATGATCATCATAAGAGATTGGTGATTCAATTTCACAATGAACTGGCACTAGATCCAATACTGACTCGGGAAAAGGAGTGAAATCAGGTGAAGATACCGCAGTCATAATTGAATCAGGAAGTAGAATTGAATCAACTAATTTGAGGTTCATGATCATATTCATGCTCAAGTTCAATTTCAGAAAAGGATAACTTGCCAAAATGTCAATGGGATTTAAAGTTTGGACAAGTTCAGGTGGGTGTGCTGAAATTGAATCTTGATTTTCAAAATGACAAGAGTCTTGGGTCATATCAATAGAGTTTGGCATAGTTGAATTGGTCAAAGGTTGATAAAATAGAGTTTCCTCATTCCTAAAAATGTTAACCAATTGACTCAATTGTTCTTCCACCCTATTGATAGACTCGGCATGTGATTTTTGATATTGTAATAAAGACTCCTTCAAGATATCTAAACTCTTGTCTAGATATGATGTATCTCCAAGTGGTTGCTCTAGAATGGGAGTATAGGAATCTTAGTTTTGAAAATTTTGTGAATAATGTGAGTCAAAAATGTGTGGAGATTGAAGCTTGGACTCACACAAGAGTTCTTTTCTCATTTCCAAGGCAAATGGTTGTTCATTATGAGGAGGTGGAACTGAGTAAGACTCTTGAAAATACTGTAGAATTGGAGAGGCCAATGTTTCTTGAAGTTGTTGCTCGGCCCTTTGTAGATTGACTTCTAAACTCTTTAGTAACTCAGATTTTCTTCAATTGGTGGTTCAAAAAAAGGAGAGTATAAGAAGCAAAATCGGGGAATGAATATTGTGGATAAGGTGAAAATGATGGACAAGGTGGACGTGGGGCACAAGGAGGTTGAAAATTTGGCTCGGGGGACTTGAATCCCCATTGACTCTGTGAAGAGTTGAAATTATTTTGAAAATTATAGTTATAAGAATATGGGTATGGGTTGTATTAATTCAGATAAGGCCAACCCGGTGTATGTGGTTGGTGCATATTGTAAAACGCCGGGTTGAAATTATCCGAATAAAATGGAGTCGGTGTGAAATATGGATTCATGTTCGGATTGAAAGAATTATTTTTGTTGAATGCCATTTCACAAAAAATCACAAAAAAGAAAAATCAAACAACAAACAAAAAGAAAAGAAAAATCAAAACCAAGCCAATGGAGGGTTGACCTAGACCTAGATGTAGATGTCCCTAGGGGCCAACGTCTATTCAAATTTTATTAGGGCTTGGGTGTGTGAGTGGAGAGATGATTTTTGGGCTAAGGAAGGGTGATTAAATCCCACCTTATCTTGTTTGGGTTTGCCCTTAAGTTTAATTTGTTCAAGTGTGTAATATAGACAAGAATATAACACAAAGCGATAAATCACCCACGTGTTTGTCCTATGCTATATGCAATGCCATATTTACATCTCCATCCAAAACAACAACAGAACAAAATACAGTATATTGGAATTGAATTGACACGTGCCTAAATGCAAATGTCTAAACCGTTTTAAAATCGTCAAATACCATATTTTAGTTCTTTATTTTATTATGGTGTGTAGGAAATCAAAGCAAGAAAGATAGCAGTACAAATCCACTAGCTATTATAATTCACACATCCCAGAACAACACGATATACAATTTTCACAAAACTGCCGCGTTTGCGCGGCAAATGTCGCGGTTGCGCGGCTTTGTTTCAGAATCTGGGGCCCTGCTTTCTAGAGCAGGGAGAGGCAAAGCTAGGGTTTATTCTGCAATGTTAAGTACTTGTAAATATTACCTTGCCACACAAAACAGAGAAGTCAATGTTAACAAAAACGTGAAAACAAACCATTCCCTTCCCCGGCAACGGCGCCAAAATTTTGATCAGGGCGAAAATTAGCACTCAAAAGTGTGTTTATGTGAAATCGATGTAAAAGCTCGAATGTGCTAATGTACCCTCGATACTTCTGTTATAGCATTGGCTTAACGGGTCGAATCCATAGGGAAGGGAGGCGATAGAAGCATTAACAGTCTCTATTCACGTCAGTTATTAACACTTCTTCTTTGTTGAAAGAATGAAAAAGAATGAAAAAGAAAAGAAAATGAAATCCAGAATGTGGTAGGTGAGGAGAGCGATGAAAACGGCGATGTAAAAATAAAAGTGAAGTGCTTTGAAAATGAAAATAGAAAAAGAGATGGAACAAGGTTGAACTAAGAAGGATGGTAAAAAACACCGATAGAAAAATGAGAAAAGAGTTTGGAAAACGATTTCTAAATCAAGCTAAAAGAAAACTCAAGGCTACTAACTACTAAATGCTCCACTAACCATGCTAACTCTTCGAGATAGTTGCCTCACATTTTGATCCTTGGCCATCACAATCCTTGGCTCCAAGAGACGGTACAAAGCATGGCTCATGGATGGTTCATCACATTCAAAACATTACATCGAGAACAAGCTAATACAAGCATCACTCATTACACTACTAGCATGAAATAAAAGAGCATGAAATAAAAGAGAGTTAGCTTGGTTAGCAAGTTAGCAAGTTAGATGTTAGAACCCATCATCTTTGGCCATCAATGGCTCTTGCAAGAACAAGGCCTTGTAGAGGCAACCCGATTCATGTGGATTATTAAGTAAGTGGTTAGATGGTTAGTGGTTAGTAGTTAGATTGCTATGAGAAGAAAAAATAGTAAGAAATCATGTAGAAGGTGAAGGAGATTACATTGGAAGAGAAAGGAGGCATCTTTACATAGAGTGTCACTCTCTATTACATCAATCCCTGCTTTCTCTCTCTAGAAATCACTCAGTCCTACTACAATGATCTAAGAAAAAGAAATGAAAAATACAAGAAATGAAGAACACTCACCTACACTACTCCTAAAAATCTGCACCTACTCCTAAAAAACGAAGACTTCCCTCGGTTTGGCCCTCTTCAGGTCTATTTATAGGCCAAAGATCCTTCCCGAAGACGAGACGGGGCTACGCGTCGAAAATCGACGCGTGGCTCCACTACTTTGCCGCGGATCCGCAAGGATTGCCGTGGATCCACGGCAATACCAGGGATTAGGTCCCTGGTTTTGGTCCGTGGCTCCGTCTGGCTTCGAGAATGTTCAAGGTATATCCCGTTTCTGGTACTTTCACCCGAATATCGTCTGACACGCAGGAGGTAGATTCGATGTATCTTCTAGATAATCCATTGCTTGGCCTCCAAGTAATGCGGGATTAATTACCATAAATTGGAAGAATTAGGCTCTTATTCCATCTTTACCCTTGGACTTTGATCTACCTGCAATAAAGACAAAACACGGTTTAGATCGACAATTTATTCATAAATCGGTGGGAGAATGCGATATAATAATGCAGAAATTGTAGACTAATCAGGTACCTCAGAGGTCTCTTCATTCTGAGTCAATCTGCTATTCGGATCCTCTACCTCAGTATCCTGGGCCTCCTCTTCCCTTGTGGCCTCTACGTCCTCGTCTTCAGGCTCTTCACTCCCCTTCTCTCCAGTGGAGGCCTCCTTCTTAGCATCCTCTGAAGTGGATCCCACTTCATCTTTCAAAAGATACCCAGGCACATTACCTTGCTCGTCATCTTTGTAAGCCTAATGGTACTTTAGTTTCTTAAATAAATTTATGGCCTCTTGCTGTCTCTCTGGTCGTTAATCCATTCAGCACACGCTTTCTCCAAAGTATGAAAAAACTGATCCTTCTCACACTGAGAAATGACCTCATCTCTTCTACCTCGAACAACAGGGTGTCGATCAGCTGACGAGCCTTCATCTCATTGTCACGAGGATGCCTGATAAATGACTCTGCCCCTCTCTACATTTCTAATCGGGTCTTATTGTTCTAAAGAGCAGATTGGAGGGCTAAGTCTGATTTTTTCAACCTTCCCATGACTGACTTGAGGTCAGCATCTTTCTTCTCTGACTCCCCCCAAACTCGGGATAACTCAACATTTGTTTCCTCCAGCTCCTTTCGGAGATGATCCTGTTCGATTTCAAATTGCCTCAAGGACCGAAGCTGGGTGAGTTCTTCATCCATCATCAGCTTCTCGCCAGCCAAGTTACTGACCATCTCCTCTAGACTAGTAATGATCCCACTCTTCTCTTTCAAGGTTGTCTGCTGGCTACTCAAAAATTTGAAGGCGAACGACACACCCTACAAGAGAGAATTCAATGGAAAGTGATACAATCTATGAAAAGCAAAAAACACATCTACCATACCTTTATCATTGACTTCTTCATCTGCCTCTTTTAATCCACCAGAGTTAGTTTCTCAAACTCTTCTAGTTTGAAAAGATAGTTCCCTTCGCCCAGGACAGCCACATCATCATTCCTTTTTAGGAGTAGCCCATATTTGGAAGTTAGGACCTGGATGTCTCGGTCCATTCCTGAAGATGAAGATTCCCGTTGTGGGTCTAGTGACTTGTTCTCTTGCGATCTACAGTGTATCAACAACAATGTCTTCCCTGCCAAGGGATAATCCCAGGCGATCCACAACCAAAGTCAGATTATCAAGCGAGGATATCACAATAGAGATGACGGTGGGCTGACAGCTAGAGGGGTTATAGAGGATCCGTAATCGATTTGGGACTCAAAAAAGTGCTCGATCAACGGCTTCTTCAATTGCCCCGTAACTCGGGTTACATCAAAGCCTTTGTGTGCTCATTGAACTTTAGGGGCCATCTTTCCAGAACCGATCCCATTCTTTAAAGAAAACCTTTCATCATCTTCAGCTTCTCCCTCCGCATTTCTTCCTCGTCAGATCTATAAGCCAGATCCTCAGATTCCTAGAATTACAATAATGAATGAAGGAAAAATACAAAAAGATTAGCAATAAAAATTGATGCTTACCCCGGGGGTCCTGCACTAGGGAATCTAGTTCCAATCTATTCCTCTTTGATAGGCTGGCCCAAGAATGCGATTCCTTCATCCTTGTTCTCTTTTTCAGGGAAGTCACAGCTAAAGATTGCTCTTCTTCGGACAGAGCCTTGTCTCACCAGACTTCCCCTGTGGCACCGAAGCTCGATCCTGCCAGACCCCTAGTGGAGGATTTATCCTTCGGGGTAACGGGAGGCACGACCGGTCTGTTCGGGCATAACAATCAATTCTAGTTGTGCTTGTCATACTCAATCCCATATAGCTTCTTGGCTCGCTTTTCAGACTCTATTGAAACCAGTAAACTACCCTGGGTAGATGTGCATAAGCACCAAAACCTCAGAATGCTCCACTGGATGCTCTCCTCGGTGGTTTCTCAAGGTCCAGATACTCGAACGATGGTATTGCTCCATCCATGATTGCTATCCAGCAGGTTAACAATCAACTTTGGTTGGCCTACTCGCGGAATGAAGGAATAAACTCTGGATGAAAGCTTTTGCATCGAATAGCAGATTGTAAAATTTTCAAGGCTATATGAATCAGGAGCAAAGTCCACACAAAAGGGTTTTGAAAGCTAGGATCGTCCTCCACGCGTCGGGCGTCAACTGGGTGGGAGCAACATCATAGTAAGCCAACACCTGGAGAACAAAGATAGTGAAAGGAAGATGCACTCTCAATGCCAACACCTGGGGATGGAAATACACACCTCCCGAGTAGGCACCTTGACATTATACCAGGATGACACCACTTGACGACAATACTGGGGGCAGAAGGATGTGATACTTCTTCAGGTGTTCGACCACATCTCATTGGCTATGGAGGACAGTGGGGGAGGGGTCGAAGACCATTGCCTCTCTCATTCTGAAATGAAACCTCTTTCTCTCAACAATAATAGCTCTCTTTTGGCTAGCCATCTCTTGATAAAAAAAAGGCCATAATATGAAAGACTAACCCTCAGGTTTGGGCGCAAAGGAAGAGAGAAAATTTGGGAATTTTTGAAAACTAGGGCTTTAAAAGAAACCCTAAAATTTCTTCCCAATTTATATGAAGGAAGGGAAGTCATTGCAATGATGGCTCTGAGCTCGAATCGAGGTATGGCGATAATCCCTGATTCAGATCGAATCGTTGCAAGAATCCCAATAAATCCTATCACCCAAACTACAACCACCTCTTTTCAGAGTGTGCTGATCGAACGTACAATTTGACAACTGGCCATACAGAGCGAGGATAACATTAAATGTGAAAGATATGAAAAGATATGGATTACTTTTCTCTGGCTACAAGGCAACAAACCTAGCCACTAGCCGGATGATCAAGTTAGTTATGTTTTCCCCCTTTTTGATCCTAGCTCCGGAAAGGGGGAAAGCCAAGGGCACCTGTAATGGTCAATTTCTGACGCATGTTGAGATCACGCCACGTGTCCTGCCCCCCAGAAGTGTCCCACGGCCCAGAACTGTCCCAAGCACCTAATCACCTTTCCACCAGTGGGCCCAGTATGCCTGCAAGCCCAACCTGAGCCCAAAGAAAAAGCTTCGGGTCTTGTCCCGAGCCCACGTCACTCTGGTACCACTTATCCTAAGCCTTAACTCAACCGGAGCTGTGCAGTTCTGTGGAGATTACAACCATCGATGCAAGAACTGACTCCAAAATTACTCCGACCTCCGACACGTTGACCCTTTGAAGCCTGCTGCTCCTACACTAGTTACAACTGGATGACACCATCCCCGTGATTTGTGGATCCAGTCATGCTGTCAAATTATCTCTACATTCTAAACATTACAATACCCCTACATCAATGCAGACCATTATGAATAGTGACGGATATCTCTGCATAGTTATCTCAACAATCAAGCGAAGCGGTCTGGGTGATTTTAAAGAAATCACAACATGCCAATCATGCAGTTGTTAAGATCCAAAAAGCCCGAGTGTGCATTAACGCTAAGACACTAGTATTAATACACCTCCATCTCCACTGGAAGGGGGTTAGCTTTTGATTACCATCAGAACACACTATTCACAAGTATTCTCTGCTTTTTACAAACAAGGATATTTATTTTCACACCCGAGGGTCTTCCGTCGACATCACAACGGTGCTTCTGACCTGATAGATGTTCTTTTTCTTATGTGTTCTTAATAGGATTAATTGAGAGCTTCCAACTGTTTGTGGTGGAAATTTCCCACCATATTAAGCAAAGTAAGTTTTGAAAATAAAGTAATTTTTTGAAAATTTGATTTTGAACATAATATCAAAAAAAATTGCAGTATATACTTGAGATTTTGAAAATCTTTTTGTGTGTATGTGTCAAAATTTGTTTGTATGTGTGTCTATCCATACGCTTTTTAACCATATCTAATTTGTATAAAAAAATATCAAAGACACCTACCTAACTTGACTTGATATGAAATAAAAGTTGAAGTTGGCTTGATCTTTAAATTGTTTTAAGTTGAATCATAATCTTCACTTGAGTCTTGATTTAAATTGAGCTTGGATTCTCAACCAAGATTGAGTTGAGTCTTAACTTTGAGCTCATTCTTTCATATGACTTGATTTATGCAAGAGCTTCTCAATCCATCTTTCTCTTTACAGATTTGTAGTATAAGCTCTAGTCCTTCCATCCTCCGTCAATGGTACCAGCTTACTTGAGTATTATGATTCTTAAACTATACACTCAACAAGCAATTAGTATCACAGGATGATTTGTTATTCATCATCAAAATACAAGGGTCAATAATCCCCTCATTTTTTGATGATGACAAACCTCCATCAAATAAATATATAAATAAGAATAACATAAAATGCTCTCCCTATCTATATGATCTCCCCAGCATATGAAGTTATCCCCCTTTGGCAACATTAAAATGGGGTAAATAGGCAAGATAACACAAGAAAGAAAATAAAAATAAGATAAGAGGACAAATTCTCCTATCAAAGAGCATATAAAATAAAATCAATAAATAACACTCCTACAATTCATTCGTCAGTTGTTGGAATAAAATGAGCATAAAATGCAGTGAAAATGCGAAATAAAATGCAATGAGAGATTTAACATGGAATGCACATGCCTCAGTCTCCTCTCACGTGACAAAAATCAACTTCGCATAGAGGTTTTGTGAAAATGCCGGTTGATTGATGTTTAATGTCAATGTAAATCAAAGAGGCATCTTGTTTTTCAACATGATCTCTCAAGAAATGGTGTCTAACACAATATGCTTGGTTCGTGAGTGAAACACCAAATTCTTTGATATATTAATAGCACTTGTATTATCATAAAGAATTCTAATATTATGAAAATGCAACCCAAAGTTCACAGGATTTTGTTTCATCCATAGGTTTTGAGCACAATAAAGACCCAGACAATATATTCCACTTAGATCATGGATAAAGCAACATAATTTTGCTTCTTAACTGACCAAGAAACCAAAGAATTACTAAGAAAATGACATATGCAACTAGTGCTCTTGCAATACATTTTGCATCTGGCAAAATCGGTATCACAATATCCTAATAAGTCAAATGAGGTGTGTTTGGGGTAAAACAATCATAGTTCAATGGTATCATTAACATACCAAATGATACGTTAAACAACTATCAAGTGAGATGCTCTATGAGATGATTGAAATCTAGCATATGCACACATACTACATAATATTTGGTCTAGTTGCGGTCAAATAGAGTAAACTACCAACCATACCTCTATGTAACTTTTTATCTACCATATCACCTTCTCATCTTTGTCCAATTTGATTGAAGTATTCATGAGAGTTGATGCGTGCTTTGAGTTCTCCATTCTAAACTTCTTTATAAATTCTTTAGCGTATTTGCTTTGTGAGACAAAGATACGTTTATCTGCTTATTTGATTTGTAAATCAAGAAATAATGTAAGCTCTCCCATCATATTCATCTCAAATTAATCTTGCATCACTTAGAAAAAAATTCGCACAAAGAGACATTAGTAGAACGAAAAATCATATCATCATATACTTGCACTGAAAGAAAATCATCATTTTGTTTTCTCACAAATAAAGTATTATCCATTCTACTTTAGAAAAATCATATTCCAAATGAAATTTTGAAAGCCATTCATACCAAGCTCTAGGAGTTTTTTTTCAAACCATATAAAACTTTTCGAATACGATAAAACATGATTTAAAAAATTAGGATTATCAATTTTAATTTTGAATTGATACTAGTAGAACCAAAAATAATATCATCTACATATACTTGCACTAAAAGAAAATCATCATTTTGTTTTCTCACAAATAAAGTATTATCAATTCTAACTATAGAAAAATCATTTCCAAATGAAAATTTGAAAGCCATTCATACCAAGTTCTAGGAGTTTGTTCAAATCATATAAACTTTTCAAACACGATAAACAAGATTTGAAAAATTAGGATCGATAAAACTTGGAGGTTGTTCAACATAAACCTTTTCATTAATAAAATCTTTTAAAATGCTTAACATCTATTTGACAAAATTTGAAATCTTTAAAACTAGAAAATGCTAAAAACATGCGAATAGAATTCAATTTGCAACTGGTGCAAAAGTTTCATATAATCAATGCCCTCCTCTTGATTGTATCTTTGGGCAACTAATCTAGCTTTATTTCTAGTGACAATTCAAATTCATCAAGTTTGTTTGGAAAACCCATTTAGTACTAATGATCAGGTGATCATTCGGTCTAGGGACAAAAATTCACACATTATTTTTATGAAATTTATTTAGCTCATTGTGCATAATCATAATCCAAAATTCATTAAGTAAAGCATTATCAATGGTTTTAGGTTCTAATTGAGATAGAAAAGTAACACTACCACACTCACTTAGAACCTTAGAACGTGTCATAATTCTTTGTGAAGGATTCCCAATGATTTGTTCCTTTGGATGATCTTTTATAAACTTTCAAGCTTTGGAAGATCTTTGTGTGTTTCATCCATCACGTCATTCAGTTCTTTGGGAGCTTCTATTGTAAATGATTCTTTGATGTGCAATTCATTTGACTCATCCATACCTTCTTTATCATCATCTCTAAAAGTCACATTCTTGGGCAAAACAATGTTAGGTTCATCAAAAGCAACATTTATAAACTCTTCAACTACAAGTGTTTTCTTGTTAAAGACTCTATAACCCTTACTCTTTGGAGCATAACAAAAAAATAAATCAATGACAATATTAAAATCAGACTTGTCACAACTATGCTTGGTATTGAGCATAAAATATTTACATCCAAAAATTCAAAAATATCCAATATTAAGACATTTTTCAAACTAAAGCTCATATGGGATTTTCTTAAGAATAAGTCAAATCAAAACATGATTTAAAAGATAGCAAGCCGTGTTGACGACTTCCGCCAAAAAATATTTTGGCAAATTATAAGAGTTTAATAAAGTGCGTGTCATTTCTTGTATTGTACGACTCTTCCGTTCAGCGACTCCATTCTGTTGTGGTGTTCTTGGTGTGGAGAATGTATGTGAAATACCATTTTCCAAATAAAACTTTTCAAAAAATTCATTTTCAAATTCTCCACCATGATCACTACGAATCTTAACAATTTTCAAACTTTTTTCCCAACCTTTTGCAAAATGGCGAAAACTCAATAAACGAATCACTTTTTTTTTTTGCAAGATATATAGCCTAAGTAAATTGCGAGAAATCATCAAAAATGACAAACACATAATATTTACCTCCTAGTGAGGCAACTCTCATAAGACCAAATAGATCTATGTGAAGTAACTGCAAAGGTTTAGAATTTGATCCCTTGTTCTTGGATTTGAATGAATTATTCTTTTGTTTACCTTTTGTGCAATCTTCACAAGAAGTATATTTAACAAAGATTAAATTTGGCAAGCATTTTGATCGAGCTAAACCTGTGCACAGAAAAATAAAAGTTTAAGAATAGTGCTAGGTTCTCAATACTATCGCTATAACAAGTGGTTATGTGGGTGTATTCCACAAGAAGGGACTGCGATGGAAGCAATTGTGTATGTTTCTTATTTTAATTTACAAAACAAGTTAATCTTTTTTTCTCAGTTTTGAAAGAAAATAAAAATAGTTAAAGCTATGTTAAGTTAAAAGAAAATCAAAGGGAAAGAAGAAGATGATTTTGTTGATAAGAAAAAAAAAGAGAAAATAAAGTTAATGAAAAAGAAATGAAAAGATGAAAAGGATTAAGAAAGAGTATTTATCTTTTTATAGATTAACATACCTTGAATCTGTGTGAAGTTACCTTGAAATAAAGTGAAGCAGTAGAAAAGAAGACATGAAGCAGAGCTTCGGCTAGATCCAGCACAATAAAGAAGGTTGAAGATTATATTGGCTGTCACTTCAATATAACTCTCTCTTGAAAAAGGATTACATCCAGTGTCACTCTATATATAACTCTTCCTCTCCTTCTCTCATGTAATTATCTCTAACCTAAGTTATAAATAACTAAAAATTACATTGTAAAAAGAACGAATAAAACTAAAACTAAACTAAAGAACAGCTTAGCCTATTCTCTCTGCTCCATCCTCTGGTCTCAGAATTTGTAGGTATTTATAGTGAAATATGGAAGAGGGAGAGCGTCTAAAAATAGGAGGAGCAAACACTCCTCCTTATCTCAACAAAATGTCACGGATCTACGGCCGGAGTGTGGCCAGATGGCCACACCCGGGCGGTGCAGACTCCTATTTTGTTGTTGGCTCCTTTTATCCAACTGGTTTCACAGTTTTGGCTCTAGAGTTCATATCACTGTTGATCTTCAGCTAACCGATATGGGTTCATCAAAATTCAAATTTAACCAGTTTATATTTAGTGTTATGTCTCTTATTTGCTCTAATCTTTAGCTGATCAATTGCCTTAATCCTTGATTTTGATTTAATCTAAATTTTAGTGGGCTTCTGTGCTCTTATTCTCTTCCATCTCCTTTAGTAAGGCCATGCACATAATTAGACAAAAAGATAATTAAGTAGCAGAGTTTATTAAATAATAAATATGAGAATGTGATGATAAATATGCAATATCAGTGACTGATCACACCCCACACCTATCTTTTGCTCATCCTCAAGCAAAACAAAATAAAAAGTAAAACAGAGTTAACCTAGTCTAACTCACTTTCGTAGGAATCACGGTTGCACTTAGTATGTGCAACAAGCCGTTAAACCTCTAAGGTATCCCTAGAGGATTCGTGAGGGTTTTTAGTGGATTACACCCACAAAATCTATAAAGAAAGAGAAACAAAGTGTTAGTATTTTCGAAAAGTATTTTGAAAAAGAGAGAAAATATTTGAAGTATTATTGTAATAGTTCAAGCAATATATAAGTTATAGAAAAACTAAAATTTTCATTCGTAAACTTAGTCTGTATTCAAAAACTCATTATCAATCAAGATAAGGAGTCAAACTGAATTTCTTATCTAGTCTGTTATTTTACCTTAAGTCATATGCACCTTCGTGACCATGAGATTTTGACTAGAGGTTCTTTAACTCTAACTCTTATACTTTATTTTTCATATTTTAGTAGTGTTATTCCTTAGTTTTATTAGGCTTTCTAATCTACACATGTAACAAGCCTTTAATTAGTGACTCTCAAACCGGATGGTCTTAGAGCACCGGGTGAGAAAACGCCCCAAGGACTTAAGGACTAGAGCAAACAAGGCCACAAAACTAAAGAGTTTTATTTATAAGATAGACCTCTTTTAGGCGTGAATACTTATGCTTTATGAGACACAAATACCCAGCTTAATCAGAGAATTTTATATATATATATATATATAGCATAATAAGGCATAAGAATTTTTATTTTTTGAACCCTAAGTGTGTAAGTGTATAAAGTATGCATATTTCATTGAGGTAAAAATTATGACTAATTACTTTTCTAATTTGTTTTCTAACCCTAAAAATCAAACAAATAATCTCATTTTGACCAAGTATAAGAAATCCTACTTATGATTCTCCTATCCATTAAAATTAACTTAATTTCTAAAAAAATAATTCAAACATTGTTTCTTTTTTTCAAAAAGTTTTTTAAAAAAAGAATTTTTTTTAAATATATAAATAAAGAGAAAAATCTATGTTAATACCCTCTCCCACACTTATCTCATGCATTATTCTTAATTTATGAATGAATGCATATATGCATGAAAAAGAAGAAAGGGAAGGAAAAATATTACCTTAAGGTGGTGGTTTCGGTGGTGGTCAGATAGGCCAAGTATTGCAACCCAATCTGAATAATGTGGATTATCAAGGAACCACCTTTGATGATCTCTTTTTATTTACATTGTTATACTTTCCAATATGAATAGGATCATGAAAGATCCTAACATGAAATTTATCCCAGTTATATGATCAATTTCGAATATCATTACAGAGTCATAACTGTCTATACTTGGGTCCAACAATGGAATGTGATTCAGTGTTGTGATTGATTTGGGCTCGGGAATGAAAGGAACGGGAACCAATGCTGACTCATAGATTTGACTTAAATTAAGTTTAGGTTGAAGAGTCAGATTCGGTTCAAGAATTTGGTTCAAATCAAAGAATTGAAATTCACATTCATTTCCCAACAATGGAATGTGACTATCCAAAATAGGTGGTTCATATTAAAAATATATAGTAGTACAGAAATCAGTGTTGGTTCAGGAATTGGATACAAATTGGATAAGGATATCTGAGTTAACATTGATTCGAAATTTGTAACTGAATCACAAAATTGGGGATCGGTGTCACATTCACAATCAAATTCAATTTCATTGAAATGAAAACTTGCCAATTTGTCAATGGTTTGGTATTGGTCAAGTTCAAGATGATGTTGTGAAATTAAATCTTGGTTAAAGTTTTCAAGACACAATGATTCTTAATTCCTATCAATATGGTTAGAAAATCAGGAATGGTCAAAGATTGGGTGAAGAGAGTTTCTCCTTATCATTTGTATTGACCAAATGACTTAATTATGGTTCAAACATATTAATGGATTGGTTGAAGTAATTTTGGCTTTGAATCAAGTATTTCATACTCTTTTCTAAGTTAAAAAGTTCTTCTTGTTACGGTGGGACTTGAAAAATAGAGTAAGGATCTTGGACTTGGGAATTTTTTGCGAATATTGAGTCCGTCGAGATTTGGAATTATCGTGTGGACTCAAGAAAGGCTTCAAAACTCTTTTCTAAAGAAGATTTTTCTTTTATAGGTTGATCTAGATATTGAGTACATGAAGCTGAATGTTGGTTAGGTTGTTGATAGTAAAACTTGGAGAGTTGTATCCCCACTGACCCAGTGAAGAGTGATGATGATCATCCCAATCTTGTTCATAACACTGGGGTTGGGGTATATACTGATTCGAATAAGAGCAATTTGGCATACTTGGTGATTAAAATTATGAAATGCTGGGTTGGTAAAGTCTGAGTCAAAAGTAGTCGGTGTGAAGTATGGATCACTATATGCATTGGAACAATTGTAATTATAATCCATATCACAAAAATGTCAGAAACAAAAACACATAAATAAACAACAAAAGGAAAGAAAAAAATCTAGCATAATTTAGGGGAGACCTTAGACATACATGACTCCCAACTAGTTAGACTGTCCACAGGGGGTATATTGCAGAATCTGACCACAAGATAATCGGCCAGGTGATCAGGAGAAAATCGCGCACGAATGTGTATTTTGAAATCAAGAGTTAAAAGTGCGTGCTTTGGCTTCCTTGATACTTCCGTTATAGCATAGAGGCTAAACGGGTCGAATCTACAGGGACGGGAGGCAATAGAAACTTACACGGTATGTTCACGTGTATGTAAGTGTTCTTCAACGTTTTAAAGAATCAAAAGAAAAGAAAACAAAGAATAAAAAGAGAAGAGTACAGTGAAACAAAGAAGTGGAAACATTAAAGAGAAGGTATTTGTGATTTTTGAAATATTTTTAAAACAAAGTAAAAAGGAAAGAAAACCGATGGCTCCTAACTACTAATGGCTCCACTAATAGTTGCCTCACATGTATCTTTGGTCATCACTAGTTCTTGGTTCAGGAGCATTTCAAAGCATGACCCACAAGATAACTTTCACATCCAAACTCAATAAAACAAGTGCAAGCTACACTTAAACCATCAAAATTAAACAAGAGTAAGCATAGAATAAAGTAATGTTAGCTTGTTGAGAGTTAGAATGTTAGAGTGTTAGAATCCATCATCATGAGCTATCAATGACTCTTGCAAGAGCAAGGCCAAGTAGAGGCTATTAGATTCATGTGGATTATCAAGTAAGAAGTTAGCAAGTTAGCGGTTAGTAGTTAGTTGCTACGAGAGAAAATTAGCTAAGCATGTAACAGGAGTTAGAGAGAAGAAAACAAGGAGAGATAAGAGAGAGCCTTTCATAGATTATCACCTTCCATTACAAGTACTCTTGCTTTCCTCTCATGTACCACTCTCTTTCCTATTACAAGATCTACAAGAAATGAAAGATACAAAGAGAAAGAAGAAGAACAACTAACCTAAACTACCCTAAGAAGAAGAACTACTCTAAAACTACACTAAAACTAAAGAAAACTCCTCAAAACTTCTCCCCCCGAGCTCTAGAAATCCCAGAGCTTTTATAGGCGAAAGGAGGCACCAGGGTACAGGTACGGAGCCGCGCGTCAAACTTGAAGCGCGGCTCCACATAAGAGCCGCGAAAACTCGACAATAGCATGCGACGCCGCCTGCCACGCGCTGTCATGTCACCTCCTGTTGGTTGTACTTGCTGGTTTCCAGATTTTGACCCCTGGTTTTGACGAAATCACCCTCCAAAGTCAATGGCCATCTTTGTATGCTTTTAATCACCAATTAAATGGTGATTTTGGGTTTTCTTCTTCATTTCATGTCATGGACCTAGAAACATGCAAGAAAGGTATTATTAAAAGATTTAATATTATATAAATGTGAAGATGTTATTGAAATATGCAATTTTAGAGACTAATCACACCCCCATACTTATCTTTTGCTCGTCTCGAGCAAAACAAAAAACTAAGAAAATTATTACACCACTTTCGCAGGTGACGCGATTACATTGAGCATGTGCAATAAGCCGTTAAACCTCTAGGTTTTCTCTAGAGGAGGAGTTTTCTGAGGGTTTTCAATAGATTATACCCACAAAATTCATAAAGAAAGAAATCAAATGTTAGTATTTTGAAAATGCATTTTGAAATAGAGAAAAGTGTTAAAATATTTTTGCGAAAATTTAAGTGATCCAAGGTCATAAGTTAATCAGAAATTATTCTTCCTTAAACTAAGTCAAAATACAAAATCTTATTATAAATTAAATGTAAAAATTAAAATTGAATCGATTCTTTATCTTTCATAAAACTCTTAGAAAAATATGCACTTTGTGAACAATAAAGATTTTTAGGATATCGATTGTAACTTCAATGCCATTTATTTATATGATTATTATTTTTTTCTGCTCTTAGTTTTCTTAGGCTTTCTAGCTTCCACGGGTGGTGTGCCTTTAGCCAGTGACTCCAAACCAGATAGTTTTAGGGCACCAGATGAGAAAACATGCCTCGAACTTAAGGATTCGAGTAGACAAGGCCACAAAACTAAAGGAGATTATTTTATTTTTGTCCACCATTTCAAGCATGAATAATCATTCTTCCTGAGGCATAATTACCCAATTTCAATAAGTGATTTTATCATCATTTTTTTAATATATTTTTATAGCATTTTTATGACATTTTCAGTCTTTGTTTCAATCCAAAAAATTGTGTAAGTGTGAAGTGCATAAATCTAAGATAAAAAAATCAAGATCAAATTATCTTTTCAATCTTACTTCCTTATCCTAAAATTTAAACAAGGTCTATTATTTTAACTTGATTTATAAATTCATAATTTAGGTCTTCCTGATTCCTAAGATAATCTTAATTTTCTTAAAAATAAATCAAAACTAATTCTCTTATTTCAAAAAATTTTGTAAAAAGAAAAGAAAAGAATTTTATATAAAAAAATTTTTAAAAAAGTTTCTAAAAAGAAGTGTAAAAGAAAGAAAATGTAAAACAACCTACGTTAGTAAACATTCCCCCACACTTATCTCACACATTGTTCTCAATGCATCGTGAATGTGTATATACATAAAACAAATAGAAAGGGAAGAAAAATACCTCATGGTGGTGGCTCCGGGGGTGGTTTGATTGAGCCAAGCATTGCTACCCAATTTAGAAATCATAGATCTTGCAGAAACCCACCAGTGACCTCTGTAATATGACCCAGTAAAAGAATGATTGAGTGAATGGTCTTATTTAAAAATTTATCCTCATCAAATTTCTAATTTTCAAAAATAATTACTGAGTCATTTTCTTCAACATCATTGTCCAACAATGAATTGTTATTTTGGGAGATGATTGATATAGGCTCAAATGGAATAGGAATAAAAACCGATACCAACTCGGAAATTTGACTCAGATCAAGTCAAGATTCAAAAGGGGGAGTCGAAATTGGCTCAAAAATAGGGTCCAGACCAAAGAATTTATGTTCACCTATTTTCCCCATCACTGAAGTGTGATCATAAGATATTGGTGATTCAATTTCATGATGTACTGGTACATGATTCAATGTTGACTCCGGAATAGAGAAAAAAATCTGGTAAAGATACCAGAGTCATTATTGAATCAAAAAGTGAAATGGAATCACTAATATGAGGTTCAGGATCACATTCATGTTCAATTTCAATTTCAGGAAAGGGATAACTTGCCAGAATGGCAAGGCGACTTTCATAACTTGGAGTTTGGTCAAGTTCAAATGTACGTTCTGCAATTGAATCTTAGTTTTCAAAATAACATGATTCTTGGCACCAATTGATAGAGTTAGGGATATAAGGATTGGTCAAAGGTTGACGAGAAAGATTTTTCTCACTTTCATTGATCAATTCGCTCATTATAGAGTCTAACCTACTGATAGGCCGGGTAACAAAATTTTGAGTCTGAATCATGTCTTCCATACTCTTTGCAATTAGTTCTTCTTGAAAAGGTGAGTATGGAAGTTGATTTTAGAAATTGTGGTGAGATTGTGAGTCTATCAGATATTGAGTTTGTTGCTCAGACTCGCAAGAGCTCCATACTCAAGTCCAGGACTGATGGTTGTTCCATTTTGAATTGATGCGACTGGAAAAGATGAGCATGACTCTTAAAAATTGGTTGAGATAATGAGTTCAACATATTTTGAATTTGTTGCGCCATTTCACAACAAACTTCCAAACGCTTTTCTAGCTCAGATTTTTCTTCAATTAGATGTTCTAGAAAAGGAGTATATGGAGTTTGATTTGGGAAAGATTATGAATTGAGCAAATTTCAAATTTGTTGTTAGGATTCAAGCATGGCTTTCATACTCCTTTCCAAATTAGATTTTTCTTCGATTGGTGGGACAGGAAAAGGAGGATATGACTCCAAATTGGTGAATGAAAATTGTGGACAAGGTGGTTGAAAATTTGACTCGAGGGAGGTGAATCCCCATGCCCTGTGAAGAGTAGAAATTATTTTGAAAATTATAATCATAGGATTGGGGATATGGGTCATATTGAGTCGGATCATCCCAATCCGGCATATATGATTTGTTCATGTTGTACATAACCGGGTCGGAGTTATTCAAGTTAAATCAGGTCGAGGTGAAGTGTGGATCATATTATGATTAAAAAAATTATTGTTATTAAAATCCATTTCAAAATTTATAAAAAAGAAAACAAACAAACAAATAAACAAAGAAAAAGAAAAGGAAAACAAGACTATGCTAGGGTTGACTTAGACCTAGATGACTCCAACTAGTTAGATTGTCCACGGGGGGTATATTGTCAGAATCTGACCACAAGTTAATTGGCCAGGTAGGGGCAAGATCAGTGGGAGGTATCCGTACCAGAGCAACGGGCCTAATTATGCCAAACCACTGTTCTTCGAGATTTTGCCTCTCAATCCGCAACCTTAAACACCGATTTGACAAGAGTCAAACTCTAACAACTTCCCCCTTAGGTCAATCTCCTAAATGAGTCCGAGATGTCCCTAGGGGCCAACGTCTAGCAAATTTTATTAAGGCTTGGGTTGTGTGAGCTGGGAGGTAATTTTTGAGCTAAGGGAGGGTACTGGGTTTTGCCTTTAAGTTCAGTTCGTGCAAGTGTGCAATATAGATAAGAATGAACACACAAAGCGAGTAAATCACTCACGTGTTTGTCCTAACTATAAGCAATGCAATATGTACATGTCTGTCAACATTACAACAACACAAGAACAAAATACAGTATATTGGAATTGAAATCAACACGTGCCTAGATGCAAATGCCTAAACCATTTTAAAGCATCCATCTCTATATTTTAGTTCTTAGAATTATTACAGTGCACAGGTACTATAAACAAAAACTAGTAGCAGAATATAAGACTATATAAGAATTTACCCAACCACACAAAAGCAAGTGTGGACTTCTGCAATGCTAAAACTTTAACCTACACACCAAAAAATAAAGAAGAAAAGTTAACAAAAACGTGAAATCAAACTGTTTCCATCCCCGGCAACGGCGCCAAAATTTGATCGTGAGAAAATCACGCACAAAAAGTGTATATTTTGAAATCAAGAGTTAAAAAAGCGTACTTTGGCTTCCTCGATACTTCCGTTATAGCATAAAGGCTAAACGGGTCGAATCCATAGGGAGGGAGGCGATAGAAGCTTACACGATATGTTTACGTGTATATTAAGTGTTCTTCAATGTTTTAAAGAATCAAAAGAAAAGAAAACAAAGAATGAAAAGAGAAGAGTACAGTGAAAACAAAGAAGTGGAAACATTAAAGAGAAGGTATTTGTGATTTTTGAAATATTTCTAAAACAAAGTAAAAAGGAAGAAAACCCATGGGCTCCTAACTACTACTGGCTCCACTAACCATGCTAACCTCTTAGTGATAGTTGCCTCATATATATATCCTTGGCCATCACTAGTCCTTGGTTCAAGAGCGTTTCAAAACATGACCTATAAGATAAATATCACATCCAAACTCAACAAAACAAGTGCAAGCTATACTTACACCATCAACACTAAACAAGAGTAAGCATGGAATAAACTAATGTTAGCTTGTTAGAGAGTTAGGATGTTAGAGTGTTGGAATCCATCATCATGAGCCATCAATGGCTCTTGCAAGAGCAAGACCAAGAAGAGGCTATTAGATTCATGTGAATTATCAAGTAAGAAGTTAGAAAGTTAGTGGTTAGTAGTTAGTTACCATGAGAGAAAATTAGCTAAGCATGTAAAACAAGTTAGAGAGAAGAAAATAAGGAGAGATAAAGAGAGAACCTTTCATAGATTGTCACCTTCCATTACAAGCACTCTTGCTTTCCTCTCATGTACCACTCTCTTTCCTATTACAAGATCTACAAGAAATGAAAGATATAAAGAGGAAGAAGAAGAACAAGTAACCTAAACTATCCTAAGAAGAAGAAACTACTCTAACTACACTAAAACTAAAGAAAAACTCCTCAAAATTTCTCCTCCCCGAGCTTTGAAAATCCCAAAGCTTTTATAGGCGAAAGGGGGCACCAGGGTACAGGTACGGAGCCGCGCGTCGCGTGCGGCTCCACACAAGAGCTGCGAAAACGCGGCTATGGCCGCGTTTTCACGGCCATGGCGGGGCCGCGCGCGGCGCCGCCTGCCATGCGCTGTCATGCATCCCCCTGTCAGTTGTACTTGCTGGTTTCTAGATTTGGGCCCCTGGTTTTGAGAAACCACCCTCCAAAGTCAATTGCTATCTTTGTAGGCTTTTAATCACTAATTAAATAGTGATTTTTGGTCTTCTTCTTCATTTTCATGCCATGAACCTAGAAACATGCAAGAGAGGTATTATTAACAAGATTTAATATTAGATAAATGTGAAGATGTGGTATGAAATGTGTAATTTTAGAGACTAATCCCAGCTAGGGGCAAGACCAGCGGGAGGTATCCATGCCTAAGCAATAGGACTAAATATGTCAAACCACTTTTCTTCAAAGTTTCGCCTCTCAATCCCTAACCTTTGACATCGATTTGGCAAGAGCCAAATTCTAATCAATTTCCCCCTTAGGTCAGTCTCCTATTGACTCCGAAATGTCCCTAGGGCCAATGTCTACTCAATTTTTTAGTTAGGCTGCGTTAGTGAGTGAGAAGATGGTTTTGGGGCTAAAGGTATTGGCTTTCCCGCATTATCTTGTTTATAGAACAAGCCATTAATTCGTTTTAGTGCGCGTGTGCATGTATATAGCTAAATAACACTCAAGCAATAAATCATACAAGCGTATTTCCTAAGGTACATGCAATGCAAATGTACCTTGCTCCAACATTCTTCAACAGTAATTAAAAAATGTAATGAAATAGACAAATACCCTAGAATGCACTGTCTAAATGTTTTTTAAGCATTTATAAACAATCAACTTACTGTTGAGGTTAGAACAGTATGAAGATCAAGTTAAAAAAAAAATAAATACTGCAGAAGACTTAGAATTATAATTCAAGTAATTTTCACTAAAACAGATTAGTAGTTCTTCCTACTATGCCGCGCAAACGCGGTTGTTGCCACAGAAATAGTGAGGACCCCTGAGCTCTGCTTTCTAAGACAGAGGCTCAAGTAAGCTATATGTCCACTACAGCTGTTTCATTCCAGAAATTAGAACTTACACACCAAAAAGAGAAGAAAATAGTTAACTTTTAAGAAATCAAAATAAAAAAACTTACCGTTCCTTCCCGACAACGGTGCCAAAATTTGATTAAGCTAAACCGATGCACAGCAAAATATAAGTTTAGGAATAGTGCTAGGTCCTCAATGCTATCGCTATAGCAAGTGGTTATGCGGGTTGTATTCAACAAGGAGGGACTACGATGGAAGAGTTTGTACAAGTTTCTTCTTTTAATTTACAAAACAGGTTAATCTTTTCTTTCTTAGTTTTGAAAGAAAATAAAAATAGTTTAAGCTAAGTTAAGTTAAAGGGAAATCCAAGAAAAAGAAGAAGATGATTTTATTGATAAGAAGAAAAGAGAAGATGAAGTTAATGAAGAAGAAATGAAAAGATGAAAAGGATTAAAGAAAGAGTATTTATGTTTGTGTAGATTAACATACCTTGAATCTGTGTGAAGTTACCTTGAAATAAAATGAAGCAGTAGAAAAGAAGACAATAAAATAGAGCATCAATTAGATCGAGCACAATGAGAACGTTGAAAATTATATTGGCTGTCACTTCAATACAACTCTCTCTTGAAGAAGGATTACATCAAGTGTCACTCTGCATATAACTCTTCCTCTCCTTCTATTATGTAATTCTCTCTAACATAAGTTATAAATAAACTAAAAATTACATTATAAAAAGAAAGAAAAAACTAAAACTAAACTAAAAAACAGCTTAGCCTATTCTCTCTGCTCCATTCTCTGGTCTTAGAATTTGCATGTATTTATAGTGAAATATGAAAGAGGGAGAGTGTCTGAAGACAGGAGGAGCAAATGCTCTCCCTTATCTCAATAGAATGCCCACACCTGGGGGGGTGCAAACTCCTATTTTATTGTTGGCTCCTTTTATCCAACTGGTTTCGTAGTTTTGGCTCTGGATTCATTCATATCACTGTTGATGTTTAGTTAACCGAAATGGGTTCATCAAAATCCAAATTTAACCGGTCTCCATTTGGTGTTATCTCTCTGATTTGTTCTAATCTTCAGCTGAATAATTGTCCTAAACCTTGATTTTGATTTAATCTGAATTTTAATGGGCTTTTAGGCTCATTTTCTCTTCCATCTCCTTTAGTAAAGTCCATGCACATAATTAAATAAAAAGATAATTAAATAGCAGAGGTTATTAAACAATAAACATGGCAATGTGACGATCATATGCAATATCAGTGACCGATCACCTTGATTAGGGTAAAAGCAGCACTTGAAAATGTGTATTTTGAAATCAATATAAAAATGTGTATGTTTTGGCTTCCTTGATACTTCCTTTATAGCATGATGGCTATGCGGGTCAAATTTACAGGGACGGAAGGCGATAAAAGCATTAATAGTTCGATGTTCATGTGTTTTGTTATAAGTTCTTCTTTGTTATAGAATGAAAAAAAGAAAAAGAAAAGAAAGGCAGAAGTGATAGGTAGAGAAGGCGATGAAAACGGTGTTGAGAAGATAAAAGAAGTGGCTTTTAAATTGGTTTTTAAAACAAATAAAAATAGGAAATAAAAATGATTAAAGAAATCTCATGGTTACTAACTACTAATTTTCTCTAATAATATGCTAACCTCTTAATGATAGTTGCCTCAAATAGATTCTTGGCTATCACTAATCCTTGGCTTCAAGAGCATTACAAAGCATGGCACATGAAATCGTTCTTCACATTCAAACACATTCATTCCACACAACAAGATGCAAGTTACTATTATATCATCAAAACCAAGTAGAGGTGAGCATGAAATAAAGAAGATATTGCAAGTTAGCTTGTTAATGACTAGATGTTAGAATGTTAGAATCCACCATCATGAACCATCAATGGTTCTTGCAAGAGCAAGGCCTAGTAGAGGTTATTAGATTCATTTGGATTATTAAGTAAGCAGTTAGTTAGTTAGTAGTTAGTAGTAAGATGTCATGAGAAGAAAAGTTAGCTAAGCACCATGTAAAAGATGGAGAAAATTACAATAGAGAAGAAAGGAGACACCTTTACATAAATTGTCATTCTCTATTACATCAGTATCTCTTTCTCTCCAGAATCAACTCAACCCTACTACAAGATCTAAAAAGAAAGAAAAAATACAAAAAGAGAAGAAAATCTTATTCTACAACTAGAAGAGAAAAATCCTAGCTACTACTCTCCGTCCTTATTTCTGGCCCTCAAAGCAGTATTTATAGGCAAAAGGAGCCAAGGATTGACGAGAGGAGGCCACGCATTGAAAATCGATGCGTGACTCCTCAAAAATGTCGCGGATCTGTGACATTATCAAGGCCAATGGCCCTGATCTTTTTGTCGTGGCTTCGTCTAGTCTCAAGAAGCTTCTGAATGTATCTGGTTTTGGGTTATTTGAACGTATATTTCTCCAGATATGTCTTCAAATACTGGAATCCAATGTGACTTTGATCAGGGGAAATCGTGCACGAAAAGTGTATGTTTTTAAAATCACAAGCTAAAAGTGTGTGTTTTGGCTTTCTCGATTCTTCCGTTATAGCATAGAGGCTAAACAGGTCGAATCCACAGGGACAGGAAGCGATAAAAGCTTTCACAGTATGTTCATGTGTCTGTTAAAGTTTCTTCAATGTTTTAAAGAATGAAAAGAGAAGAAAACAAAAAGTAGAAAGAGAAGAATACGGTGAAACACGAAGAAGTGGTAACATAGAAGATATGATTTTTGTGATTTTTTATATATTTCTAAAACAAAGTAAAAAGAAAAGAAAACCCATGGCTACTAACTACTAATGACTTCACTAATCATGCTAACCTCTTAGTGATAATTACCTCACATGTATCCTTAGCCATCACTAGTCCTTGATTCAAGAGCATTTCAAAGCATGACCCATAAGACAATTCATCACATCCAAACTCAAGAAACAGGTGCAAGCTACACTTAAACCATCAAAACTAAACAAGAACAAGCATGGAATAAAGTAATGTTAGCTTGTTAGAGAGTTAGGATGTTAGAGTGTTAGAATCCATCATCATGAGCCATCAATGGCTCTTGCAAGAGCAAGGCCAAGTAGAGGCTATTGGATTCATATGGATTATCAAGTAAGAAGTTAGCAAGTTAGTGGTTAATAGTTAGTTGCCATGAGAGAAAATTAGCTAAGCATGTAAAAGGAGTTAGAGAGAAGAAAACAAGTAGAGATAAAGAGAGAACATTTCATATAGTGTCACCCTCCATTACAAGTACTCTTACTTTCATCTTATGTATTACTCTCTTCCCTATTATACGGTCTATAAGAAATGAAAAAATACAAAAGAGGAAGAAGAAGAACAACTAACCTAAACTATCCTAAAAACTACATACATGGAGAAGAAAACCCTAAAACTCTCCTTAAAACTATTCCTTGTGAGCTCTGAAAATCCCAGAGTATTTATAGGCGAAAAGGGACACCAGGGAGAGTGTACGGAGCTGCGCGTCAAATCTTGACGTGCAGCTTCACAAAAGAGCCGCAAAATGCGGTTGCGGCCATAATGTGGCCGCGCGCACGGCGCCGCCTGCCACACGTTGTCGGTCTGTTCCCCAGTCAGAATATACTGCTGGTTTCTGAAAATATGCACCTGGTTCTGATAGATCCTCCTTCTAAAATCAATGGCTATTCTTATAGGCTTTTAAATCACCAAATAAATGGGACTTTTTTAGGCTTCTTCTTCATTCCACACCATAGACCTAGGAACATACAAGAGAGGTGTTATTAACAGAATTTAATATTGAATAAATGTGAAGATGTAGTATGAAATAAGCAATTTTAGAGACAAATCAACCTTCTAGAAGCTCCCTTGCATGTTATCCAATGTTGATTTAATTACCCGAAAATGAGTTTAATTAGACTCTTTTACCCTTTTGCCCTTCTAGTCTTGATTATCTGCAAAAGAGACCAAAACACGGGTGAGAAGCGTTATTTCATTCATAAATCGATAAAAAAATGGGATGTAATGATGCCTAATCGTAGACTAATCACACTCCCACACTTATCTTTTGTTCGTCCCGAGTAAAATAAGGAAAAAAAAAGAAAACTAAACTACAATGTTATTACACTACTTTCGCAGGTGATGCGATTGCACTGAGCGTGTGCAACAAGCCGTTAAACCTCTAAGTTTTTCCTAGAGGAGGAGTTTTGTCTCCTGAGGGTTTTCAGTGGATTACACCCACAAAATCTATGAAGAAAGAAAACAAAATTTAGTGTTTTGAAACTGCATTTCGAAAGAGGGAAAAGTTTTCAGAATATTTTTGCAAAAATTTAAGCGATCTAAGGTTATAAGTTCACCAAAAATTATTCCTCCTTAAACTTAGTTTAGAAGTAAGATCTTCTCATTAATTAAGGAAAGTATTTAAAATTGGATTGAATATTTTATCCTTCATAAAACTTAGATAATATACACTTTGTGATAGTGAAATTTTTTGAGATTTTAACTCTAACTATCAAGCATTATATATATATATATATATATATATATATATATATATATATATATATATATATATATATATATATATATATATATATATATATATATATATATATATATATATTTCTTTCTCTTTTCTTCTTTTAGTTTTCTTAGGCTTTCTAATTTACCCAACTAGTGAGCCTTTGACTGATAACTCCCAGACTAGACGGTCTTAGGGTACCAATGAGAAACAACTCTTGGGTTTAAGAACTCGAGTAAACAAGGCCACAAAGGAGGATTATTTGTTTCTTTTGAACGCCGTTAGATGTGGCTAACCATACTTCCTAAGGGACAATTAGCCAGCTTAATAAGTGATTTTTTCATATATACATTTTTTATTATTTTATTATTTTTATGGCATTTTAGGTATCTGTTTCCATTCCAAAAATATGTAAGTGTGAAGTGCATACTATCTAAACTAAAAAATTTAGGATCAAATTATCTTTCCGATCTATCTTACTTAACCTATAATTTTAATTAAGATCCATTATTTCAATTAGGTTTAAGATGTCATAATTAAGACTTTCTTAATTTCTAAGATCATCTAAATTTTCTTAAAAATAGATCAAAACTTTATCTCTTGTTTCAAAAAGTTTTTAAAGAAAGAAAAAATCCTATACAAAAAGAAAAATATCATAAAAGAAGTGAAAAAGAAATAAAATCTAAAAAAAACTCTACGTTAGTAGACACTCCCCCATACTTATCTCATGTATTGTCCTCATTACATCGTGAATGAATGTATGCATGAAAATATAGAGGGAAAGTAAAATCACCTTAGGGTGGTGGTTCCGGTGGCGGTCTGATAGGTGAACGAAATGCGGCCCAATCAAAATTACGTAGAGTTCGCAGAAACCCACCAGTAACCTCTCTAATATAACCCATTATTATGATGTATATATAAATAATTTTTATTATGAATTTTACCCTATCTAATTTTCAAACTTTTACAATAATTTCAGAGTCATTTTTATCCACAAATTTGTCCCAGAATGGAGTGTGAAATAATGGAATGACTGATTTGGACTCAAAAAGAACATGAACTAATATCGACTTGAAATTGACTGAAATCAAGTAAAGATTCTGGAGTCAAAATTTGTTCAGGAAGTCAAATCAAGAACTTCATTCTCCCTCCATGGAATGTGACTGTATAAGATTGGTGTTTCTACTTCAAGAATGACAGGTACAAGAATTAACGTTGACTCAAAGATGTTGCTCAAATTGGGTAACAAAATAGGAGTCAATATTGATTCAAAAATTTGAACCGGATCATAAATTTGAGAATATGGGTCACATTCTTGATAGAGTTCAATTTCATAAAAATGAGACCTTGCCAATTTGTTAATGAGATTTTCAAAAGTATTGGTCAATTTAATATGTTGATCATAAAAGATTGATGATTCAATTTCATGATGGACTGGCATAGGATCCAATACTGACTCAATAAAAGGATTAAAATTAGGTAAAGACAACGGAGCCATTATTGAGTCAAGGAGTGGAATTGAATTACCAAGTTGAGATTAAGGATCAGATTCTTTCTCAAGTTCAATCTTAGGAAAGGGATAACTTGATAAAATGTTAATGTGGTTCTCAAAATTCTGATTTTGGTCAAGTTCAAATGGGTTTGCTGAAATTGAATCTTTGTTTCCAAAACAACATAATTTCTAGGCCCGATCAATAGAGTTAGAGATATCTGAATTGGTCAAAGGTTGATAAGAGAGAATTCTCTCGTTCTTATTGGTCAATTCGCTCAATATTAAATCTAACCTACTGATAGGTCGGGTAGCAGAATTTTGAGTCTGAATTATTTCTCCATACTTTGCAATTGGTTCTTCTTGAGAAGGCATGGAAGTTGGCTTTGAAAATTGTGGTGAAATTGTGAGTCCATCAAATTTTGAGATTATTGCTCAGACTCACGCAAGGCTTTCATACTCATTTTCAGGATAGATTTTTTTATAGTTAGATGTTCTGAAAAATAAGTATGTGAAGCTTGATTCTGGGGAAATGGTGAGTCCAACAAGTTATGAGTTGCTCGGTCTCATTCAAGAATTTCTTACTCTTTTCCAAAATTGATGGTTTTCATTTTGATCTGATGATGAGTATGAATCTTAGTTTTCAAAACAACATGATTCTTGGGTCCTAACAGAATGTTAACGACGTCAGGAATAGTCAAAGAGTGGGAATGGAGAGTGTTGACCATTATATCTATTTCCTGATTATGAGCTATTTGAACCTGAGTCATAACTCCAATCATCTTTTCAAAGTCAATTGGTTTATCATTTTGTCGCGAATGGGCATGAAAAGATGGGTATGAAGGTTGTTTTGAAAATTTTGGGAAACGGTGAGTCCATCCAATTTTGAGATTGTTGCTCGGACTCGTGTAAGAGTTCTATACTCGTGTCCAAGACTGATGATTGATTTTTTTTTGAAGAGGTGAGACTGAGTATGACTCTTGAAAATATTGTGGAATTAGGAAGGCCAACATTTTCTGAAATTTTCATTCGGCCTCCTGCATGGCTTTTATACTCTTTTCTAACTCAGATTTTTCTTTTATGAATGTTCTAAAAAAGGAGTATAGAAAGCAAAATCGGGAATGAATATCGCGAAAACTGTGGACAAGATGGTTGAAAAGTTGACTAGGGGGAGGTGAATTCCCATTTACTCAGTGAAGAGTGAAAATTATTTTGAAAATTATGCTCATAAGATTGGAGGTAAGGTTTATATTGAGTCGGATAAGTCCAATCCGGCCTATTCGATTTGTTCATGTTATTTAAAGCTGGGTTGGAGTTATCCAAGTCAAATGAGGTTAGGGGTGAGCATCGGTCGGTTCGGTTCGGGTTTTGTTAATTTTGACAAAACCGAATCGAACCGAACAAGGTCATGAACCGAACTGAACCGAATCGACTCGGATCGGTTCGGTTCGGTTAATTCGGGAGATCACCTCGCCGTCGAACTTCCCATCTCAACTTTCGCACCTTCTCGTCAAATCTAAATTGATTATGAATCTTTTTCCCGTGATCAATATTTTTCTCATGCGAATACTGGTTTAAAAAATAAACTAGCTTCTAAAACTTAGACGAACATAAAAGTTCAAAAATGATTTAAGAAAAGCTTTAGAATATATCTACATTAGATATTTAAAAGAGATGCATAATACTCTATTGCATATAACAGAATATTTCAAAAAAATATAAGCGATATGTAAACAATAACCTAAATATTACACAAAAATGTGAACATCTCATGAATTTATTGCTTGAAATGTTTTACTAATTCAAGCATTTTAATGATACTTAAAAGTTAGAACTGTGTATTCATGACATAAACACAAGCATGCATGACATGACATACATCAGCATCATTGTAAAACCATGAATGTTGCTTGTATTGACGCAAAGCTGTGATGGGTTAATTTGGTTCGGTTAATTCGGTTCGGTTCGGGTTTTGGAACCCGATACCGAAACTTGACCGAATTTACGCGGTTCGGTTCGGATCGGTTTCGGTTTTCGGCTTTTGGGCGATTTTTTCGATTTTAACCGAACTCTGCTCACCTTAAATGAGGTAGGTGTGAAAGGATTCATATTAAGATTGAAGAAATTGTTGTTGTTCAAATCCATTTCATAAACAAACATAAACAAAAAAAAGAAGAAGCAAACAAACAAACAAAAAGAAAAAAATATCAAAACCAAGCCTATATTATGGTTGACCTAGACCAGGACGACTCCTAACTGGTCGATTACCCGGGGGGAGGTTGTTGTATGAACTCTACTACGAGCTAATCGGCTAGATAGGAGCAAAATGCGGTGGGAGGTATCCACGCGTAAGCAACGAGCCTTAATTACGCCAAACCACCGGATCTTCGACGCTTAACCTCTAAATCTCCAATCTTAGACACTGATTTAGCAAGAGTATGCTTCTCACAAGTTTTGTAATATCCCCTACCTGATAATACTGTATTTCTGTTTTATTTAATTTTAATCCAAATTATGTATCATTATTGACATTGACTAATATGTTTTATATATGTGTATATGTATATATATACAACATTTTTAATATTTTGTTAATTATCATTGTTATTGTTAATTGCTGTCATGTATTATTAATAACTATTATCATCATTATTGTTGTTGTTACCATTATTATTATTTCATGTGAGTTATAATACCTAATTGTTATGAGTTCTACTACTATTATTGATTATTTTAAGTTTTTATTAATATGTAGTTCTTAGTTATTATCATTACTATTATTATTGTTGTTATTGTTATTATTATTATTAGTATGCTATTGGTATTTTTCCAATTTCTTTTCATTTTCCCCAAGCCCATTAGCCCATCCTACCATGTCACACTTATTCTTCTTCATTCTTTTTACTTTTGCCTTGGTCCAACCCAAGCCTAAAGTTCATGGCCCAAACCCACCTATTTATTTTCATCCTTTTTTCTTTCAATTTCTCAAGCCCAACTACTCATTCCATGTAAGCCCATTCTTCTCTTTTCTTATTCCTTTCTTTTTCCTTTTCATTTTCATTTTTCCTAAAGTCCATACCCATTAGCCCGTTAGCTCATAACCCATATCCAAAATCAACCCATTATCTATAAACTCATTATCAAATCTCCAAGCCCATTACCCAGTATTCCAATCTAATCTGATCTTAACAACTAAATCCTATCTTAACCAACTAAATCATAATTCTAACTAATTAAATCCCAATCCTAACTAATCCTAAACCTAATCCCCCTCCTCCCCCATGGCCAAACCCGAGCTCTCAACCCCGTGCCCACTTCCAATGCGTGCGCCGGCGTCACCTTGTGCGCCGTCGGAGCCGTGCCCACCACCCACGGCAGCAAGCCCTTCCATCTCCTCCGCCAAGGCAACTCCCGGAGTCCCGCAACACCCATGAGACCCCCAAACTTCCTCCTCCTCTAGCCTGAACACCCAAACCTCCTCCAATCCAGGCCGCCGCTCCCCTTGCTTCCTTCCACAGCCACCACGGCTAGCCACCACCAGCGCAACAAGGCTGAGCTCCACCACCCCAGGGTGCACCCTCCACCAGACCTCCAGCAGCAACCAACCCCCAGCACTCGGGATCTCCCCTTGCAGCGCCCTCTCCCTGCCGCACTCCTCCCCGGCACACCCTCCATCAGGCCAGCGCACCCACCAAGCCCAGCACCCTGGCCGAGTCTCCTCCATCTCCCATGGCCATGGCATGCCATTGCTCCTCCAACAACCCAGCCACACACACGTCTACCGTGGCCTTCTGCCCCTTCAGGCTGTGGCATGCCCCAGGCGAGTGGCTTTTCTCCAGATCTGCAGCAGCCCACTCCCCATCCGCCAGTAAGCGCGAGTACCTCGGAGCCTTCCAAGGAGTACGCGGATCACCTCCGGCAACCCCCATCTCCTCCTCGTCCTCCGCCGAAGCGCCGGAGCCACTCCGTGGCTGGCCATGCCATGACAGTAAGTCTCTCACTACTTTGCTGCTCATTCTTTCATCTTATATTCATGCATGCATGATTGTTGATTGGATATTATGCTAAATAATGGGTACGGTTATATATGTTGTGGTTTTCAATTAATATGTATGCATGCAAGTGTGTGTGCGTGAGTTGTGTAGAGTGCTAGTGTAGTGCATATGGATGCATGCATGCATGTATGTTTTATGTAGTGTCAGTGTATGCCTATGAATGCGTGTGTGTGCGCGCGCGCGCACACATGTGTATGCATGTACATGTACGTGGGTGTCACGTATGTGTCGGGCTACTCGGGAGTGTGTTTAGTATATATTTATATTTAATTGTATGTTCGGTTACGTGTTACAGCATTTCGAATTTGTTCGGTGAGATCCGGATCGTTGCAAGAAACCCGGACCTGATACACCGGCAATTCGAAGACCGATCCATAGGACGATCCAAAGATCAGTACCGGTTCGTGTAGTGAAGACCAGACGGCGATTCGGTTCCGAAATCGCGTCATTTCATGTGAGTGTTTGTTCTTATGTCAATTTCTTCTTTATCGTTATTGTGTATTATTCGTATTATTTCATGTGATTTTTTGTTATATTTTGCCAGCTTGACTTGTTGTATCACTTCATGAGACATTATGGATTGTTCACCTTATCTGTGTAATTGATATGAGCGTGTATCAGTGTTAGTTTATGTGACTGCAGTTCGTCGTTGTTAGCTTAGGCCTAGTATTGATATACGTAGACGAGACTTGACCTTGTTACTGACCTAGCTGTGACAAATCCCAGAACATATATACATATTGATTGAGGTTAATGGATTCTTGATAGAGGTTAGAGATCTATACTAAGTGTAATGATTTGTAGTCATATTGTTAGTGACACATTTTGAAGGTAAGCATTGAGATATTGTTATTTTTTGTGAATTTTTAAGAAATAGTTTAGAGCCCTGATCATACACAGGCAGGGTTGATTAGTCGACTTGCGCACTTCGTTAGTCGACTAATACCCCTATTAGTCGACTTACCATAGCCCCCTAGTCGACTAGGTTCCCATTTAGAATAGTTGTGCACTCTCTGTTTATCGACTGTAACCTATGTTAGTCGACTGGCCCTTTCCTATAGTCGACTTACTCCTCCTATTAGTCGACTTGCATTTCCCTATAGTCGACTAGTACTCCTATGTCAGTCGACTTATAATAACCTTAGTCGACTAGTTGCTATTCTGAAAGTTGTGTAGCCTCCGTGCTAACCAATACTTATATGTTAGTCGACTTGCCTTCTCTATTAGTCGACTAGTACCCTTTATAGTCGACTTATTATATTTGTTAGTCGACTAACCCTTACCCTAGTCACTTGCTCCTTCTCCCTAGTCGACAAACTTTAGTCTGACTGCTGTTATTAGATTTTTTATGGATTGAGGACCTTACCCCTGGGGCTATGATATTGAATATAGATGGATGAATATGATTTTGAGGAATAGATATTGGTTGTAATGACCTGACCTGATAGATCTTAGATATATCTCTGATATGTTACTCGACTTTGGGACCTTATGTTTGACCTTGATAGAAGTAAGAGTGTGTGATGACTTTGATCAGATTGGAGTGTGGAGATCTGAATAGATGTGTCAGAACATTTGTTATTTCAGTTATTGAGATGTGAATATATTGATGACTTGAGGATCAGAGCTGATTGATAGGGTGAGAGAACTGATCACTAATTATTGATATATTGAGATGGTGGTTTATTATACCAGACTACTCGATATGGATTGATACTCGATATTCATGATGACTATGGAAATTATGAGCTGGCAGATTCATTAGTATAGTATTCAGTATAAGTATAAGATTTTGGGATGGTTATATATGTGAGATTGTATATTGACTAGAGGTGTCTAGACTGTCACTGTATAATTCATGTTACTGAAAGTTACTGGGAAAAGATTATTTGACCGTAACACCCTGTACAGTCCCATTGTTCATCGTATACACGGTTACTGTTACTGTTCACTATTACTGATATTGTTCACCATGTATACGATTACTGATTGACTGTTACTGTACTGTTATCGTTACTGTCACCGCATCGTCCCAGTGTTATAGGTAACATGATTATTGATTTTTTACTGAATTCAATAATAAAGTAATTGAACAACTTACACCGGGATTGGAAAAATTGATGGAAGAGATAGCGTCTGTATTTTGGATGGACCTAGGATACAGGTTGCGCAGCCGACTGAGGGTTCCACTGCAGGGTTCCTGGGGGATGACTGACATCCTATCTGTACTGTTATTGTTCCACTGTTCATACAGTGAGATTACTGTTACTGTTACCGAGTACCTAGCGGTACGGCCTGGTTCAGTGCCAGGAAACTGAGACCGTGGTCCTGGGTATGTACGGGACCCACCTAAAGCATGGACAATGTCTCTTCTATTAATTTCAATAAACTTAGGACCCTGATTGACACGTGTGGTAGGCGTAGTATGGGATGCGTCTATTACAGGTGACAATTGGTGTTTGCTTACATAATAAATGTTAATAAATTAGTTATAGCATATTGTGACTGACTATATCATCTGACTGTGCATATGTATACTATGATAGACATATGATTGTAACATGACCAGATTTATATACCAGATTAGTGACATTGTTAGGATACACATTTAGACATCAGTTGGTTGTTTACAGTTATTTTACTTGTCTTTTATCTGTACTCTTATTCATATTATTGTTATTCAGTGTTTATTTATCATGTTATTTAATATTTGCAGTTATCTGTTATTATTTTATGCACATTGTTTATATGCACGAGCAGTTCTCTTTACACACACACTCACCAGGTCGCTTTCTGACGATCCTGGATTTGCACGTCCAGATATTGGACGCTTTGTTTCTTTTGTGCAGGCGTTCGATGAAACTGTACGCTTTGCTAGGAGCTGGATTCTCCCTCCCTTTTTATTCTAGTATTCTTGCATTTTCTTATTCCTACTATTATTCTTTGATTCCTGTATATCACACTTAGCTTCTATTCTATTCCTTATTTCATTTGAGATCATGTGTAGCCTTATATGTATTATTGCAGTGATCGTTGATTATTATGGTCAGATTTATAGCTTGTTCAGGTAAATTTAGGCATAGCGCGTATACGTGGGGTATTTTCCTCGCGTATATACGTCGCCGACCTTCGTCGCAACTCCGTTTTCGCGTATTTTGGGAAGCGGGGCGTGACAAGTTTCACCCTCGGTCAATCTCTTAATGAGTCTGAGATGTCCCTAGGGGCCAACGTCTACCAATTTTCATTAAGGCTTGGGTTGTGTGAGTGGGGAGGTGGTTTTTTGATTAAGGAAGGGTAATGATTTTCCCACCTTATCTTGTATCAGGTTATGCCTTTAAGTCCAATTCGTGCAAGAATGCAATATAGACAAAAATACACAAAGCCAGTAAATCACCCACATGTTTGTCCTATGCCAAATGCAATGCCATATGTACACCTCAGTTCAGATCACAACAACAAAACAAAATACAGTATATTGAAATTAAATGACACATGCCTAAATGCAAATCTAAACCATATTAAAAGCATCCAATTACTGATTTTAGTTCTCAACAGTGTGTAGGAAATCAAAGTAGAAAACAGATTGCAAAATACATCATAACATGATATTTTGAACAACCCTGCAAAATTTGAAAATCAGTACCCAAAACTTGGCCGCGTTTCCGCGGCTATTCTAGGCTTTTCGCAGCAATATTATGTAAGTAGGGTCTCTGCTTTCGAGAGCAGGGAGATGCAAGCAAGTGTAAAGTTTTTCAATGTTCAATTTCTGTAAAAATTAACCTGCACACCAAAACAGAGAAGAAAATATTAACAAAAATGTGAGTTTAAACCATTCTCATCCCCGGCAACGGCGCCAAAAATTTTGATCGGGGTAAAACTAATACTTGAAAATGTGTATTTTGAAAACAGTGTAAAAATGTATGTGCTTTGGCTTGATACTTCTATTATAGCATGATGGCTACTAGTCAAATCCACAAGGACGGGAGATGATAATGGCATTAATAGTTCGATGTTCACGTGTTTTGTTACAGTTCTTCTTTGTTAAAGAATGATAAAAAGAAAAAGAAAAGAAAACGAGAAGTGATAGGTAGAGAAGGTGATGAAAACGGTAATGAGAAGATAAAAGAAGTGGCTTTTAAATTAATTTTTAAAACAAGTAAAAAGAGAAGATAAAAACAATTAAAGCTCATGGCTACTAACTATTAATTACTCCACTAACATGCTAATCTTTTATTGATAGTTGCCTCACATAGATCCTTGGCCATCACTAGTCTTTGACTTCAAGAGCATTACAAAGCATGGCACATGAAATTATTCTTCACATTCATACACATCCATTCCATGCAACAAGGTGCAAGCTACTATCAGATCATAAAAATCAAGTAGAGGTGAGCATGAAATGTAAAAGACATTGCAAGTTAGCTTGTTAGTAGTAAGAAGTTAGAATGTTAGAATATTAGAATCCATCATCATGAGTTATCAATGACTCTTGCAAGAGCAATGCCTTGTAGAGGCTAGTAGATTCATGTGGATTATCAAGTAAGTAGTTAGCTAATTGAGTTGGAACCTGCACACAAAAAATACAGAATTTTAGAACTTAAAAATAGAATGTACAAGTACTCAATGCTACCACTATAGCAAGTAGCTATGCGGGTCGTGATCCACAAAGCGAGATTAGCGATGGAAGCTTTTTAGGAAGTTCTCTTTTAAGTTACAAACAATGGTTAAAGATCTTCTTTTTGTTCTTAAAAAAAAAGAGAAAATTAAGTAACAGTTAAGTTAAAAAGAAAGTAGTAGATTGAGAAGGTGGAGAAAATAGAAAATGGATATACACAAATAAATTGAAAAGAGTGATAAAAGAGTTGGGTGTTGATGCTGTTGGTGATTTAAACTAAAGAATTAAAAGAAAGAAAACTAAAACCTAAAAAACCTACTTACCTCTTCGGCGCCTGTTTACCTTTGACCCGTATCGATGATATTCCTTTGTTTGAAGGCGAGCAAAGTATGACAAATAGGATCTTCCCCATTCCCGATTTACACTATGAAATGAAGGGGCAAACTACACTACCATAGAAATCGATATCTATCACCATAAGCCATCAACGGCACTTGCAAGGGCAAGGAAACTTCGAGGCTCTCGGATTCATTTGGATCAACAAACACAGAAGAGGGAAGCAAACAAAAACAAGAATAGAAAATTAAAGAAAAGAAAAGAAAACTTCGATTCGATTCAAATAACAATGAAAGAAAAGATTACTTACACCAGTATCACTCTCAGTACAAGCTTGTTCTCATTCCTCCATGAAAGTCTCCTCTCCTCTCAGTCACATAAAGAAAATAAAATTTACATAAAAAAAGTTAAAAACCTAAGTTACAAACTACATAATAGCCTAACTTCTAATCTCTGCTTGGTCGTTCCCTGTGGTCTCTAAATAACTCAGTATTTATAGGCAAAACCCAACGGGGGGAGCGCATGAAGATAGGGGGAGCAAATGCTCCCCTAACAGAGTCAAAACAGCCACGAAAACACGACTTTGGCCGCATTTCTGCGGCTTAGGTGTGGCCAGGTGGCCATACCCCGGGGGATACAGCTCCTGGTTTTGAGATTTCCCTTTATCTGGTTTGGATTTCTCGTTTCAGCTCCTGGATTTGATGAAACGGTCTTGATCTTTGGCTTTAACCAATTGATTCGTAGAGATTTATTCTAACTGGTTTTCAACCAATCTGATTTGTACTGATCTGCCCTCATTTTCTGATTTTGAATTAATTTTGAATTAAATTAGAATTTTGATGGGCTTTTGGGCTCGTTTCTCTTTCCTTTCCTTCAGCAATGGCCTGCATATAAATTAGACAATAATTAGGATTAAAAGTAGAGTTTATTATATAACAAGTATGGGAATGTGATAATGTATGTGCAATATATATGACTGATCACACCCCCGCACTTATCTTTTGCTCGTCCTCGAGCAAAACAACAAAACTAAACTAAAGATTATTAGACCACTTTCGCAGGTCACGCGATTGCAGTGAGCATGTGCAACAAGCCGTTAAACCTCTAGGTTCCCCCTAGAGGATGAGTTTTATCTCGTGAGGGTTTTCAGTCGATTGCACCTACAAAATCCATAAAGAAAGAGAAAAATGTTAGTATTTTGAAAAAACATTTTGAAAGAAAAATATTTAAAATATTATTGTAAGAATTAAGTAATCTATAAGTTATAAGAAAACTAAAATTTTCATTCCTAAACTTAGTCTTAATTCAAAAATTTGTTATCAATCAAAGTAAGGAGTAAAATTGCACTTCTTATCTTGTCTATTACTTTACCCTAAGTCATATGCACCTTCGTGATTGTGAAATTTTGACTAAGGGTTCTTTAACTCTAACTCTTATGCCTTATTTATTTTTTTTATTTTTGGTGGTATTATTCCTTAGTTCTATTAGGCTTTCTAATCTGCCCATGTAACGAGCCTTTAATCGGTGACTCCCAAACCAAACGGTCTTAGGGCACCGGGTGAGAAGACACCCCAAGGACTTAAGGACTCGAGAAAACAAGGCCACAAAACTAAGAATTTTATTATATGAACCGCCTTTAGGCGTGAATACTTATGCTTTATGAGGCACAAATACCCAGCTTAATCAGAGAATTTATATAAATATATATATTCTTTTTCTTTTTCTCTTTTTTTAATAAGGCATAAGAATCTTTGTTTTTGAACCCTAAGTGTGTAAGTACATAAAGCATGCATATATTATCAAGGTAAGGACCAAGATTAAATTACTTTCACAAATTTTCTTCCTTACCTTAGAAATCAAACAAATAATCTTATTTTGACCAAGTATATGAAATCCTAATTATGATTCTCCTATTCCTTAAAATTGACTTAATTTCATACAAAAAATATGTCAATATATTATTTCTATTTTCAAAAAGTTTTTAAAAGTAAAGTTAATAATTTTTTTAAATAAAAGAAAAACCTACGTTATGTTAGAACCCTCCTCCACATCTATCTCATACATTGTCCTCAATGTATGAATTAATGCATAGATGCATGAAAAAGAAGAAAGGGAAGGAAAATATTACCTTAAGGTGGTGGTTCCTGTGGTGGTCTAATTGGTCCACGAAATGCGGCCCAATCTAATTTGCATGGAGTTCGGAGGAACCCACCAGAAACCTCTCTAATATAACCCACTAAAATGATGTATATATGAATAATTTTTATTAAGAATTTTACCCCATCTAATTTTCAAATTTTCAAACTAATTTCAGAGTCATTATTATCGACACCTCTGTCCCAAAATGGAGTATGAAAAGATGGAATGATTGATCTGGAATCAGGAAAGGCATGAGCTACAATAGACTCAGGAAAATACTCAAGTCAAGTAAAGGTTCAGGAGTCAAAATTTGTTCAGGAAGTGGGTCCAAATCAAGAAGTTGAAACTCAAGTCCACATTCATTTCCCCACAATGGAATGTGACTTTTTAAGATTGATGATTCAAGTTCAAGAATGACAGATATGGGAACCAAAACTGACTCTAAAATATTGCTCAAATCAGGTAGCAAAATAGGAGTCAATATTGATTTAGAAATTTGAATTGGATCACAAATTTTAGACTCAAGGTCATATTCCTCATTGAGTTCAATTTCATAAAAATGAGAACTTGCCAATTTGTCAATAGGACTTTCAAAAGTATGAAATTGGTCAAGTTCAATATGATGATCATAAAAGATTGGTGATTCAATTTTCCGATGGACAGGCACAGGATCCAATGTGGACTCTGGAGAAGGATTGAAATAAGGTGAAGATACCGGAGTCATTATTGAATCAGGAACATCATATTCATTCTCGAGTTCAATTTCATGAAAGGGATAACTTGCCAAAATATCAATGTGGTTTTCAAAATTTGGAGTTTGGGCAATTTCAAATGGGTGTGCTAAAATGGAATCTTGTTTTTCAAAACAATATGATTCCTTGGCTCTAAACAGAATGGTTAGCGACATCAGGAATGGTCAAAGGGTGAGAATGGAGAATTTTGACCATTATATCTATATCATGATTATGAGTGATTTGAGCCTGAGTCATGGCTTCAAGCAGCTTTTCATAGTCAATTGGTTCATCATTTTGTTATGATTGGACTTAAAAAGATGAAGTTTTGTTTTAAAATTTGTGGTGAAATCATGAGTCCATCAAATTTTGTGATTGTTGCTCGAACTCACGCATACTCATTTCCAAGATTGATGGTTTTCTATTTTGAAATGGTAAAAATAAGTATGAATCTTGAAAATATTGTAGAATTGGGGAGGCCTGAAATTTTCATTTGGTCTCCTGCATGGCTTCTATAACCTTTTCTAGTTCATATTTTTCTTCAATGGGTTGGTCTAGAAAAGAAGTATATGAAGCAAAATCGGAGAATGAATATTGTGAAAATTGTGGATAAGGTGGATAAGGAGGACAAGTTGGTTGAAAATTAGACTCGGGAGAGGTGAATCCCCATTGACTCTGTGAAGAGTTGGAATTATTTTGAAAATTATGGTCATAAGATTAGGGGCATGGGTTATATTGATTCAGATAAGTCTAACTCGGTGTATTTGGTTGGTTTATATTGTAAAAAATCTGGTTGAAATATTTGAGTGGAGTGAAATATGGATTACCATTAAATTGAAAAAATTGTTGTTATAAGCCACATCACACAAGAATAATCAAACACAAACAATGAAAAGCAAACAAATAAGAAAAAATAAAAAGAAAAATTCTAACCTAAGATAGGGTAGACCTTAGACATAGAAGACTCCTAACTGGTTAGACTATCCACGGGGGGTATATTGCCGAATCTGACCACAAGTTAATCGGCCATATAGGGACAAGATCGATATGAGGTATACGTGCCTAAGCAACGGGCCTAATTATACCAAACCACCAACCTTCAGAGTTTCGTCCCTCAATCCCCAACCTTAGACACCGATTTGACAAGAGTCAAATTCAAATCAACTTCCCCCTTAGGTCAGTCTCCTATATGAGTCTGAGATGTCTGTAGGGCCAACGTATACTTAGTTTAAGTTACGCTTGGGTTGGTAAGTGAGGAGATTGTTTGTGGGCTAAGGGAGGGTAATGACTTCCCCACCTTATCTTGTTTATAAGACAAGCCCTTAAATCAATTTAGTACAATGTGTGCAAGATATAGACAAGTAACATTCACAAGTAAATATCACCCAAGAATGTTTCTTAAACTCTATGTTGTGCATACGTACCTTTTACTCCAGCACTCTTCAACAGTAATATAAAATGTAAACGAATTAGACACGTGCCTAAATGCAAAGTCTAAACCGTGTTTAGCATTTAACAAACATCATTTTACTGTTGAGGTTAGAAAGTATGTACAATGAGACAAACAAGGAAATAAATAGCTACAGAAATTCAGCTTTACAATTCAACCAACCTGAAGAAATACAGGTTAGTAGTTCACTCAGTTTGCCACTAGAATGTAGCAAATCTGAGGGTTACTAGGCTCTGCTTTCTAGAACAGAGTCCAGGGCCACTTATATGTCCACTGCAGCAAAAATTTCCTTGTTGTTAAACCCGTACGCTAAGAACAAAGAAGAAAGTTAACCAAAAATATAAATCTAAAAAGAGAATAATTATCGTTCCTCCCCGGCAACGGCGCCAAAATTTGATTGAGTTGGAACCTGCACACAGAAAATACAAAATTTTAGAACTTAAAAATAGAATGTGCAAGTACTCAATGCTACCGCTATAGTAAGTGGCTATGCGGGTCGTGATCCACAAGGAGGGACTAGCGATGAAAGCTTTTTAGAAAGCTTTCTTTTAAGTTACGAACAATGGTTAAAGATCTTCTTTTTGTTCTTAAAAAAAAGAGAAAATTAGGTTACAGTTAAGCTAAAAAGAAAGTGGTAGATTGAGAAGGTTGAGAAAATAGAAAATGGATATACACAAAGAAATTAAAAAGAGTGATAAAAGAGTTGGGTGTAGATGGTGTTGGTGATCTAAACTAAAGAATTAAAAGAAAGAAAATTAAAACCTAAAAAACTTACTTACCTCTTCGGCGCACAATAATAAGGATTAAAAACAGTTTATTATATAATAAGTATGAGAATGTGACAATGTATGTGCAATATATGTGATCGATGATTAGCTAGTTAGCCATGAGAAGAAAACTAGCTAAGCACCATGTAAAAGATAGAGAAGATTATAATAGAGAAAAAAGGAGAAACCTTTACATAGATTGTCACTCTCTATTACATGAATCTCTCTCTCACTCTCTCTCTCTCTCTCCAGAATCAACTCAGCCCTACTATAAGATTTAAAAAGAAAGAAAAAATACAAAAGAAAAGAGAAAAAAATTCTACTCTATAACTAGAAGAGAGAAATCCTAGTTACTGCTCTCTGTTCTTGTTTTTGGCCCTCAAATGTAGTATTTATAGGCAAAAGGAGCTAGGGTTTGACGTGACGAGGTCACGCGTCAAAAATCTACACGTGACTTCTCAAACGTGCCACGGATCCGCAAGGATCCTTGTGGATCCGATCCATTAGCCCTGATCTTTTTATCGTGGTTTCGTCTAGTCTCGAGAAGCTTCTAGATGTATCTGGTTTTGGGTGTTTGGACATATATTTCTCCAAATACGTCTTCAAATACGAGAATCCAATGTGATCTTCTAGAAGCTCTCTTGCATGATATCAAATGTTGATTTAATTACCAGAAAATGAATTTAATTAGGATCTTATTACCCCTTTGCCCTTCTAGTCTTGATTATCTGTAAAAGAGACTAAAACACGGTGAGAAGCATTATTTTATTCATAAATCGGTAGGAAAATGCGATGTAATGATGCAAAATCGTAGACTAATCACACCTCTTACCAAACTCTTCTTATTTAGTTTTGATATTAACTCCAGTTAGCATGTCCAAGCCTTCTATGCGAAAGTCAAGCATCACTATTCACCGCAACAAGGCACCTAACTTTTTAATCTACAAGCTCATCCATCTCAAAGATATAAATGTTGATCTTCTTAAAGCCACAAAAATAACATTATTTTCAAAACTTACAATGCATTTATTTGATTTAAAAATAATATCACAGCCTTTATCACTCAATTAATTAACACTAATAAGATTATGATTCAAATCTTTAACCAAATAAACATCTTCAATAATAGTTGACGGTTTCTTACGAACAATACCACATCCAATAATTTTTTTCTTTCTCACCGCCTCCAAAGGAGACATTGCCTCCTTTGAATCTTGATAAAGTTGCAAATATATCTTTGTTACCGGTCATATGATGTGAGCAACCATTATCAAGGTACTAAAACTCCTTGTATCTTGCTTGAGAGTGTACCTACAATATATAAATCAAGCGTAGATTTAGGTACCCATATCTTGGGTCCTTTCATGTTAGTATTCTTGGTTCCTTTAGGCAACCATATTAAAAATCATAATAATAAAGATTATCTTTAACTCTATAATAAGTTGAGATGTGACCATCTCGCATACAATAAGTGCAAACAAATCTTCTCTTATAAGATGAATTATGATGATGAGTCTGGAATGATCTACTATATTTATCATGAAAATTCATTTGATTCTTTCTAACAAAATCATTTTTTGTTTTTCAAAGAAGAAGCTTTAAAATCATCAACTTGATCCAAAAGATGTTTCTTTTCTTTTTCAAGATCAAAAATATTTTTACCCTTTATAGAAATAGCATCATTCATAGAAGAAGTTAAATCACATAATTTAGAATTATAAGAATCATGCAATTTCTTAAGAGTAGAAAACATTTTAGCTAGCTTCTATATTCATGATTAAGCTCACAAAATGCATCTTCTAGTCATCATATGAAAGAGGTTCTTCAAAATCAGAATTAGATTTTACCCCATCTTCATTTACCATAAAACAAACATTGGGGTTGTGGAGAACAAGTTGAGCCGATTCGACATCGCTATCCGAGTCACTTGGCTCCAACTCATTCCAACTAACACATAACGCCTCCTTCTTCTTGAAGTTTGAGTACTCCTCGTTCTTCTCCTTTCGCTTAGGATAATCCTTTGCTATGTGCCCCGGTTCACCACAATCGAAGCATTTTTTTTGAATTATAAGAAAACTTGTTAGAAAATTTTCTTCTAATATTCTTTTTCTTCCTTAACAACTTTAACATTGAAAGATTTGCAGCTTCTTGATTGATGTCGACGTTGCCTCCATTTGATGAATCTTGATCTCCTTTGACTGCAATCATCTTCTTTTGGAAAAAGATTCCTCCATGTCCTTCTCTTTTTCTTTCTTTTTTCCTTTGAGTTGTATTCATGCACCTTCAAATTACCAATGAGAGAATCAATGGTAAGTTTGGTGAGATCAATTACTTCCTCGACTGTCGTAGTCTTTGGTTCTCAAATCAATATAAGAAATCATTGGATTTTGTAGTTCAACTCCAAATTTGTATAAACCTTGTCAAGAGATTGCAAAGAGTTAATAATATTAGTGAAATGTGTAAACATTGCATCAATACTCATTTCATTCATTTAAATAATTCATATTCATGAACCAAACTACTTATTTTGGATTCCGTCACTTCGGGTGTACCCTCATGAGTAATGCATAAATTTTCTCAACCCTTGTAAGTAATGCATAATTTTTCTCAAATATCAAAAGCAATTACATAAGTAGAAACTCTATTGAACTCATTTGATGTAAATCCACATTGAAGAGCAATCATAACCTTTCACATTTAGCATTACCAACTTCTTTCCTCATTCATCAAAGCTCGATGTGTGGGCTCAACAAAATTTTTTAAGACAACATTCAAGGTATCAATATCGGTGCATCTTAAGAAAATTTTCATTCTAGCTTTCCAATAAGAAAAGTTGTTGCCATTGAATAGAGGTGGCCTATTAGTCGATTGTTTTAGACAAACTCCATTAGACTCCATTGTCATAGATCTTTGCTCCATGGTTGTTATGCCAAATAAAGTGGAGACCTGCTCTGGTACCAACTGAAAACACCCAGAGGGGGTTGATATGCGGATTTGAATGAAAAGTGTACCAATCATTTTCAAGTAATATAATAGTAAGTAGAGTATCGTTCCCACGAGGATTGTTGTTCAAGTACCAACTTAATCTTTTCTAATTCTATTTGAATAATCAATTTAGTTGGAAGATGTTATAACTAAACTATTACTAAAAAGGTTTAGTTTAATTATAAAAAAATTAGGGTAATGATTTCGGTAATTGTAATCAGAAAATATTATGCTTATGCTAATTCATTCATTCATGCTGACAATCAGAATTTCTTATCCTAATTAGTACTTTCTCTCGAATAATACCAATTCTATCTTCTAAATCTAAAATCCACAATCTCTCGACCTAGTAGATTGCTCGTCAAAAAATGCATTAAGTGTGATGGATATTCCTACTTGACTGCATAACTTTTGCGTCTCAACATTTCAAGTTATGGTTGTTAATGCTAGAAGCTTTTGCTAAGTTATCTCCTTCAGGCTCTAATCTAGCCTTCTGATTAATTGTGCGCACCAATTATAACATAAAGTACAAGATTTAACAACTTAGCATATAAAATATTTAAACTTTATAAAACAAATAGGAGAATTTGTACAAAATATAATCTTATATCATCATTACATCCCTACATCATGCCCCTAGTTAAAGAAAATTAGTTCATGACTAAGAAAATAGAATACGTTATAAAATTAGAATAGATCATGAATAAAATCAAATAAAAATAAAAGTAAGAGAAAGATAAGAGAGCATCAATAAAGATGAAGCCTTGAAGACTTCGCTGTTGAAGATGCTCTAAGGATTAATGGCTAACAACAAAATTTTATTGATTTTCGCTTAAAATAAAGGAGAGAATAAAAATTGTATATTGTACAAGAGGCTTGATGACGTTTATATAAAATAGAGAGCAATAGAACACTAATCAAATACAAAAACCTAAGTTTCTTAATTTACACGAATTACTAGAAAAATTCTATCTATAATTGTCACTAAAGTACGACCAGCTGGCCGAAATTACGGCCATCGGGCCGAACTTCTAGCTGTAATGAAGCTCTGCTTTTTGACTCGTGTTAGCCTCTGGGTTGGCATTCCAGTTGACTGGTCCATGACTTCTTGGCTGAAATCTATAGCTGGGTGGCCGAACTCTTGGTCCATTTCAGTCCCATATTTTTGTAAAATTTCTTATTTTATGTGAAAGCTCTGTTGAGATGTCCCAACTCTACTTCAGATCTCTGGTTCTGCATTTCTTTTGTTCATTTGATATCGCCAATTTGTCAATTTCACTCTTTTTCTTCTAATTTGCTCTTGACATAAAATCTGCAAAATAACACTAATAATCATGCAACATTAAATATGGCAAATAATAGATATAAAAAGTGATGTAAAATGTGTATATAAAGTACACTCATCACACCCTCATATCTACTTTTTGCTAGTCCTCGAGCAAAATTCCTATTCTAAAAAGAAAAATCAAAACTAAAATTCCTAATAAAAATTCTAATCCACTTTCGTAGGACTCACGATTGCACTTAGCATATGCAACAAGTCATTAAATCTCTAAGTTATCCTAGTGGATGAGTGTTGTCTCGTGAGGGTTTTCGGTGAATTATACCCACAAAATTCGGTGAAAGAATTTAAAATATAAGAAGAGATTAAGATAAAAAGGATAACCAAAATAAAAAAAAAGAAAAAGAAAGATAAAAATAAAGAAAGATAAAATATTTTTGGAGTGGTAAGCATCACTAATGTATAAGTTCTCTAGTTACCATAAACTCTCATTATCAAGTTCAATCTCTTATCAAAAATTCTATCATTTGTAGAGATTTTTTAATCTTAACCTATATCACCATTCTTCCTAAGTTTTCTGTTTCTATGCATCTTTGTGAATGTGTATAGTTCTTAACTTGAGATTTTGATTCAAACTTACATACTAAAAAAAAAAATTTCATAGAAGTTTTGAAGTATTACCACTTCGTTACCTTTTAAGAACTTTTTTTTCCTGCATATATAAAACTAATCTAATTCTCTTTTGTATAAACATGAAGGCTTCTTAAGGCCAAAATACCTAACTAATTGATCATTTGACTTATTAGTATATATAACTTTTTTTTTAACTTACCTAACTATCTTTCCCGTAAATACTAAGACTTATTGAGGCTAAAGTATCTAACTAATTAATAGTTAAGATTCTTTTTTTAAATTATTTAACTATTAAGTAATCCTCATTATCCCAAGTTTAAACTATTGTGCAAGTGTAGATAGATGCACATTCATATGGACAAATTCTAGATGGCAATAATATTTCAAAATTTTTCATCTCTACTCAAAGACTTTAAATTTTCATCAAATAGATATTCCTTATCCAATTCAAGTTGTATGGTTACTAAATCCCTTACAACTAGGTTAACTTACTGAAATTTAAAATTTTTTTCACTTAGTAAAAGAAAAAAGAAAAATCTAGAAAAATCCTAAAAAAGAAATAAATAAAAACTTCTAACTTAAAAATAAAGAAAAAAGTAAAATAAAAAGAAAAATCCTAGACCCCTCCCCCATACCTAAACCTCGGCATGTCCTTATGTAGTATAAGATGAATCCATATCACATGTAAAATAGCAAATAAATATCACTCTCAAAAATTAATATATGCTAATTGAAACTTGTAAAAGCAATAAAAATCATGTATATCAATTTACAAAAAATAGTCATGTTCATAAATAACCCATTGGAGAAATACTTATCTAGAAAAAAATTTGAACCTGTAATCCTGAAATTGTTCAGCTACGTAGCCGTAAATTCAGCTACCCAGCCGTACTTTTTACTCTTTTGATCCTCAATTTTTTATTTCATCAAATTGGTTCATCTTGTAGTTCTATTTCTAATTTGAAACTCTGATTTTGGGCCAGGATAAGGAAAAAGAAAAAGGAAAAAAGTTAGTATTCATATTTACAATAAATTAATCTTCTTACCCTTATTCATCGATTCCGTCCACGAGAACGCTTTCCACTTTCCTAATATGTTCTCTTCAGAGAAGATTTAGATGTGCTCATCCTCTTTGTCAACTTCTTGTTGAGTCTATCCACTTTGCTTTTTGTTTTCTTCAATTTTGGTCTCTGTTTCTTTTGATTTGTCATCTTTAAACTCTTCATGCAACGGATCATATCATAATCAGCATCATGGGGCAAATTATTTTCAACCTGCAAAGAAACACATTTAATATATTTAGACAAATACTTGACATTGTAAAAACTTGGTGATGCATCAAGTAAAGTCTTTTCAAAAGATTGCTCAATTGGTATCTCATCAAAAGTATAAATACCCAAGTCAAGTTTCTTTCTTTCGAAAGGAACTCTAGTTTTGAGTGCAACTTTTTCTACTTCAGGTTCTTCACTGCTTCCCGAGAGATCTGGAGGAAGTTCTGAAACAAACAGAAGCTCTGGTTCAGTAGGAGGACGGCTGTTCAGCTGAAAGTTCAGTTGCGTAGCCGATAACTCTTCTCTACTACTGATGAAATTTTTCCAGCAAGATATTATGTCTTCATCTTCTTGTTCTATGGTCTCTATTTCTTAAATCTTCTGGACTGAGATAGACTTCTCATAATTAGAGAATCACTCGAAATCCTCCTTGATGTTTGATTCTTCATCCTAACGTGCTTCGGCCTCTTTGAAAAATTCTTGTGGATGCCCCGAGAAGATTTTCTCTTTGAAAAATTCTTGTCCCTTTCGTGATCTACCTTGGTATTACTTTGCAAAGAACGTCAAAACTCCATAAAACTTTTGAAAGTTCTATTTAAGCTTTCCATAACTTTTCCAAACTAAAATTCTTCTCTTGAGGCACAAAGTATTGAGGATCGATAACATGATGGTTGTCACTCCTCAAAGAATTTTAATGATTTTCGTGAGTAGGATTGTAGATGTAGGTATTGATAAAATATGGAGGAACTATGGGATCATGATTTCCTCCACACTACGAACATGCTTGCATTGGCTCAAATCTTTGTGAGGACCATTGATAGTTATTGTACTTCATAGTCCTCCTTTTAGAATAAGAGTTTGGCTACCTGGCCGAATTTTCGGCTGCCTGGCCGAACTCTATGTTCTGTTGAGGTTGAACTCTCTGTAACCTGTAGAGAAAAAGATTTTTATGTTAAATCTGTAGATAGAATTCAAAGTAGAATAGTAATCGATATTGTTGATATTGAAAATTATATAATCTCTGGCAACGGCGCCAAAAACTTGATGTGTGGATTCGAATGGCAAGTGCACCAATCGTTTTCAAGTAATATAATAGTGAGTAGAGTATCGTTCCCATGAGAATTGTTGTTCAAGTACCAACTTAATCTTTCCTACTTCTATTTGAATAATCAATGTAGTTGGAAGATGTTGTAACTAAACTATTACTAAAAAGGTTTATTTTAATTATTAAAAGAATTAGGGTAATGATTTTGGTAATTGTAATCAGATAAAATATTATGCTTGTGCTAATTCATCCTATTCATGCTGACAATCGGAATTCTTATCCTAATCAGTACTTTCTCTTGAATATACTAATTCTATCTTCTAAATTTAGAATCCACAATCTCTCGATATAGTAGATTGCCAGTCAAAAGATGCATTAAGTGTGATGGATATTCCTACTTGACTGCACAACTCTTACGTCTCAACATTTCAAGTTATGGCTGTTAATGCTAGAAGCTTTTGCTAAGTTATCTCCTCTCGGACTCTAACCTAGCCTTCTGACTAATTATGTGCACCAATTATAACATAAAGCACAAGATTTAACAACTTAGCATATAAAAAAATTTAAACTTTATAAAACACATAGGAGAATTTGTACAAAATATAATCTTATATCATCATTACAATCCCTACATCATACCCCAAGTTAAAGAAAATTAGTTTATGACTAAGAAAATAGAATACATTATAATATTAGAATAGATCATGAAATAAAATCAAATAAAAATAAAAGTAAAAGAAAGATAAGCGAGCACCAAAGATGAAGTCTTAAAGACTTCCTGCTGAAGATGCTCTAAGAATTAATGGCAAACAATAGAATTTTATTGATTTCACTCAAAATAAAGGAAAGAATAAAAATTGTATATTGTACAAGAGGCTTGGTGGCATTTATATAGAACAGAGAGTAGTAGAACCCTAATCGAATACAAAAACCTAGGTTTCTTAATTTACACGAATTACTGAAAAATTCTATCCACAATTGCCGCTAAAGTACGACCAGCTGGCCGAAATTACGACCACCGGGCTGAACTTCTAGCTGTAATGAAGCTCTGCTTTTTGACTCGTGTTGATCTCTGATTTGGTATTCCTGTTGACTGGTCCACGGCTGCTTAGCCGAAATCTACGGCTGGGTGGCTGAACTCTTGGTCCATTTCAGTCCCAGTTTTTTGTGGAATTTCTGATTTTGTCTAATGAGATGTCGTAACTTTGCTTCAGATCTTTGGTTCTGCATTTCTTTTGTTCATTTGATATTGCTAATTTGCTAATTTTCGCAATATTTTTCTTCTAATTTGCTCTTGACCTAAAATTTGTAAAATAACACTAACAAAATACCCATACAGCATTAAATATGACAAATAATAGGTGTAAAAAGTGATATAAAACATGTATATAAAGCACACTCATCTAGGGTGAATGGGTGATTAAAAATTAATATAGAGTAAATCTAAATAACATAAATAATGTAAGGAGAGCAGGTATGAGAAAGCAAACGCAAAGAAGGTGATGTTTCCTGGTTCGTTCCCTTAATCTACGTTCAGTACTCCCCACAGAGATTTCTTCTCACTACCTCAAAATACGATTTAGAAGCTGTAATGCCCCGATCCCGGGGGTACGGAGACGTTACTGTGACGTATATACACAAGGCGAAAATACCCTCACCTATATACATTAAGCATCCGTACAGGTAGGAATCAGAGTACGAAAGTACGTGATGCATTAAATATTCCAAAATAAGAGTACAATTACAAAGTTATTACAAGATGTGACACAATATTACAAGAACATTACGTCAGCGATAGGCACAAAAGAAAAAATACAAAGAGATATACAAGTATGAACAGTACTGTTGACACTCCAAAAAGACAAATTTCCAGGCAGCACTTCAACCGGTCCGAACTATGTCAACTTGTCAACACTTCCAAAAGACAAGTTGCAGATGTTGGAACTAGATTTTGATGATAACATTTGTGGTGCAGATGCATTGGAGCTCTATCTTAAAAGCTAATGCTGAGTTTTAATTGCTCAAGACTACTCAAGAGTATTGACTATTTTGTGTATTTTTATAATTGTTAAAAGTCTTGATCACACACACAATATAGTCATATAGTTGACTTATCTCCTAGTCAAATCGACTAATATATTCTCTAGTCGACTTGCTCCTTTATATAGTCGACTAAGTCTTTTCACAGAAATATATTATCTCTCTATTTATTGACTGTAACCAACATTAGTCGACTTATCCTCTCTACCAGTCGACTAAGTTTAGTTTCCAGAGACTTATCATTCTGTGTCAGTCTTGATATAGTCGACTTGCTATCTTGACTTGTCGACTAACTCAGGCAAAAATTATTCTGTTAGTCGACCACTCTCATACCCTAGTCGACTAACAGCAATTTCTGAATGTTAATTAGTTATTGATTTTTTGGTGTTTTATCTAACATTCTGATTTTCAAATTTGAGTTGATAACTTCCTTAACTGAGCATTGAATTCACCTATAAATAGCATAGGATGAATACACCAATTCAAAACATTAGTTTTCTGTCCAAACTCTGTTGAAAATTTTTGTTTTCTAGAAAACTAGTTTTCACTTTCATTTCTTCATACAATTCCAATTCTATTATGAAAAATTTCTGAGAGTCAACCTATAAGATATCTTATTCATGATCACATATAAGTTTCAAGGCTTAAAGGATACTTTGTAATCATTCAAAGAGAAGAGTTGTACAAGAGTGTCTTCTTAGTGTTGAGAAGAGTCGTACAAGTTATTGTCTTCTTGGTATAGAGAAGAGTTATATAGATTTAGCAAAGGGTGTTTTGTCAAGTAGTGTACAAGAAGTTGATTTTAGGTGTATCAAAATCAGGATAAGAAAAATCTCAAGCGGGTTGCTTGAGAACTAGACGTAGGTCACGAAAATCGAACCAAGATAAAATCTCTCGTGTTTGTGTTTGCATATTTTCTGAGATTTATTCTGTGCATTTTTCTTTTCCTGCAAGTATTTTATTTAAACATTATTCATCTTTATTTTATTGTTTGTGTTACCATTGTTTATAGATCCTACATTGAAATTACACCTAGAGGGGGGTGAATAGGTGTATAGCTAATCAAATGAAAATTCAATGCAATATTAAATGAGGTGATGCAACCGATCACTCAAAATAAGACTTGAATCCGAATTCCCCGTGAAGGGCTCTGAACTTCTCTTCGTGATTCCTCTAGATAAGAGTTGAGGTGCTTAATTGTTATCTTATTGTGATGAGTATAGATCAACAATAATCAATGAATAAAAAGCAAATAAGTAGAGACAAGAAGGCAATCACAAACAAGAAGATTTGTTTTGAGGTTCGAGCCACTGCTCTACGTCCCAGCCTTCACCACCGTGAAGGATTTCCCAATCCACTATAGGATCTTCCACCAAGGGACCTTACATCAAGGAACTACAATCACTCGGAGTACACAACTCCCCAATACACTCCTCTAGACCAGAGGTAGCACAAAGATAATTGAACAATCTCTCGGTGATCAAAAGACCACAAACTTTCTCTTGAAACTCTCTTACAAAACCCTATAGAATAAAATATAAATTTGAAGCTCAAAAATTTGTAAGTGAGAGTAAAATCAGAAGAAAGATTTTGAGAACCAAAAACTTAAAGTAGATTTAAAAAAAAAAAGCACAAAATTGAAACTTGAAAGCTCTTTCTCTTGAAATCGTGAAACTTAATTTTTTAAATAGAATTGTTGTTATGTTTAACTCAACCCAAATGACCCCTTTATATAGATTTTAGGAAGAGCAAACTTAGTATAGTTTTACCAGGATAAAAGAGAAAGAAATTGACCCTAATATTCAACATACCTCGTTTTAAATTTAAACATGTTTTAAAAAAATAGATTAGAGAAAACAGCCATTACTGCCAATCTGGCAGACTAGCGGTCGACCGGCAGATTCAAAAAATTTGACCGTTAGCCCTCGATCGACCGGTCGGTCGACTGTAATAAACAGAGGCTAAAACTGGTTACAGTCAGCCGACTGGTCAGTCGACCGCCCGGTCGACCGGGAACGTGCACAACGTGCACACACCCAATTGCCAAAACTCCGGTCGACCGTGCAGTCAACCGTTCTTGCCTGTAATAGGCACAGTCGACCACCCGATCGACCGATCAGGCCAAAACAGATTATTAGCCTCTTTTTGAAGATACATAAAATTTTGAAATATTTTTATTTGGATTTTGTAAGATAGGAAACATACATAGCTATTAGATATAAGTTCTAAACATTGATATAAAATATTTTAGAAAATTGTAGAACAAGTATCAAAATCAAGACCATACTTTTGAAAACGTCTATTTTTGTGTGTGCATATTTTTGAGTTTCAAATGTATATTCTACCCCTTAACAGACTAAACTAAATACAAACCAAAGTCTTCTTGTAGAACTCCTTCTCCAAGTCGACTCAATCCAAACACGATCCGAAGAGCTTGACTCCAACTGAGTGCTAGATGCGATCTTAACGTATGAGCTTTTGAATCTTCATGTATTAGCTCCAAAACTTCTTTGTTGAAGCTAAGCACCTACTAAGATCTTGATAGAAAATTTGAAACTATATAAACACAAGATCATTAGTAGTATAACTACATGAGTTAATCATCATCAAAAACTACAGTGATGGGCTTTTGGGCCAACAATCTCCCCCTTTTTGATGATGACAAAACTCATTGAGTAATATATGTATGGATTAAAGATAAGTTTCATAGAAGCTCCCCCTTAACTCATGCATAGCAATAAACAATAAGGATATTCAATAAAATACATAAACTAAATAAATATATATATGCATAAATAGAGATATAAACATGCATATATAAACTCTCAAAATTCTTCTCCCCTTTTTGTCAATTCATCAAAAAGGGGTGAGGACAATCAAACAATAAAAATGTATATGTAATTAGTCTACAATTCTACATTATTATATCGTATTTTCTTACTGATTTATGAATAAAATATCGGTCTAAACTGTGTTTTAGTCTCTCTTGCAGATAATCAAGATAAGGAGGGTAAAAGGGTAAGAAGAGCTTAATTAAACCCATTTTCGGGTAATTAAATCTGAATTTCTTGGAGGCCAAACAAGGGAGCTTCTAGAAGATACATTGAACCTAGACCCTTGCGCACGTTAGACGAATATCCGAATGAAAATAACTGAATATGAGCATATCTGGAAGGTCCCTGAAGCGAGGCGATTATGCTCGCCAAAACCAAGGACCTAAGTCCCTGGTTTGGCAGCAGAAATGCGGCTATGGCCGCGTTTCCGCGGCCATATAGGCAAGCCACGTGTCAATTTTCAACGCGTGGCCCGTCTCATCTTCTAGAAGCTCTTTTTGCCTATATATACCCCTGCAGAGGCCCGGAATGCAAGCAGATTGAGAAATAAGCTAGGTTTCTCTCTTTTAGTGTAGGTATTCTTCTTTTCTTTTATATTTTCATTTCATTTTTAGATCATGTATTAAGGCGAGAGATTCAGAGAGAGAAAGAGAGAGATTGGTGTAATAGATGGTGACAATCTATATAAAGGTATCTCCTTTTTTCTCCATTGTAATCTTCTCCATCTTCTACATGATGCTTAGCTAATTTTTTTCTCATGGTAATCTAACTACTAACCACTAACCATCAATCTCTCACTTGATAATTCACATGAATCTAATAGCTTCTACAAGACCTTGTTCTTGCAAGAGCCATTGATGGCTCATGATGATGGATTCTAATATTCTAACATTCTAACATCTAACCTACTAACTTGCTAACTTGCAATGATAATTTTATTTTATGCTCACCTCTAACTGGTTTTGATGATTTAATAGTATCTTGCAACTTATTGTGTGGTATGGATGTGTGGTTTGAATGTTTATGAATAATCTTATGAGCCATGCTTTGTATCGTCTCTTGAAGTCAAGAACTAGTGATGGCCAAAGATCCATGTGAGGCAACTATCACTAAGAGGTTAGCATGGTTAGTAGAGTAATTAGTAGTTAGTAACCATGAGTTTTCTTTCATAATTTTCTTCTCTCTTTTTACTTTGCTTTAAAAACCATTTCCAAAATTTTTTATCATTTTTTCTATCATTGTTTTCACTATCCTCTTAGTTCACCTTGGTTTCATTTTCTTTTTGTTTTCAAAACCACTATTTTCACTTCGCCGATTTCATCACCTTCTCCCCTATCACTTCCGAATTTTGTTTCTTTTTCTCATTCTTTAACAAAGAAGAATTTGTTAACAATCGACATGAATAAGAACTGTTAATGCTTTTATCACCTCCCGTCCCTGTGAATTTGACCCGTTGAGCCAATGCTATAATGGAAGTATCAAGGGTACCTTAGCACATACATTAATTTCATTGCTTTGATAAAACACACATCTTCAAGTGCTTGTTTCGCTTCGATAAAATTTTTGGCGTCGTTGCCGGGGACAGGAATGGTTTTGATTTCACGTTTTTGTTAACATTTTCTTCTCTGTTTTAGTGTGCAGAACAATCTTTACAGGAGATTAACATTGTAGAACAAACACTAAATTTGCATCTCCCTGCTCTAGAAAGTAGGGACCCAGCTTCTAAAGAAAAGCCGCAAAAACGGGACTTTTGCTGCGGATACGCGGCGATTTTGTGATAATTGAGTATCTTGTTGTGCTGGGCTGTGTTCAGTGTAATAGTTAGTTGATCTGTTCTATTACTTTCTTGCTGTGATTACCTACACACTGTAATAAATTAAAGAACTAAAATACGGTATTTGGATGCTTTTAAAACGGTTTAGACATTTGCATTTAGGCACGTGTCAATTCAATTCTAATATACTATATTTTGTTCTATTGTTGTGATCTGGACTGAGGTGTACATATGGCATTACATATAGCATAGGACAAATACGTGGGTGATTTATTCGCTTTGTATCATATTCTTGTCTATATTGCACACTTGCACGAATTGAAATTAAGGGCAAAACCCATACAAGATAAGGTGGGGATTTCATCACCCTTCTTTATCCCAAAAATCACCTCCCCACTCACACAACCCAAGCCCTAATAAAAATTGATAAACGTTGGCCCCTAGGGACATCTCGGACTCATTAAGAGAATGACCAATGGTAGAACTTGTTTTGAATTTTATTCTTGTGAAATCGGTGACTAAGGTTGAGGATTAAGATGTAACACTTCGAAGATACCGTGGTTTGGCATAATTAAGGCCCGTTGCTTACGTACGGATACCTCCCACCGTATTTTGCCCCTACCCGGCCGATTAGCTTGTGGTCGGATTCATACAACAACCTCTCCCGGGTAATCGACCAGTTAGGAGTCGTCTAGGTCAACCTTAGTGTAGGCTTGGTTTTGATTTTTTTTTCTTTTTTGTTTGTTGGTTGCTTTTTCTTTTTTGTTTGTATTTGTTTGTAATATGGAATTCAACAACAACAATTATTTCAATTCTAATAAATCCATATTTCACATTGACCCCATTTGATTTGGACAATTCCAACCCAGTTTTTTACAAATGAGCCAACCAAATACACTGGGTTGGACTTATCCGAATCAATATAACCCCATACCCCCAATCTTATGACTTTAATTTTCAAAATACTTTTAATTCTTCACAGAGTCAATGAGGATTCAACTCCCCCGAGTCAAATTTTCAACCACCTTGTCTATAATTTTCACAATTTTCACAATATTCATTTCTCAATTTTGCTTCCTATACTCCTTTTCTAGAATGATCAATTGAAGAAAAATCTGAGTTAGAAAAAAGTATAGAAGCTATACAAGCCATGCTTGAGTCTCAATAAAAGAAGCTCAATTCACCAATTTCACAATATTTTCATGATTCATACTCAGTTTCACCTATTCAAAATAACCAACCATCTACCCTGAAAATGAGTATGAAATGCTTTCATGAGTCTGAGCTTCAATCTCAAAACATGTTGGACTCACAATTTTCATAAATTTTTCAAAATCAAGATTCCTATACTCCTTTTCTAGAACATCCACTTGAAGAAACATCATATCTAGAAAAGAGTATAGAAATCTTTCAGGAGTCTGCGCTACAATTTCAAAAATCTTATTCTCATTATATTGATAGGTTGGAAACATAATTGAGTCAATTGGTGAACATTTATAGGAATGAGAAAACTCTCTATCAACCTTTGACCATTCAAATATCTCTAATTCTATCGATTTGACCCAAGACTCTTGTTGTTTTGGAAACCAAGATTCCTACACTACCTTTCTAGAGCATCCACTTGAAGAAACATCACATCTAGAAAAGAGTATAGAAATCTTGCAGGAGTTCGCGTTACAATTTTAAAAATCTTCTGCTCAGTCTATCAATGGGTTGGGATACAATTGAGTCAATTGGTCAACATTTATAGGAATGAGAAAACTCTCTCTTATCAATCTTTAACTAATTTAGATATCTCTGAAAAGTCACCTAGAGGGGGGGTGAATAGGTGATAATGCTAATCAAAGGGCAAATAAAAATTTAAAGCTACAACAATCACAATCAAGAATCACAAGATGAATGCAAGCAAGTAAGTATGACAATGAATATGATGAGCAAGTAATAAGTGCAAGCAAAGTAGAGCAAGAATTGCAAGAATGTAAACCAATCGCAAACACAAGGATATGTTATCGAGGTTCGAGCACCCAGCTCTACTCCCCGCCTTCCCCAGAAGGATTCCGACCACTTTCACTATCACAAAGATCTCAAATACAATGGAGTACCAACTCCTACAATCTCAAGAACAAGTAATTTCCTTGGTAGTCAAAAGACCACAAACTCTCTCTTTCAAATATCTCTTCCCTTACAAAGGTCCTTAGAGAATATTGAGTAGGAATGAAGCTCTTGTTGTAAGTGAAGAAAGAAAATTAAATCAGAGAGTATTTGAAAACCCTTCAGAAAATCAGTGAGAAATTCAGCACAAAAACCAAGAAACAAGTCTCTTTCGAAAGCCTTAAACTTTTGAATTTTCTAGCAAAAATTGTTGTAACAAATCTCTCCCCAAACACCCCTATTTATATGAGAGGGCTAGGGTTTAGGGATAAAACATAATTACTGATGTTTAGGAGGTAATTAGATCAAAATATATCCTTAAACGAATTTTTAAACACAAAAGACAAAAATAAACAGCTCACTTAAAATCTGCCCGTTACTGTTCAACGGACACATCGGTCGACTGGGCCGGTCGACCGGTAGATCAAAAATTTGACCGTTATAGGCTAGCGGTCGACCGACCCGGTCGACTGAGAAAACCTGTGAGCAAAAACAATATCCCGGTCGACCGCCCCGGTCGACTGGCAGACATGCACACTGATACGTGCCTCTGCCAGAACTGCGATCGACTGGTCCGGTCGACCGGACCAGACTGACACAGACTCGGTCGACTGTCCCGGTCGACCGGATCAGGTCAAAAATCATTTTTGGAAAAGAAAATAAAGAGGATTTTGATTTTAACAAAAATACTTTTGAACAGGGAATAGTATTAAACATAAAGATGTATTTGTAGGCAAAAACTTGTATGCAAAATATTTTTGTATAATTTATAAGAAATTATTTTGGAATGAGCATGTGCGCAAAAACGTGTGTGATAGAGCTTCAAACCTATCCACTATTCTTTAACATACTATAAACTGAAAAACAAATTACATGAAGACTTCTTGAGCTATCTTCAAGTCTTTGAGCCATCCAATGCCTTGCTAGTGCCTTCTCTTCTATGATCCTTCCTTGATGTGCAATTTGCCTTCCTTGCTTTGTGGAACTTAGAAGTTCTTGCAATAGCTAAGCGAATGGTCTCTAAACATGGTACAAACCTGAAACTTATCTTAACAAACTTATTAGTACCAAATAGCTCTAATTTGGTTTGTCATCATCAAAACACAAAACAATTGGAGAGTGTAACCTCTTGGGCCAACAATCTCCCCCTTTTTGATGATGACAAAACAAATAGGCTATTAACAAAAATATAGGGAGGAGAAAACTCCCCCTCAAATTATGCTATACATAAAACACAAGAATATGCTCTAGATACCAATAATTGAAATGATGCACCAATTATTGAAACTAATATAAAACACAAAAATTGCTCTTGATACCAAAAATACCAAAACAACTAAAACACAAGAATTCTCAAAATACATGAATTCAAAAACTCATACATACATAAACATAAAACTCATAAAACAAATCTTTAAAATTAAAGCATATAAATTCATATGGAACCAATTAAAGCATATAAATTCATATGGAACCAAGACCAAATGAACTTATTTTTGTCAAGTAAACTTATTCTCCCCCTTTTGTCATACATCAAAAAGGGTTATGAAAAACATGTCTATTCAATAATACAAACATTAAGTTCTCCACAAATAAACGAAAATCTAGCAAAATCAAGAGGTTTAGTGAAAATATCGGCTAGTTGTAAATCCGTGGAAACATAATCAATATCTATATCACCTTTCTCAAAATGATCTCTAAGAAAGTGATATCTAATCTCAATGTGCTTGGTCTTACTATGTTGATTTGCATTTTTGGTCATGTGTATAGTACTAGTATTATCACAAAATATTTTTATATGATCAAAGTGCAAATCAAAATCAAGGAGAGTATGTTTCATCCAAAGGACTTGTGCACAACAAGCCCCCGCGGCAACATACTCCGCCTCGGCGGTTGAGAGAGCTACGGAATTTTGTTTCCTAGAGGACCATGAAACAAGACAATTACCAAGAAATTGACATGTCCCACTAGTACTCTTTCTATCTACTCTACAACCCGCATAGTCGGCATCCGAATAGCTAGTCATTGAAAAATCTCTAGTTTTCGGATACCAAAGACCCATTCCAATAATGCCCTTAATATAACGAATAATGCGTTTTACCGCAATAAGATGAGACTCTTTAGGACACGATTGAAATCTAGCACAAAGACACACACTAAACATGATATCCGGCCTACTTGCCGTCAAATATAAAAGACTTCCTATCATGCTTCTATATAATTAATATCAACATTTTTACCTTGTTCGTCCTTATCAAGCTTGGTTGTAGTTGCCATTGGAGTGTTGCAAGCCTTTGATCCTTCAAGCCCAAACTTCTTTACTAGCTCCTTTGCGTACTTGGCTTGGTTAATGAAGGTTCCGTCTTGCAATTGCTTGATTTGGAGTCCAAGGAAGAAATTGAGCTCACCCATTGAAGACATTTCAAATTCAAGTTGCATGACTTTCTCAAAATCCTTGCATAAAAGCTCATTAGTAGATCCAAAAATTATATCATCAACATAAATTTGCACAATTAAAATATCATTATCAACATGCTTAGTAAAAAGAGTTGTGTCTACTTTGCCTTTAATAAAATCATTTGAAATGAGAAAACTAGGAAGCCTTTCATACCAAGCTCTTGGAGCTTGTTTCAATCCATACAAAGCTTTATCAAGTTTAAAAACAAAATCGGGATGAACATGATCAACAAAATCGGGAGGTTGAGAAACATAAACTTCTTCATTAATAAAACTATTTAAAAATGCACTTTTTACATCCATTTGAAAAAGTTTAAAATTTTTAAAACATGCAAAAGCTAGTGTCATCCGTATGGCTTCAAGCCGTGCTACGGGTGCAAAGGTCTCCTCAAAGTCAATTCCCTCAACTTGAGTGTAACCTTGGGCCACTAACCTAGCTTTATTCCTAATGACATTTCCGGACTCATCCATCTTGTTTCTAAAGATCCACTTAGTACCAATTATTGGTCTATCGTGGGGCTTAGGAACAAGGTGCCAAACTTGGTTGCGCTCAAATTGATTGAGTTCCTCTTGCATGGCAAGCAACCAATATGGGTCCGTCTCGGCTTCGAGAATGTCTTTTGGTTCAAAATGAGAAATGAAAGCAAAGTTACCACATAGGTCATGAAGTTTGGAGCGCGTAGTGACTCCTTTAGATGCATCACCCAAGATGAGCTCCTTAGGATGATTTGTAGCGTATCTCCAAGCTTTAGGAAGCGGTTGAGTGCTTTCCTCCTTATCCTCTTGAACTTCACCTATAGATTCTTGCTTTTCTTCTTGAGCGGGTGAGTCCTTCAAGGATAGTCTCTCCATGTCTTCACCTAATGGTTCAAACTCTACAACATTCTCAACAAACATATTAGATTCTTCAAACTTAACATGCATGGATTCTTCAATGGTTTGAGAAGATCTAATGAAAACTCTATATGCTTTGCTAGTAGAGGAATATCCAACAAAGATAGCCTCATAAGCCTTGGCATCAAATTTACCCAAATTATCCTTAGTATTCAAAACAAAACACTTGCATCCAAAAACTTTAAAATATGTAACATTTGGTTTTCTAGAATGATACATTTCAAAAGAAGTTTTTGAAGAATTTTTGCATAAATAAATACGATTCGATATATAGCATGCGGTGTTTACGGCCTCGGCCCATAAATATTGAGGGAGGTCATACTCACTTATCATTGTCCTAGCCATCTCTTGAAGTGTTCTATTTTTCCTTTCTACAACTCCATTTTGTTGTGGAGTTCTAGGACAAGACATTTCATGCTTAATTCCCTTTTCATCACAATAAGTCATGAAGAGTTGGTTAACAAACTCACCACCTCTATCACTCCTTATTCTCAAATCGGAAAACCCTTTTCTTTTTCAACTCTTTTTCGAAAAATCTTAAATGAGAAAAAGTTTGATCTTTATGTTGCAAAAAGAAAACCCAAGTAAAACGGGAGAAATCATCAACCAAAACAAATGCAAATCTACTTCCATTTAAACTCTTAGTTTTAGTTGGTCCAAAAAGATCCATATGAATTAATTCTAAGGCCTAGTTGACATGATATCCTTGATTGGTTTAAAGGAAGACTTGGTTTGTTTCCCAAGTTGGCACGCACTACAAATGCGGTCTTTCTCAAAATTCAAGCAAGGTATACCCTTCACCAATTCCTTTGAATTAATCCTAGAGATATGGTCAAAAGATGCATGTCCTAATCTTCTATGCCAAAGCCAAGAATTTTCATCAAAAGCATTTAAGCATTTAGTAGAACAATCTAAATTAAGCATGTCAATAATATAAACATTATTATCACGAAAACCGGTGAGAATACAAACATCGGATTTAACATCAAAAATCTTACAAGAAGTATCATCAAAAACAACTTTAAGTCCACGATCACAAAGTTGACTAATGCTAAGCAAATTATGTTTTAAACCATCTACTAAAACAACATTCTCAATAATAGGAGATGCACCAATTTGAATGTTACCTATACCGATGATAGTTCCTTTGGAGTCATCCCCGAAGGTGACGGTGCCACCTTCCATGTACCTTGATAGGGTTGTGAAGTTGTTGATGTCCCATGTCATGTGTCTTGAACAACCACTATCAAGGTACCACCGCTCCCTACGTCTTGGAGCTTTGGTGTGTACCTACATCAAACAATTTAAGACTTGATTTTGGTACCCACATTTTCTTGGGTCCTCCAGGGTTAGTGTCATGAACCCAAACAAGATTATTTGTTCTATTTAGTTGATCATAGCAAAACTTAGCTAAATGTCCATTTTTACCACAATATGTGCATCTATACACTCTACCATATTTAAAAGCATAATGGGTGTGTGATTTGTGAGCATGAGCATGAGAGGTATTAGTATGAGAATTTTTATCTTGTGAAATTTTAGCATGTGAAGTGTGCTTTTTAGAAAACATGTTCTCAAGTTTCTTAGTATTGAAAGCACAATCATTTAAAACTTTTTCGAAATCATTCATTTTGGATTTAAAAGAAGAAATTTCTTTTTCATCAATAATAGGAGATTTTGCCTTACAAGTACTCTTGTAGGCACAAAATTCTTTTTGCATGGAAATGAAATTAGAAGAAATATCATCTTTTTCTTTAGAAACAATGGCAAGTTGATCTTTAAGAAAAGCAACTTCTTTTTGTAATTTTATGCATTCAAGTTTCTTGTTATCATAAGTTTCAGAAAGTTCTACAAAAGCATGCACTAGAACTTCCTTACTTACATCATCATCTTCATCATCAAGGGATTGAGGGGTTACCTTGGGTGTGTTTGCCATGAAACACATATTAGCTTGATCCACCTCCTCTTCGGACTCGCTTTCCGAATCCCACGTAGCTTTGTAAGCTTTCTTTTCCTCCGGCTTCTTTGGCTTGAAGGAGGAAGTCATTTTCTTCTTGAACTCCGGACAATCCGCCATGATATGTCCGGGTTTGCGGCAATTGTAGCATATGATCCTCCGCTCCTCTTTGCCTTCAAATTTTCTCCGGAAGTTGAGCTTGTTCTTCCGGTACATCCTCTTGACATTTCGCACAAGTAGAGTTAGCTCCTCATCTTCTTCATCGTCTTCTTCATCGTCATCATTGGTGGATGAAGTCTTGAAGGTTATGGATTTCTTCTTTGAAGTAGTGGCCTCTTCTCTTGCCTTCTTCTCCATCTCATGGGTCTTTAGGTTCCCAATGAGACTAATGAGGTCCATCTCGTCCTTGTCGTTCAACTCCTTAAGGTGGTGGCCTTGATCTCCCATGATGAAGGAAGAGCCTGAATTACTTTCCGCACCTTTTGATCGTTGGAGATGTCATCACCTAAGGAAGAAAGACCATTAGTGATTTTAGTAAACCTTGTAGCCATGCTATCAATAGACTCATCATCAAGCATTTTAAATGACTCATATTGGGACCTCAAGAGATCTATCTTAGCTCTCTTGACTTGTGAAGTCCCCTCGTGTGTGACCAATAAGTGTTGCCAAATCTCATAGGCGGATTGGCAATGAATTACCCGTGTAAGGTCATCCTCATTCAAGGCGGTCAATAGGGAGTTTTGGGCCTTGGAGTTGCCTCATATAATTTAAAGTCAAGGTCGGTCCAAGTGCTCTCATCACCATCGGGTGCTTCATAGGGTTTGTCAAGGACTTGGCTACTAAGCTACCCAAAGATTGCAAAAATATAGTCATCCTAACCTTCCAAATTGGAAAATTGAGGCCATCAAATTTAGGTGGGGATTTAATGTTGTCGGCCATGTTTACTAGTGATGAATGAATGAAAGGAAAATGTTGATTAGCAATATTTTAAGGATCTCTCTATGGATGTTAAGCCAAACCTAGAGTCCAAGCTCTGATACCAATTGAAAAGTCACCTAGAGGGGGGGTGAATAGGTGACAATGCTAATCAAAGGGCAAATAAAAATTTAAAGCTACAACAATCACAATCAAGAATCACAAGATGAATGCAAGCAAGTAAGTATGACAATGAATATGATGAGCAAGTAATAAGTGCAAGCAAAGTAGAGCAAGAATTGCAAGAATGTAAACCAATCGCAAACACAAGGATATGTTATCGAGGTTCGAGCACCCAGCTCTACTCCCCGCCTTCCCCAGAAGGATTCCGACCACTTCCACTATCACAAAGATCTCAAATACAATGGAGTACCCAACTCCTACAATCTCAAGAACAAGTAATTTCCTTGGTAGTCAAAAGACCACAAACTCTCTCTTTCAAATATCTCTTCCCTTACAAAGGTCCTTAGAGAATATTGAGTAGGAATGAAGCTCTTGTTGTAAGTGAAGAAAGAAAATTAAATCAGAGAGTATTTGAAAACCCTTCAGAAAATCAGTGAGAAATTCAGCACAAAAACCAAGAAACAAGTCTCTTTCGAAAGCCTTAAACTTTTGAATTTTCTAGCAAAAATTGTTGTAACAAATCTCTCCCCAAACACCCCTATTTATATGAGAGGGATAGGGTTTAGGGATAAAACATAATTACTGATGTTTAGGAGGTAATTAAATCAAAATATATCCTTAAACGAATTTTTAAATACAAAAGACAAAAATAAACAGCTCACTTAAAATCTGCCCGTTACTGTTCAACGGACACATCGGTCGACTGGGCCGGTCGACCGGTAGATCAAAAATTTGACCGTTATAGGCTAGCGGTCGACCGACCCGGTCGACTGAGAAAACCTGTGAGCAAAAACAATATCCCGGTCGACCGCCCCGGTCGACTGGCAGACATGCACACTGATACGTGCCTCTGCCAGAACTGCGGTCGACTGGTCCGGTCGACCGGACCAGACTGACACAGACTCGGTCGACTGTCCCGTCGACCGGATCAGGTCAAAAATCATTTTTGGAAAAGAAAATAAAGAGGATTTTGATTTTAACAAAAATACTTTTGAACAGGGAATAGTATTAAACATAAAGATGTATTTGTAGGCAAAAACTTGTATGCAAAATATTTTGTATAATTTATAAGAAATTATTTTGGAATGAGCATGTGCGCAAAAACGTGTGTGATAGAGCTTCAAACCTATCCACTATTCTTTAACATACTATAAACTGAAAAACAAATTACATGAAGACTTCTTGAGCTATCTTCAAGTCTTTGAGCCATCCAATGCCTTGCTAGTGCCTTCTCTTCTATGATCCTTCCTTGATGTGCAATTTGCCTTCCTTGCTTTGTGGAACTTAGAAGTTCTTGCAATAGCTAAGCGAATGGTCTCTAAACATGGTACAAATCTGAAACTTATCTTAACAAACTTATTAGTACCAAATAGCTCTAATTTGGTTTGTCATCATCAAAACACAAAACAATTGGAGAGTGTAACCTCTTGGGCCAACAATCTCTAACTCTATTAATCTGACCCAGGACTCTTGTTATTTTGAGAACCAAGATTCAATTTCAGCACACCCATCTGAACTTGACCAAACTTCAAATGTTGAAAATCCCATTGACATTTTGAAAAGTTATCCTTTTCCTGAGATTGAACTTGAGCATGAATATAATCCTGAACCTCAACTTAGTAGACGAAAGGAGTGGGTTTGGAGAGGGAGTCAACAAAGAGGGGAAAATAAGAAGAGGATGAAGAATCTAGGGTTTTAAAAGAAATAAATATAAGCAATTCCCGAAGATCAGTCTACTGGATGATCGACCCGAAAAAACCCGAGAGTGCTGACAAACAAAAATCATCCAAGTCAGTTGACCGGACGGTCGACTGACAAAAACAATAAGTCATGACAGACTTGCTCGGTCAACCGGTTGGTTGACCAGAAATTCCAGTAAGTCCTGACAGACTTACACAGTCGACCGATCAGTCAATCAAAAAATCCAGTAAGTCTGGCAGACTTACACGGTCGACCGGACGGTCGACTAGGATTTCCCAAGATTCAGAATTTAAATATAAAAAAGGTTTGGTTAACCAAATTTATTTAAATAAATAAGTTAAAATATATTAAATAGGTAAAATCATTTTACACGTGATATAGTCAAAGAAAAATCATGCAAAATTTTTGTATATGTATATATTTCAAATGTGTCACAAAAATATATTAAAATTATAGAAAAATTCATATAAATTATTTAAATCACAATTAAGCAAATTTAAATAAGAATGAAGCCGAATTTCCTTTATGGGCTTTGAACTTCTCTTCATTATTCCTCTGGACTAAGAGTTGAGGTGCTCATTGCTTTTTAATTTGTATGCTTAATGGATTAAATACATATATGAAAATTTTCAAAAATACATCATTTTATTTATATTAAAATACGAACATGAATGATAACTTAATACACTCATAGGCATTTAGCAAGGATAAAACAAACTGAGGCTAAGTTATCAACGAAGTAAGCATTCAATATATACAACATGATACATACAAATTATATAAATTGACAAAAAAATTGTATTGCCAAAAACTAGCACATAGACATGGAGATAGAAAATCAATTCATTCAATCATTAAGTATAGAAAATCTATCAAGAGAGTCTAGGCTATCAACATGAATATGTAGACATGAAAGTAAAACAAATTGTCTAGGAGATGTTACCGATACGGTTAGCCAAGCAATCTCCATTCTCAAGGTGGTGTGCTCCAACCTATATTCCTAAATAGTGTTAGCATCAAACTTGATATGGCCTTCAAGCTCCAATGTAATCACCACCAAGGCACCATCTCTCCCTAAGTCTTAGAAGAGGACACACCTACATCAATTAAATTTGGTGTGTTATTTGATACCCATATCTTCTGGGTCCTTCCGAGTTAGTATTTTCTCGAACCCAAATATTTTTATTTTTCATGTTTAATATAGAAATTTGGGCTAGATGGCCTTTACAGCCACAATGTGTATAAGTATATATCTTCCCATAAATATAAGTATGTGAGTGTTGTGTATTGTGAGCATGCTATGTGTGTGCTCGTGATATGGATTTCTTTTGGTTTTCCTTTTTGGAAACATAGAATTTATTATTTTCATATTAAAAGCGCAATCAACAATTCTAGATTTCAAAGAATTAAATTCATTTTGGTCAAAATTTGATTTTGGGCTTTTGCCCTTGCAAACACTTTTATAAATCAAAACACTTTTTGATCTTTTCAAAACTACAAGATATTTTCACTTTTTCTTTTTGAAACAATATCACGTTTATTTTTCAAGATCTTATTTTTTTCCCCTTAACTTTTTATTTTGAACTTTTGAATCTCATATCTTTCTTAAAGTTCTTCGAAAAAATCTAGCTGGCTCATCTATAGAAAGATCATCATCAAGACAGTTTTCAATTGTTACCTCAGTTGCTTCATTTTCATTTGTCATGAAGCAAAAGTTTACGGTATCAATTTCTTCTTCGAATCTGGTCTCCGAGTCATTCCATGTGGCCACCGTGATCTTCTTCTTGTGCAATCTCCTGGAGGCAGTTGCTTGAAAAGAGGGACAATCCGCAATCAAGTGCCCCGTCTTCTTACAATGAAAGCACGGACTTATTTCTTCCTTCTTTCTCTCATACTTGCCTTGTGATCTTGCACTCCGGAAGTTGCTTTGTCGTCCCTTCTTGTAAATTATTTTTCCCACTTTTCGAATAAGCATGGCGAAGTCTTCTTCACCTTCATCCGTGGTATCTTTATCTTCCATGATTTAGGGAGTTGCTTTGAATGCAATTGATTTCTTCTTTGTAGGTTCTTCCTTCATGCACCTTCATTTTCATTTCGTGGGTTTTGAGGTACCTAATAAATCAGAGAAGTCCATCTACCCTCGATCATTAAGCTCCTTGAGACTAGCCGCCTTAACCTCCCATGCCTTGGAAAGAGCTCTTATCACCTTTCTTGCTTTTTGATCATTATCAATCTCGTCACCTAAAGAAGATAACCCATTAATAATTTTCGTGAAATGAGTAAGCATTTCATCAATTGATTCATTATCAAATATATAAAAGTTCTCGTATTAAGAACAAAGCAAATCAATCTTAGATCTTTTAACTTGTGAAGTACCCTCATGGGTAATAATTAAATCATTCCAAACTTCAAAAACTGATTTGCAATTAATTACTCATGACAAATCATTATCGTTCAATGCTTGCGTCAGTGCATATTGTGACTTAGCATTGGCCTCATAGTCTTTAGCAGTGGCTTCGGACCATGTTTTCTCATCTTTGTGAGGCTTAACAAATTCTTTAGAGATAGCCTTTGCGACTCTAACACCTAGGGACTTAAGGAATAAGGTCATTTTTATCTTTCATATTGGGAAGTTCAACCCATCAAATTTGAGTGGAGATTTGATGATAGAGAAATCGTGAGATGCCATGAGAACAAGTATGTGAAAGAAAAATGCAACACAAATATAGCCAACAAAGGGATCACTCTAAGGTGGTTAAACCAAATACTAGAGAACTAAGCTTTAATACCAATTGAAATCACCTGGAGGGGGGTGAATAGATGAGAGCTATAGAGATTTGGTAAATAATGCGGAATAAAAACTATCTACCAAAACAACCAATATAGAGCAATAAAACACTTCAAAGTAATTGCACAATGAATTAAAGGAGTGAGTAGACATAGAAAAAGTGAGAGAAAGCAATCACAAATATAGGTGTTTGTTTCAAGATTTGAGCCACTATTCTACGTTCTCGCCTTCACCACAATGAATAATTTTCATTATAGTTGATCCCGCAAGATCACCTCTCTACAAGTTCTCACTAGAACATGGGGACCTGCAAGTCCTTCTCACTTGGTGCTGCAACATCTTACAACCACGAACCCAGAAGCTCACTTGAGGCTCCGACCTCTATAACACGAATACAACGAAGGAGTGATCTTCTTCTCGATCACCAAATAGCTCACAATGCAATCCTATAATCAAGATAAGGATTTGTAGCTCTGAGATTGATGTGTGTAAAGCTTTGAAGAAAATGGAGTAGAGAAACAAAGCTTTGGAAATCTAGTTTTTAATTTTTGCTCAAAAACTTTTCTCTAAAAAACTTGAAAATGTTGAGCAAAAATAGTAGCAAAGGTTCTTGAACTTTTTTTGCAGTATATATTTAGGGTCAAAACATATGAGAGAAACCCAAAATAGCCATTATTAATTAGCAAATTAACCATACTTAACAATATAGCCATTGGGGTCAAATACTGTCAAAAATGACTCATCGATCAATGATTAGTTTACGATTTTGCATCATTACATCATATTTTCCTACCAGTTTATGAATAAAACATCGCTTCTGAGCCGTATTTTGATCTATTTTGCAGATAATCAAGAGTTCAAGGGAAAAATCAGAATAAGAGCCTAATTAACCCATTTCGGGTAATTAAATCACGTTACTTTAAGGCCAAGCTAGAGAGCTTCTAGAAAATACATTGAATTTAGAAGTTGGGCACGAATTTGAAGAAAATCAGATCCAATTTACCAAATTCAGAACCATCTAGAAGATCCTCACAGTTGGATGAAACCACAGAGCGAACCAGCGACCTAAGTCCTGGTATTACAGTGAAAACGCCGCAAATTACCGCATTTGCGCGGCAATCTTGTGGGCCCATGCATCGAATTTCTTGTAGGCCCACGCGTCGAATTTCGATGCGTGACTTCATCTCGCCTTCCAGAGTCTTTTTTTGCCTATAAATACTGCATTTTTAAACCTGAGACGTAGTAACAAAGAGCAGTAGGTAGGATTCTCTCTTCTAATTGTAGAGTAGGATTTTCTTCTCTTTTCTTTTGTATTTTTTCCTTTCTTTTTAGATCTTGTAGTAGGGTTGAGTTGGTTCTAGAGAGAGAGATTAATATAATGGAGAGTGACAATCACTGTAAAGGTGTCTCCTTTCTTCTCTATTGTAATCTTCTCCATCTTCTATATGGTGTTTAGCTAGTATTTTTCTCATGGAAATCTAACTACTAACCACTAACTAGCTATCTTCTTACTTGATAATCCACATGAATCTAATAAGCTCTACTAGGTCTTATTCTTGCAAGAGCCATTGATGGTTCATGATGATGGATTCTAACATTCTAACATCTAACCGCTAACAAGTTAACTTACAATATCTTCGTTATTTCATGCTCAGCTCTACTTGATTTTAATGATCTAATAGTAGCTTGCACCATGTTGTGTGGAATGTATGTGTTTGAATGTGAAGAACAATTTCATGTGTCATGCTTCGTAATGCTCTTGAAGCTAAGGACTAGTGATGCCAAGAATCCATGTGAGGTAACTATCACTAAGATTTTAGCATGTTAGTGGATCAATTAGTAGTTAGTAGTCATGAGTTTTCTTCCATCATTTTTCTTCTTTTCTTTACTATGTTTTATAAACTATTTTCAAAACCTGTTTATTATTTTTCTTTCATTATTTTCACCATCTTCTTAGTTCACCTTTGTTTTCATTTTCTTCACAACAAGTTTTATTTTCTTTTCTATTTTGTTTTTAAATCCACTTTCTAAATCACTTCACTTTCCACTTCATTTCTATTTTCTTGTTTTATTTTACCGATCCCACAACCACTTCTTGCTTGTTTTTCACTTTGCCGATTTCATTCCTTCTCCACCTATCACTTCTAGTTTTCTTTTTTTTTCTCTTTTTTAACAAAGAAGAATTGTTAACATACAACGTGAATGGATTGTTAATGCTTCTATCACCTCCTGTCCTTGTGGATTCGACCCGTATAGCCAATATGATATAAAGGAAGTATCGAGGAAGGAAAAGCAAACACATTTTTACACTAATTTTAAAATACACATTTTCAAGTGTTAGTTCACTTCAATCAAAATTTTAGCGCCATTGTCGGGGAACAGTTTAAACTCATATTTTTGTTAACATTTTCTTCTCTGTTTTAATGTGCAGGTTAATTTTTTATAGAAATTGAAGATTGCAGAACTTTACACTTGCTTGCATCTCCCCAATCGCAAAAGAAGGGACCCTGCTTACATAAGATTGCCGCCGAACGCCTAGAATAATCGTGAAAACACGACAAAGTTTTGGGTATTGATTTTCAAATTTTGTAGGGTTGTTCAAAATATCATTAATCGGTCACATACATTGCATATATATTGTCACATTACCATGTTTATTATCTAATAAATCCTATTAATAAGTCTTATTATTTTTATAAAATGCAGGCCGTTTGCTAAAGGAAAGGGAAGAGAAATGAGCCCAAAAGCCCATCAAAATTTTGACTTAATTCAGAATTAATTCGAAATCAGAAAATCAGGGCAGATCATGACAAATCAGAGAAGTTAAAATCGGTTAAAATAAATCTTTTCAAATTAATTGGTTAAATCCAAAGATCAAAGGCAATTTCATCAAATTCAGGAGCTGAAACGAGAAAACCAGCAAGAGATAAAAGCGTATCACTAAACCAAAGAGTACCACCAACCGGGTGTGGCCATCTAGCCACACTCTGACCGTGAAAACGCGGCCAAAGCCGCATTTTCGCAGCTTGGTTGAGTCAATTGGGGGAGCATTTGCTCCCCCTATCTTCGTACGTCCTCTCCTGTTTGGTTTTTTCCTATAAATACTGCATTTTTCAGAGAAGAAGGGACCGGAAATCAGTTTATGTTTTTCTCTTTATTTTTAGAGTTTAGGTTCTTTGTTAGATAGTATTAAGAATTTGTATCTCTATTTTTTAATTTATAGTTCAGTCCAAATACCAGTAAGAGAGAGGAAAAAAGAGATAACCTGAAGTTGAAGTGACATCAATAAAGGATTAAGATTTCTCTTCTTCTCCAATTCACGGGTATGTCTTATTTCATTTACATGTCTTGCTTTACCTTAATTATGAGTAGCTAAATTTATTTTTCTGGGCTCACTATCATTTCTCTTCGATCCCTCTCTTGTTCTGAATGATTTTGATGTAAAGAATCCAGCGGAATTATATGTATGACTTAAACTAAGCCTTTCTACTTTGAAAATGTTCTTGAAGGCACATGAGGATGGGTTTGAATTTCTAAACTTCTATTATTTAAAACATCACTTGAACTTATTTTTATTTCATATTTGAAAGATAACTTGATAATTTAACATTCAGTTCAAGAGGATTTTTTTAAGAAAAAGAGTTAAACTTTTCTAAACAATCTTATTTGTTTTGCATAAGACTTTCGAAAATCAAGCTTAAATTTTTGCCTATGACCAAGTTGAGGCATTGAGAATTTCAAGAGAAGAACATATCGTTGAGTAGTAAGATAGTGAGCCCAGATCTTTTTCCTATATTAAAAATAACAAATCAATCTTCAAGTTTTTTAAAGTCACCTTTTTCAAAGCCTTCTCTAAGTTTTCAATTTTTCTTTTAATCACTTCCTTACTCTTCATTCTCTTTTTCAACATAAAAAATACTGACACTATTCTTTTCTTTTTAAACAAAAATACCGAAAAGCCTTCATTGCATTCCTCCTCGTGGACAAGACCTATTAGCCCAAAGTTAGACGGTAACTCTCACTACTTTCACTTGCAATCAATTTTTGACGTTGTTACCGGGGAGGGAATGATGTAATTATTTTCAAACAAGTTTGGTATCCTATTTCAAGGACATCAAGGAATCAGATTTATCGCTCAAGCCTTGTAAGAGAAGACTTGTTATTCTGTGCCCCTACTCCAGAAAGTAAGAAACAGAATTTCAAAAAATTGTAGCGCAAAAGCTTGAAATTTTTTGGACTACTAAAAACTCTTTTTTTGCAGGACACATCGCTTTGCAAAAATATAGTTTTTGTGTATTATTTCTTCTATATCTAATTTTCACACTCCCTATTTTTAATCCAACAGTAATCTGATTGATTGCTAATTGCTTAAAAAACGTTTAGACTTGCATTCTAAGCATTTGTCTAATTATGTTTCTTTCACGATTACTGTTGAAGATAGCTGGAGACAAGGTACGTATGCGTAGTATATAGTTTAGAAAACATTCTTATGTGATTATTTGCTTGTTGAGTGTTACTTTTCTATATTTTGCACACTTTGCACAATCAATCTTAAGTGCAAAACCCAAATCAAGATAAGGTGGGAAAGTCATTACCCATCTTTAGCCCACAAACCATCTCCAAGAACGCACAGCCTAAGCCTAATTTAAAATCTGATAGATGTTGGCCTTAGAAACATCTCGAACTCATTAGGAGATTATCTTAAGGGGGAAGGTGTTAGAATTTGAGTCCTGCCAAATCAGTGTCTAAGAACAGGGATTGAGGGGCGAAACCCTGAAGGCTGGTGGTTTGGTTTAATTAGGCCTGTCGCTTTTGAGCGGATACTTCCCACCAATCTTACCCTGACTTGGCTGATTAGCTTGTAGTCAAAGTCTGCATTATACCTCCTGTAGACAATCAACTAGTTAGGAGTTGTCTAGGTCAAGGTTACCTTAGACTAGGCTTGGTTGCTTATTCTTGTTGACTATTGGTGAACTTATTTGTGATAGTGATTGTGTATGCAAGTGTGGTCAAGAGACCCAAATTCATCTAGGTTAATTAGAAACACATCACCTCCCAAGTTTGAATCAAGATTGATTAGATCCGGTTATGGCTCAACCGACATCTTTGCATGATGGATTCTATCCCATTAGAACTACACTTCCATCTTGAATCTAACTTCCATCGGTTGGTGAACACAATTTTGAGCTCAAACCTTATTTCATCAACACACTCCCCAAGTTTCATGGCTTAGAGTCCAAAGATGCTTATTTCTTCAAAAGAGAATTTGAGGAAGTATGCTTAATGATGAAAATCCTACACCTTATTGATGATGCTATTAGGCTGAGATTTGCCCCATTCGCTCTTAAAGACTTAACTAAGAAATGGCTTTACAGCTTAGCGGTCAGCTCTATCACATCTTGGGATGGTTTCATCAAGGTCTTCTTGAAGAAATTTTATCCAATTCATAAGACCGCTCTCGTTGGGAAAAACATCATGCAGTTCAAGCATGAACCTAGTGAACCGTTTTGGAGGTACTTTGAACGCTTCAAAGACCTCCTTGTCCAATGTCCTCATCATGGAATAGAGAAATGGCGACAATGCCAAATTCTTTATGACAGTTTAGACTGCTCAACCAAGACCCTCTTAGAAACCATATGCCAAGGGAACTCTTGTAGAAGGATAAGAATGAAGGATGGGATTTATATAAGGATCTAACTGAAAAAATCATCAAATGGGAACCAACTAATGAAAACTCTAGGAATTCAAACTCCATCTCTTCAAAAGGAGGTCTCCATTCAATTAAACCATCCATACCTAATCTAGCGAGAAGACTGGAAGCTTTAGAAACTAAGGAACCAAGTCCAGTCAATCAAGTCAGCCCAAACCAATTTTCAACTCCGGGTTGTACTTACTGTCAAGTCAAGAATCATATGTTTGAGGAGTGTCCTGTATTTCAAGCTCAGCAACAATATCCCAAACCGATAAATGCGTCCTTTTCAAGGCCAAACAATAATCCTCACGCACCAACGTACAATCCTGACTAGAGATATCACCCGAATTTCTCATGGAGCCAAAACAACAATGACCACTCACGGTCAAACCATGCAAGCCACTTCTATCATTCTAATAATTCTTCCAATCATCAACCCAACTTTTCTAATTACCATCATAATTCTCCCAATCATCTGCCCAATTTTTCAAACTATCAACAAAACTTTTCCAACCAAGCTCCACAATCTTCCTTCCAGAATCCTCAACTAGAAAGGAGAATGACTGATTTTCAGAGAAATATGAAAAGGTACATGAAGAACCAAGATTCTCTCATGCAAACTATACAGAGGATAAAGGTTCAAATGAGCCAATTAGCCAATCCACAGAATGAGAGGCAAAAAGGTACCTTGCCCAGTCAGCTAGTAATGAATCCTAAGAATTCTCAACAAGCTTATTTGGTTGAGAATCAGTCATTGAATCAATGTAATGTTGTTCATACATTGAGGTCAGGAAAGAAAGTTGATAATCATCTGTCAACACCATCAAATTCCATTCAGCACAACCACACTCAAGCATCCACCTCATTTAGACCAAATCCTTCCAAATCTGATGAATCTGAAATGGATAAGTCAACCAGTCAAGTGCAGCAGCCTATAGTACCATTTCCCAATAGGCTGAAAAATAACAAGTAGAATTCAAACATGGATAAGATAATTGAGATCTTCAACCAAGTAAAGATAAATGTGTCACTTCTTAATGCCATCCAACAAGTCCCATCCTATGCAAAATTTCTTAAGGATATGTGCACCAAGAAGAAAAAGACTAATGTACCTAAAAAAGTCTTCTTAGCCATTAATATTAGTGAGCTACTGTCGGGTCCGATCCTTGTCAAGTACAAGAATCTGGGTTGTCCCACCATTGCTTGCACCATAGGACAAGCCGAGATTATTCGTGCACTTCTTGACTTGGGAGTAAGTATCAACCTACTTCCATTCTCAGTTTATCAACATCTCAGGTTAGGCGATCTTAGTCCAACTCGAGTCACAATCCAACTGGTTGACCGTTCAGTGAAAGTTCTCAAGGGAAAAATTAATGATGTCCTTATCCAGGTCGGGGAGTTTATCTACCCCGTTGATTTCATTTTTCTAGAGATACAACCTGTGTCCAATTCTAGGGCTCAAATTCATGTTATCCTAGGGTGACCATTCCTTACTACTGTCAATGTCATTATCATATGTAGGAATGGGTCCATGAGGTTAACCTTTAGGGACATGACTAGGGAAGTCAATGTCTTCAACCTAGGAAAGCAACCCCGTGATGTTGAGGATCAAACATTTGAAGTCAACCTCATTGAGAACTTGACAAGTGAACATAGAGAAGAATTGGAACAAGAAACTGAGCGTGAATTCGAGCTAGAGTCTGACGACTTTAGCCTTAATCAGGTTATCAAGTCTGCTATAAATTGGGCCTCAAACCCTATTTCACCAAATGTGGAGCCGACAAATTTGACTCATCCTTCCAGTGAGCCTTCCCCTTTCTTAGAATTGAAAGCCTTACCTACGCATCTCAAGTACGTCTATCTAGGTGAACAAGAGACCTTTACTATTATTATTACCTCCCATTTAAATGACGGGCTAGAAGGAGATCTTAAATTAATTCTGAGAAAACATAGGGAAGCCATTGGTTGGACTATGACCAATATAAAGGGATTGAGTCCAACCATAGTTCAACATCGCATTCATCTCAATGAAGACGCAACACCAAAAAGAGACCAGTACGCAGGTTAAACCCTATAATATAAAAGGTTATTCATGCTGAAATTGTGAAACTCTTAGACAATGACATAATCTATCCCATTTCTGATAGCCAATAAGTTAGTCATGTCCACGCGATTCCAAAAAAATCCAGTTTCACCGTAGTGAAAAACGAGAACACAGAGTTGGTCTAAACTCGACTTCCCACGAAAATTCGAGTTTACATTAACTATAGGAAGCTTAATGCAGCAACTCGTAGGGACCATTTCCCACTTCCTTCATTGATTAAATGTTTGAACGTTTGGCAGGCCACGAGTATTACTATTTCTTGGACGGTTATTCGGGGTATAATTAGATTCCTATTGCTCCTGAGGACCAAGAAAAGGCTACATTCACATGTCTATTTGGGACATTTGCTTATTGTCAAATGCCTTTCGGCTTGTGCAATACCCCAGCAATGTTTCAACATTGCATGTTGAGTCTTTTTTCTAATATGGTAGAATGATATTTAGAAATCTTCATGGATGATTTCTCTATCTATGAAGATTCATTCACTCAATATCTCCACCATTTAGAACTTATCCTCCAACGTTGTGCTGAGAAAAATCTGACACTTAATTGGAAGAAATGCTACTTCATGGTAAGACATGGAATTGTCTCGGGTCATGAAATTTTCAAAAAAGGAATTGAAGTGGATAGAGCCAAGATTGAGGTTATTGCTAAGCTCCCCATGCCCAAATGCGTGAAGGATATTCGATCCTTCTTAGGACACGTCAGTTTCTACTGAAGATTTATCAAGGATTTTAGCAAGATTGCTAGACCCTTAAAACTAATCTGTTAGTTAAGGACGTGTCCTTCACTTTCGATGATAAATGTATAAATTCTTGGGAGAAGTTTAAGAAAGAGCTTATTCTGCACTAATTATATCTGCACCGGATTGGTCTAAGCCGTTCGAAATCATGTGTGCGCTTCTGATTTTGCAATAGGCGCTGTCCTAGAACAACGCATTGATAACAAGCAACACGTTACTACTCTAGTAGGACTCTCAACGATGCTCAAATGAACTACACTACTACTGAGAAGGAATTCATGGCAGTAGTGTTTGCCTTAGAGAAATTTCGTCCCTACCTACTAGGGTCCAAAACCACAAATTTCACCAATCATTCTGCGCTTAGGTACCTCATGATGAAGAAGGATGTCAAGGCCCGACTCATTCGTTGGATCCTCCTTCTACAAGAATTCGACCTTGAGATTCGAGATAAGAAAGGCGTAGAAAATATCGTTGTTGACCATCTCTCGCGTATCCCAAACTTTCCATGCAACAAATTGCCCATAAACGATGACCGTCCTGATGAAAAACTCTTAGCCGTCTTTAGAGAACCTTTGTTTGCTGATTTAGTGAATTACTTAGTCACAAACCAAACTCCTTCTCATTGGTCTAAAAATGATATATATCGTTTCTTATCTCAAGTCTGGTATTTCTTTTAGGAGGAATTGTACCTTTTTAAGTACAATTCTGACTAAATTATTAGGAGATGCATTCCTGATGAAGAGATTAAGGGTGTTTTATCCTTCTGTCACGAACTTGCATGCGGTGGACACTTTGGTCCCCGCAAGACTGCTGAAAAGGTGCTGCAAAGTGGGTTCTATTGGCCCACTTTATTCAAAAATGCTTATGAACTTTGCAAGATGTGCCCTAGATGCCAGATGGTAGGAAGGATCTCAAAACGAATATGATGCCCCTCAGCCCAATTCTAAAAATAAAACTTTTTGATGTTTGGGGCATCGACTTTATGGGTCCATTTCCTAGTTCACTTAAAACCAATACATATTGGTTGCTGTGGACTATGTGTCCAAGTGGGTAGAAGCTATTCCCAGTAGAACTAATGATAAGAAAGTTATCATAAAGTTTTTGAAAAAGAATATTTTCTCACGCTTCGGAACCCCTCGTGCTATTATCAGTGATAATGGTACTCACTTTTACAATAAATCCTTTGAAGCTCTTATGTGAAAGAGTGTCATAACTCACAAGTTATCCATACCTTATCATCCTCAAATCAGTGGGCAGGTTGAGGTTTTCAATAGACAAATCAAACTTATTTTGGAGAAGACTGTAAACCAAAACTGGAAAGATTGGTCCACCAAATTTGTAGATGCCCTGTGGGCCTACATGACCGCTTTTAAGACAATTCTAGGGATGTCTCCTTACAGGTTAGTCTTTGAAAAAGCTTGCCACCTACCCGTTGAGTTAGAGCACCGGCCTTTATGGGCAATTAAGCAGCTAAATTTTGACTTGACTAAGGCCAGTGACCGTCAGAAATTACAAATTTCCGAATTAGAGGAGTTAATAAATAAGGCCTATGAAAATGCTAATATCACTAAAGATAGAGTTAAGATTTTTCATGATAAACACATCATAAGGAAAATATTTAACCCTAGACAAAAAGACTTACTCTATAATTCTAGACTTCATCTTTTTTCAGGAAAACTAAAATCAAGATGGACTGGGTCATTCGTTGTAAAAACTGTGTTTCCACACGGTGCTGTAGAGATCAGTGATACCAAGAATGGAAATGACTTTAAGGTAAATGGTCAATGCCTTAAACCTTTCTTAGAATCGGTGCCGGTAAATGAACGGCTATAGGTCTTTTCGACCCAATGTATCGGTAACTTTCCTCTTTTACATTCCATTTCATGCATCTATACATTTCTTTCATACATTGAAGACAATGCATGAGATAAGTGTGGGGGAGGGCTCTAACATGACTAATATAACTAAAAAAAGAAAGAAAATATATATATAAAAAAAACTTTTTAAAAGAAAAGAACAATATTTTGATATATCTTTTGTAAGAAATTAGTTAATTTTAAGGAATAGGAAAATCATAATTAGGATTTCTTATACTTGGTCAAAATAAGATGACTTGTTTGATTTTCAGGGTTAGGAAGAAAATTGGTAAAAGTAATTTAGTATTGATCTTTATCTTGAAGAAATATGTACATTTTATACACTTACATACTTAGGGTTCAAAAATAAAGATTCTTATGACTTATAAAAATATATATATACGTATATCTATGAAAAATAGACAAATCTAATTATTAATTAGTTAGGTGCTTTGACCTAAGCAAGCCTTGGTATTTATGCAAAAGATGATTAGATAAGTTTATATATATATATATATATATATATATATATATATATATATATATATATATATATATATATATATAATATATATATATATATATATATATATATATATATATCAATCCGTTAATTAAGTTGGGTATTCGTGTCTCATGAAGCATAAGTATTCACGCCTAAAAGGGTTACATTTTATAAATAAAAATCCTTAGCTTCGTGGCCTTATTTGCTCGAGTGCTTAAGTCCTTAGTGTTTTCTCACCTGGTATCCTAAGATTGTCTAGTTTGGGTGTCACCGACTAAAGGCTCATTACATGAGCAGATTAGAAAGCCTAATGGAATTAATGAATAATACCACCAAAAAATAAAAAATAATAAGGCATAAGAGTTAAAGTTAAACGAATCCTTAGTCAAAATTTCACGGTCACGAAGGTGAAGGTTCACCTAGAGGGGGGGGTGAATAGGTGAAGGCTAATCTAATGGTCACTTAATGGTGAATTATGCAAATAATACGGAAGTTAAAAACAAATATGACCAAATTAAAACTTTTACACTAAACACTATGTATAACACAAGAGTGTTGCCGAATTCGCCGTGAAGGGCTCTGGACAAACTCTTCTAGATTCCCCTTGAATGGGTTGAGGTGCCGCGTTGGCTCTCTTGGTTGAATACAAGTGTTAGTAAACAATCCCACGCAAGTATATCAATTAAGCACAAATGAATATATCAAGCATATAAAAATAGACAATAATTGAATGCAAGATATAAACAAGAGACAAGGAGAGAGAGAGCAATCGCAAACACAAAGGGTTTGTTTCGAGGTTCGAGCACACTTGCTCTACATCCCCGCCTTCGACACACGAAGGATTTCCACTATGCAAGATCCCAATGGATCTCTCCTTGGTGCCGCAACACCTACAAGCCCTCGGACTCCCTAGTCCCGTACACACCGCAAGCCCACCGGCTCGCCGAGGCCGCACCTCAAACACGAGTTCGCACCCGAACCCGAAAACACCAAGTCCTCACTAGGACCCAAACAATCACGAGCACACTTGCCCGTCTCCTCAAAGAACAAAGAAAAGATCTTTGATGATCACAACACTTTGATCACCTAAAGGCTCTCACTACAACACACCTATAGGATGAATAATCAATGGATAGCTCAAGTGTGGTGTGAGAAAAACAAGGATGAGAGTGGTGGAGGAAAACTCAAGAAATTCTCTTTTAAACACTCTTGATAAATCTCTCCTTTTGATTGGAAATATTTGTTCTAAATCAAGTGGAGGAAAAACCTCTAAATAGCTCAGGAAAAACTGGTGAAAACCCACTTGAAAATCTTGGCTCAAACAATGACAAGACCCCCAATTTATAGGCTGCTAGAAAACTAGCCGTTGGAGTCTGTCAGAGCTGCCGGTCGACCGGCGCGGTCGACCGCCAACGGTCGGATTTCTGACCGTTGGAGCTACGGTCGACCGCCCCGGTCGACCGACCCACTGGAGCTGAGAGTCTAACTCTCTGTCGGTCGACCGGCGCGGTCGGCCGAACTTTCCAGAGAGCACTGCTCTCTGGAGCGGTCGACCGGCACGGTCGGCCGTCCTCCAGTATACTTAGGCGTGCACGTTTATGCACGTCGGTCGACCGGTCCGGTCGGCCGACTCCAGGACTAGTCGACTTATAAGGGTTATAAGTCGACTTATCCGAAGCCTGAAACAGTTTTCTGGGATTTAAAATATGGTCTTTTTGGCTCAAATAAAATCCCATAAAATACATAAAAATCTACAAAAATAGTTTAACCAATATACTTTGATATACAAACATGCTTGCACAAAATTAAGGCATGTTATAAAAGATTGGACTTTTTTTAAGTTGGAAATATTTGGCTCATGATAAAAACTGTATTTCCCAAAACAATATTTTTCCAAAACATGTTTTTCCAAATCTTCATCAAATATAAAAACAAGATATACTTTTAAGGCATAGTGTGTATGGATATGATCCACTACACAATCAAGATGAAATGTCTATGTTTTTGTCATAAAGCTCTAAACTTGGTTTTGGTTTAAAGATATGTATATGATAAATACCAAAAGCCAAACTTGTATTTTTCCAAAATGAAAAATCTTTTGTAAACCAAAAAAAAATCTTTTATGAAAACGATTAAATCAAGAGTGTGTGTGTGATATGAACTTGAGCAATCCACCAACTATCTATCCTTTACATTTTTAAATAAAACAAAAACAAAATCTTATACCTAAACACAAGTCTTCATCTTCTTGAAGTCTTCACTTGAAGGCTTCTCATCTTCTTGACTTGGTCCAAACTTGATCCAACAAGCTCAACTCTTGATGTGGTCTTGATGCATAGGCTCGTGAATCAACTGGTGCTAGCTCCAAACTTGACTTTAAATCCTTTATTGAAGCTCCACACCTACTAAGATCTTGATCATAAATCTGTCACTAATTAAACACAAGATCATTAGTAAACATAACTTCATGAGTTGATCATCATCAAAACTAGGGTGATAGGCCTTTGGGCCAACAATCTCCCCCTTTTTGATGATGACAAAACTCATGGAGTTATATATGCATGGATTAAAGTGAAGTTTCAAAGAAGCTCCCCCTTAACTCATGCATAGACACAAATAATAATATATGACAATGAAGCTCATAAATATGTATGCAAATGTATGGAGAAAAAACATGCAACAAGCATAAATCAAAATCTTTTTCTCCTATTTGCAATACAAAAACATATATGCATAAATAACAAGGAAGACAAATACTTCTCCCCCTTAAGCAATGAAAACATGCATATAAACTCAAATACTTCTCCCCCTTTTTGTCAATCATCAACAAAGGGGTCAAAGTATAAACAAATCAAACAAATTTTTCTCCCCTTTTTGTCAAAACAAAAAGATCAAGAAGGGGTAATACAAATCAACAAAATATTTTTTTAATTAATTTTTCTTAAACAAAAAATTTTTAAAGTATCAGAGCTCTTGTAAAACAATCAAAATTTTTAAGATACCAAATTGAAAATAGTCATTATTGTAAAACATATTGATACCAATTGAAAATTTAACAACTATGAAGTTGAAGCATTTTGATATCAATAGTAAATATATGATCAAAATTTTTATTTTTCATCATAAACTTTGTGCTTTAAAAATTGTGAACCAATTGAAGGTTAAGCACATGAAAATCATATATATGTATGAGAAATGAATATACCAATTGACATTGATACATACATATATATAAGAAAACAAAATATGAGTATATACAAAATAAGTTCATATTGATTCCGATTGAAACGATTCAATGATATCAATTGACATAACAATGAGATCAAGTATATAACTCATAACCTACCATCCCTTGATATGCACAAGGTAAAAGATTTGTCAATTAAGCTTACAAGGCATACACGCCCATCCATCCGCCCATAGACGGTAGGGGTTTTCAAAAATAAATTTGAAAATAGTATAGTATTGAAAATCACTACCAAATGAAGAACAATAACTAGTTAAAATAATTTTTGAAAAACTAGTTAAAGATCCTTCAAAATCATGAAATCAAAGCATATGTTTTTCATGAATCAAGACTAAATACACAAAGTTTTACACTCAAGATCGATTAAGCTCATAAAAGTGTTCATGAATCAAAGTCATGACAAAATAAATAAAGTGTGAGTGTTCAAAGTCATGTAAGTAGCATTATCATGAAAATGGTCATTGAAGCTCAATAAGATGAATAACATTTTATAAAACATGAAAATTTATTTTTCTTAAAATAATACACTTCTAGGCATATGTATGATTTATCCAATCCTAACAATACACATACATATCCCAAACATAAAAGAGTCTATCAAATGTATTTGCATGAAGGCAAGAGACTCACGGGTATACATGTATATTTATTAGATTTGAATACAAAATACATATACATGAAGTAAAAACATGAAAATTGACAAAGCATGTATAAATGAGAATCATCAAAACTAGCCTATACATGTGCATATAGTGGGTACAAATGAGCATGAAGTGCAAACATATGTAAGTCACGTGTAACTCACTATTTGTACATGTATAATACAAGTTTTGATAAAAAAAAACTACATCTAAGCATGTTTTTACCACATGAAGCACAAAAATACATAAAACATGAACATGCTAAAAATAATATGAATGAACAAGCATGAACATGAATAAAATAGGAGTTAAAAATTGATACCAACTCCAAAGCTCCAAATATGGTGGCCTTTCCACCAAAACATCCTTGATCGCGGTGCATCAAAAGTATGTCCATCAAGTCCATGCAACCACCACCAAGGCACCAAATCTCTCACGTTTTGTGAGAGCCCTCACCTACATTAAATACAAAAGGTGGGGACTTTGGTACCCATATTTTCTTGGGTCCTTGGGGGTTAGCTTTATAAGGCACCCAAACATTTTTATGATTAGCAAAATTTGATACATGCAATTTATCAAAGCAAAATTTTGCTAGATGGCCTTTGCGGCCACAATGTGTACATTTGTACACCTTAGGATGCTTATGTGTATGTGTGCGGTCATGACGTGCAACATAAGCAAATGCATGATGAGAGTGATGTGAATGAACATGAGGAGTTTGTTTCTTTGCAAACAAAGACTCCAACTTAGTATGATTGAATGCACATTTGCTTAAATTAGAGCTCAAACTATCTATTTTATTTTTCAACATATTTATCTCATTAGTGGTGGCATGTAAAGCATGATGAGATAAAGAATCATTTTTCTTTTCTTTTGTGAAACAAAATCTTTTCCTTTTTCACAAATTTTTCTTTTCAAAGATTTATTTTCTTGAAAAACAACTTCTTTTTGTTTTTCCACCAAATAAATTTTATTTTTCAAAGTATTGTTTCCTTCACACAAATCATTCAATTTTGAAAATAAGGAAACATTCTCATTTTTCAAATCTTTATTTTCTTTTTCTAAGCATGCAATCCTAGATTTGAAAGAATCATTTTCTTTAAGCATGCAATCAAAATCCTTTTTCAAATTTTTGTTATCTTTTTCTAAACATGCAATGCTAGATTTAAATGAATCTTGTTCTATATGCATGCAAGCAATGTTTTTTTTCAAATTTTTATTTTCTTTCTTAAGCATGTCATATTTTTCAAGAATTGTTTGACAAAATGAAGTGAGCTCATCATATGACATGTCCTCATCATCGGATTCGGTAGTTACCTCAAGGGGGTTATCCCCTTGGACCATATAGCACACGTTGGAGGTGTCGCTTCCAACGTCCGAATCGCTCCCCGCATAGTATTGATCTTTTTCGCCGAGGGAGATGAGGGTATTCCACACTACAAAAGCCGAATCAAAGTTAGAAACTCTAGATAAATAAACATCATCTAGGGTAGACTTTAAAGCATGAAGGGCTTTTGTATTAGCCTCAAAATTCTTACCATCTAAACAATATGCATTATTAGTAGTGGCAAGATAAACATGATAACCTAGGGCTTTGAGGTACAAGGACATCTTCACCTTCCATATAGGGATGTTAGCAATGTCAAACATGGGTGGTGACATGAAGTCCATGGTGTGTGTACAAAATATGTGATTAGCCTAAAAATGAGGATCTTTTACTCTAGGTTGTTAGACCAAATCAGAGTACCAAGCTCTGATACCAATTGAAGGTTCACCTAGAGGGGGGGTGAATAGGTGAAGGCTAATCTAATGGTCACTTGATGGTGAATTATGCAAATAATGCGGAAGTTAAAAACAAATATGACCAAATTAAAACTTTTACACTAAACACTATGTATAACACAAGAGTGTTGCCGAATTTCCCGTGAAGGGCTCTGGACAAACTCCTCTAAATTCCCCTTGAATGGGTTGAGGTGCCGCGTTGGCTCTCTTGGTTGAATACAAGTGTTAGTAAACAATCCCACGCAAGTTTATCAATTAAGCACAAATAAATATATCAAGCATATAAAGATAGACAATAATTGAATGCAAGATATAAACAAGAGACAAGGAGAGAGAGATAGCAATCGCAAACACAAAGGGTTTGTTTCGAGGTTCGAGCACACTTGCTCTACATCCCCGCCTTCGACACACGAAGGATTTCCACTATGCAAGATCCCAATGGATCTCTCCTTGGTGCCGCAACACCTACAAGCCCTCGGACTCCTTAGTCCCGTACACACCGCAAGCCCACCGGCTCGCCGAGGCCGCACCTCAAACACGAGTTCGCACCCGAACCCGAAAACACCAAGTCCTCACTAGGACCCAAACAATCACGAGCACACTTGCCCGTCTCCTCAAAGAACAAAGAAAAGATCTTTGGTGATCACAACACTTTGATCACCTAAAGGCTCTCACTACAACACACCTATAGGATGAATAATCAATGGATAGCTCAAGTGTGGTGTGAGAAAAACAAGGATGAGAGTGGTGGAGGAAAACTCAAGAAATTCTCTTTTAAACACTCTTGATAAATCTCTCCTTTTGATTGGAAATATTTTCTCTAAATCAAGTGGAGGAAAAACCTCTAAATAGCTCAGGAAAAACTGGTGAAAACCCACTTGAAAATCTTGGCTCAAAACAATGACAAGACCCCCAATTTATAGGCTGCCAGAAAACTAGCCGTTGGGGTCTGTCAGAGCTGCCGGTCGACCGGCGCGGTCGACCGCCAACGGTCGGATTTCTGACCGTTGGAGCTACGGTCGACCACCCCGGTCGACCGACCCACTGGAGCTGAGATTCTAACTCTTTGTCGGTCGACCGGCGCGGTTGGCTGAACTTTCCAGAGAGCACTGCTCTCTGGAGCGGTCGACCGGCACGGTCGGCCGTCCTCCAGTATACTTAGGCGTGCACGTTTGTGCACGTCGGTCGACCGGTCCGGTCGGCCGACTCCAGGACTAGTCGACTTATCCGAAGCCTGAAACAGTTTTTTGAGATTTAAAACATGGTCTTTTTGACTCAAATAAAATCCCATAAAATACATAAAAATCTACAAAAATAGTTTAACCAATATACTTTGATATACAAACATGCTTGCACAAAATCAAGGCATGTTATAAAAGATTGGACTATTTTTGTAAGTTGAAAATATTTGGCTCATGATAAAAACTGTATTTTCCAAAACAATATTTTTCCAAAACATGTTTTTCCAAATCTTCATCAAATACAAAAACAAGATATACTTTTAAGGCATAGTGTATGGATATGATCCACTACACAATCAAGATGAAATATCTATATTTTGTCATAAAGCTCTAAACTTGGTTTTGGTTTAAAGATATGTATATGATAAATACCAAAAGCCAAACTTGTATTTTTCCAAAATGAAAAATCTTTTGTAAACCAAAAAAAAATCTTTTATGAAAACGATTAAATCAAGAGTATGTGTGTGATATGAACTTGAGCAATCCACCAACTATCTATCCTTTACATTTTTAAATAAAACAAAAACAAAATCTTATACCTAGACACAAGTCTTCATCTTCTTGAAGTCTTCACTTGAAGGCTTCTCATCTTCTTGACTTGGTCTAAACTTGATCCAACAAGCTCAACTCTTGATGTGGTCTTGATGCATAGGCTTGTGAATCAACTGGTGCTAGCTCCAAAACTTGACTTTAAATCCTTTATTGAAGCTCCACACCTACTAAGATCTTGATCATAAATCTGTCACTAATTAAACACAAGATCATTAGTAAACATAACTTCATGAGTTGATCATCATCAAAACTAAGGTGATAGGCCTTTGGGCCAACAGAAGGTGCATATGACTTAAGGTAAAGTAATAGACTAGATGAGAAATACAATTTGACTCCTTACTTTGATTGATGACATGTTTTTTAATAGAGACTAAGTTTAGGAATGAAAAGTTCGATTTTTCTATAACTTATAGATTACTTGAACTCTTACAACAATATATCAAATATTTTCTATCATTTCAAAATGCTTTTCAAAAATACTAACATTTCTCTCTTTCTTTATGGATTTTGTGGGTGCAATCCATTGAAAATCCTCACGAGACAAAACTCGTCCTCCAGGGGTAACCTAGAGGTTTAACGGCTTATTACACATGCTCAGTGCAATCGCGTGACCTGCGAAAGTGGTCTAATAATTGATTAGGATTAGTTTTGATATTTTGCTCGAGGGCGAGCAAAAGATAAGTGTGGGGGTGTGATCGGTCACTTATATTGCATATATATCGTCACATTATCATATTTATTATCTAATAAATTCTATTAATAAGTCTTATTTTTCTTTAAAAAATGCAAGCCCATTGCTAAAGGAAAGGGAAGAGAAACGAGCCCAAAAGCCCATCAAAATTCTGACTTAATTCAGAATTAATTCGAAATCAGAAAATCAGGGCATATCATGGCAAATCAGAGAAGTTGAAAATTGGTTAAAACAAATCTTTCCAAATCAATTGGTTAAACCAAAGATCAAAGGCAGTTTCGTCAAATTCAGGAGCTGAAACGGGAAACCTGTAAGAGATAAAGGCGTATCACTAAACCAGAGAGTACCACCAACTGGGTGTGGCCACCTTACCATACCCTGGCCGCTAAAGCAGGGCCAAAGCCGCATTTTTACGACTTGGTTTAGTCAGTTGGGGGAGTGTTTGCTCCCCTATCTTCGAACGCCCTCCCCCATTTGATTTTTCCCTATAAATACTGCATTTTTCAGAGAAGAAGGGACCGAAAATTAGTTTTAAGTTTTTCTCTTTGTTTTTAGGGTATAGGTTCTTTGTTAGATAGTATTGAGAAGTTGTATCTCTGTTTTTAATTTGTAGTTCAGTCCAAATACCATTGAGAGAGAGGAAAACAGTGATTATAACCTGAAGTTAAAGTCACATCAATAAAGGATCAAGATTTCTCCTCTTCCCCAATTCACGAGTATGTCTCATTTCATTTACATGTCTTGCTTTATCTTAATTATGAGTAGCTAAATTTGTTTTTCTAGGCTCACTATCAGCTCTCTTCGATCCCTCTCTTATTTTGAATGACTTTGATGTAAAGAATCCAACAGAATCATATGTATGCCTTAAATTAAGCCTTTCTTCTTTGAATGTGTTCTTGAAGGCACATGAGGATGGGTTTGGATTTCTAAACTTCTATTTTTAAAACATCGCTTGAACTTGTTTTTATTTCATACTTGAAAGATAACTTGATGATTTAACATTCATTCAAGAGGATTTTTTTAAGAAAAAGAGTTAAACTTTTCCAAACAATCTTATTTGCTTTGCTTAAGACTTTCGAAAATCAAGCTTAAGTTTTTGCCGATGATCAAGTTGAGGCACTGAGAATTTCAAGAGAAGAATATATCATTGAGTAGTAAGATAGTGAGCCCAGATCATTTTTCTATATTAAAAACAACAAATCAATCTTCAAGCTTTTTAAAGATCACCTTTTCCAAAGCCTTCTTTTAGTTTTTAATTTTTCTTTTAATCACTTCCTTACTCTCCATTCTCTTTTTCAACATGAAAACACCGTGTTATGCCCCGATCCTATGGGTACGGAGACGTTACTGCGACGTATATACGCAGGTCAGAAATACCCTCACGTATATACGCTAAGCATCAGTACAAGAAAGAATCAGAGTACGGAAGTACGTGGTGCATTATACATTCCAACATATGAGTACAATTACAAAATTAGCACCAGATGTGACACAATATTATACGAATATTACATCACCGATAGGCACAAATGCGAGAATATAAAGAGATGTATAAGTATGAACAGTACAAAAAGCACTCACGAGTTTATAAAAGAAAAACTCGAGAGGCGCACAGAGGGCCTGAAAAGATAGGGTTTCGGACGGTCTGCTGGAGACCCACGCTATCGCTGCACCTCTCAGGTCAGCAACTGGGAGAATCCACATGCTCTAAGCTCCAGGACCTGGACATGAGGATCCAGGGGAGTCAAAACTCCCCAGCAAGTGTAATGCTAATGCCAAGTGGCATGCAAAGATAAGCACACGTGTATCGATAAAACTGAATCATAATCATGCATTGAAAATCATGTCATGAGTACAAGCATACAGAAGCAGGTAGATAGATAGCAAGTGATATCAAGCAAGAACTACTCATGGTATGATAAGATAAGAGTAGAAGACTGGTGGAACAGAACACAAGTGGTAAAGCAGGATATAAGCAGCTAATAATATATATACTAATAATCATAAAATTGAAAATCTGATATAAAACTCGATGGAAGCAAACTCGGCAAAGCATACAATGGATAGTGGCATCTTTTATTATTATTACTCATCCGACCCATATATCTAGGTATGTGTCCTGATGTACATCTCAAAACACATACATCCATATATAAAAAAGACGAGGTTGGTTATGAGAAGCTGATGAAGACTAATAGCTTATACTTATAGTAGTTTCCGTTCGCCGGGACACAGCCATTGGGGGCCTGAAATCCCCTAACACGCATCTTCTGGGGACCTGAAATCCCCCTAACACGAATCGTCGGTTTAGTGTTCCACTACTATAAGCAAGGCATCATACCGGCATCCATCACTTCCTTCCTTTCGCCGGTGTAGATTGTTTATATAGCTTATTAAAAATAATTATCAGATTACGGAAATGAGTAGAAACATAACTGGTCATAACAGGAGTACATAACAAGCATAACGGGAGTCCATAACAAGAGATTAGGTACTATATTCCTGAAATGTGATAATCATAAGTTAGGAGTTAATCATAACAGGTATCAGGTTTTAACATGTCAATGACAAGTGTTCAGGTAGATGACAGGTAATAAGTCATGCCAATACAGGGGACAAGTGGTAAATAATAACATAACAAGTATGTACATGGCGAGTGATAGAGTAATAGCTAAGCACAATCAAGCGGAGCTGAGCAGGCTGGAGGCACAGACAGCGAACAGTATTTAGTCACTAAAGCGCTTGGCGAGGTTACCGGAACTACTCGGCTTAAAGTGTGAGCAAAAAATCTGACAGCATCTCGCCTAGACGAATTTAGTAAATAAAGCGCTGAGCACTAAGCATGCCCACCAGACAGAGCTGAGAGACCTGATGGTCTAAGTGCACTCCTCTTTCGAGGAAGTGGGCGGAGCACGGAGGCTAAAGTACGCTCGGGGTTTAGGCGCACTCTCAGTAGCTACCACGAAACCCATAAGGGTACAAACCTGAAACCATTGGGTAGGCAGCCTGAGAGTGGGCAAAACCCAGAGTCGGTACAAGAGTACCTGCGATGTTAGTACCACACGAGCAAGTTATATTGTGATAATATTTATTCTACCGTGGAGTAGTAAAGCCTAAAGGCTGAGTAGAGAGCCCGGGACGAAAGTACGCTCAGGGTCTAAGCGCACCCTCGATAGCTACCATGAAACCCATAAGGGTACAGGCCTGGAAGTATTGGGTAGCCATCCCAGGAGTGGGCAGAAACCCAGAGTCTATACAAAGGTACCTACACGAGTTGTTCTATCCTATTACAAGCATTACAGTATATCTGTCCGGTACAAGTTAAGACATGTCCACAGAATACAACGCACCCACCAGTACAAGCACACCGGACTGATACTAAAATACAATGCAACACCAATTCTAAAACAAATCCAATTTTGCAAGAAAAGTCACTCGCCTAAAATACCACTTTTTAAAGCTTTGCGTGTTCGAAATCCTGGGAGAGGAAAAACATGAAGCGAGCGAAGAAGGGAGCTTGGCCCTTAGGTGGCCGCCGGCTTTAAGGGTGGTGCGCCACCCCTTGGTGGCCTAGGTAGTGGCCGGCCTCAAAGAGGAGGAGGGAGAGAGGAAGGGAAAGGTGATGGCGTTGGTGGTGATGTTATTTGGTGAAGGAGATGGATTTTGATGGAGGAATGAAGAAAAGTGAAGAAGGTGATGGTGAAAGTGATGTTGGAGGTTGAAGTAGTGGTGGAGGAGGTGATGTTGTGATGATGAAAGTGATGGTGGTGGTGGTGGTGGAGAAGAATAGATGAGATGGAGATGAAAATGGTGTAATAAAAGATGGTGGTGGTGACGTCACCGGAATAGTGGCCGGAAAGGTAGTTGGAGTGGTCGCCGGAGATATTGTCGGAGAAGGGGGGCTCGCCCCTAGCCAAGCATGGTGGCCGTCCTAGGGTGTGGTGGTGGAGTGGTGGTTTTGTGGTAGGGTTAAGTGGTGGTGGTAGTTTTGGAGGAGGAAGGAGATGGTGGGTTTTGAGGGAGTTTTCGAGTTTGTGGAATTTTAAATGGATATGGAGGAGAAAGAAGATGATGATAGGGAGTTGGAGAAGTTGTAGTTGTTGTGGTTTTGGTGGAGAAGAAGGAAGAGTTAATGGTGGTTAGGGTTTTGATGGAGATAAAAATGAAAAGGGGAGAAGGAGAAAAGGGTTTTATATTTGGGTTGGAGTTAAAGGAGAAGAAAAAGAATAAAAGGAAGGGTTTTTTTGTAAAAGGGAGAGGGTGAGGTGGCCTTGGCCGACCATGTGATGGAAGAGGGTAATTGAGTGGTTTGGGATATTTTGAAAGAGAGATTTTGGTGAAAAGGTGTAGAAGGTAATGGAAGAATGGAGAATGTTTTAGAATATGGTGGAAGGAAAAGAAAGGAAAGAAAAAAAAAAAGAATTATTTGATTGGAAGAAAAAATGAAAATAATTAAAGTGACGGATTCTCCGGATTCGGTTGCGGATGCGGAAAACTTTTGGAAAAATATCGGAATCGTCTGAAAATCAAGTATCTCGGAACGACCCGCAAAAATTCTCAAAATCAAGAATATTATTCTAAGACTCATGGTGAAATCCGTTTTCAAAAATTCTTTATGGTTTTCAATAAAAATCTTAGAATTGACCGCTGATATCGGTCGACACCAAATCTGGCGGAAATCTGTTAAACTCTGAAAATCTCTAAAAAAATATATTAAGATAGTAAATATTATTTTAAGAAAATATGTGAAAGCAATTTCTCAAAATTCGACTCCATTTGTAAACTAAAAATCTGGGAATAAACTAGATGTACCGATTAATCCCGATTTTAGGGTTTTTATAAAAATAATTCAGAAAAAATCTGAAAAATCATGAAATTCTAAAATATTGGGAATCAGTGTTTGAAACTAAAATCGGTCAAATCTGAATACTAAAAAGATCAAATCCAGCAATACACTAGGATCGGGTCCCTGGTTCAAACTAGGGCTGACTTCGAGTTCACGAATTCGCATCTGAGGCAAAACAATCATATAAATAATTCATAATACAAAATAAATACAGGAAGTAAATCAAAAAATATGATCAAAAATCTGAATATGCAACTAAGTATGTATTCTGGGAGCGGGTGTTACACACCGATACCATTCTTTGCTTTTAAATAAAAATACCGAAAAGCTTTCATCGCATTCCTTCTCGTGAAGGGACCCGTTAGCCCAAAGCTAGACGGTAACTCTTACCGCTTTCACTTGAAATCAATCATGTTATGATGTATTCTGTTATTTGTTTTCTGCTTTGATTGCCTAAACACTGCAATAATTAAGAACTAAATCAGTAATTAGACGCTTTTAATACAGTTAAGATATTTACATTTAGGCACGTGTCTATTTAATTCTAATATATTATTTTTCGTTCTGTTGTTGTGATCTGAATTGAGGTGTATATATGGCATTGCATATAGCATAGGACAAACACGTGGGTGATTTACTCGCTTTGTGTGTTATTCTTCTTTATATTGCACACTTTCACGAATTAGACTTAAGGGTATAACCCGATACAAGATAAGATGGGGAAGTCATTACCCTTCCTTAGCCCAAAGACCACCTCCCCACTCACACAACCCAAGCCTTAATAAAAATTGATAGACGTTGCCCCCTAGGGACATCTTGGAATCATTAAGAGATTGACCGAGGGTGAAACTTGTGAGAATCATATTCTTGCCAAATCGGTATTTAAGGTTGGGAATTAAAGGTTAAGCCTCGAAGATCCGGTGGTTTGGCGTAATTAAGACCCGTTGCTTACGCATGGATACCTCCTACCGCATTTTGCCCCTACCTGGCCGATTAGCTCGTAGTCGGGTTCATACACCAATCTCCCACGGTAATAGACCAGTTAGGAGTCATTTAGCTATAGGTCAACCATAGTAGAGGCTTGATTTTGATTTTTTATTTCTTTTTATTTGTTTGTTTGCTTTTTCTTTTTTTGTTTGTGTTTGTTTGTGAAATAGATTTCAATAATATTTTTTTTTAATCCTAACATGAATCCATACTTCACATCGACCTCATTTGATTAGAATAACTCCAACCCAGTTTTGAATAACATGAACCAACCAAATAATTTGGATTTGATTTATTCGACTCAATATAACCAACACCGCTTATCTAATGATCAACATTTTCAAAATAATTTTAACTTTTCACAGAGTCGATGGGGATTCATCTCTCCCGAATCTAATTTTCAACCACTTCGTCCATAATTTTTACAATTTTCATAATATCCATTCCCTGATTTTGCTTCCTATACTCCTTTTCTAGAACAACCCATTGAAGAAAAATTCGAGTTAGAAAAGAGTATGAAAGCCGTACAAGCCATGCTTGAGTCCTAACAAAACAAGCTTGATTCACAGTATTCACAAACTTTTTCACATTATAATTCATATATTCCTTTCTACAACAACCAATAAATGAAAAATCTGAGCTAGAAAAAAATATAGAAGCCATGCAGGAGGCCGAACAAAAATTTTAGAAAATGTTGGCTTCCCCAATTTCATAATATTTTTAAGATTCATACTCAGTCCCACTTTTACAAAATGACTAGTCATTAGTCTTAGACACGAGTATAGAACTCTTGCATGAGTCCAAGCGATAATCTCAAAACTTGTTGGACTTATAATCTTCACAATTTTTTCAAAATCAAGATTCATACACTCTCTTTTTAGAACAACCATTTGAAGAAAAATCTGAGTTAGAAAAGAGTATAAAAATCTTACATGAGACCTCATAACAATTTCAAAAATCTTCTACCCAGTTTATCGATAGATTAGAAGCACAACTAAGTCAATTGGTCAACATTCATAGGAATGAGAAAACTCGCTCTTATCAATCTTTGACCAATTCAAATATCTCTTACTCTATCGATTTAGATCAGGAATCATGTTATTTTGGAAACTAAGATTCAATTTCAGCACACCCATTTGAACCTGACAACATCAAAATTTTGAGAACAATATTGACATTTTGACAAGTTATCCATTTCTTGAAATTGAACTTGAGCATGAATGTGATCTTGAACATCAAATTGATAATTCAATTTCACTTTTTGATTCAATGTTGACTCTGATATATTTAGCTCACCTCAAACGTTTTCCCAAGTCAGCTTTGAATCTTGTGCCCATACATCGTGAAATTGAATTACCCATCTTTTACGATTCACATCTGAAACTTGACCAATACATAACTTTTGAAAGTCCCATTGACAATTTGGCAAGTTCTCAATTTTATGAAATTGAACTCAATCATGAATATGACTCAGATTCTCGAATTTGTGATCCATTTTAAATTTCTAAATCAATATTGACTCATGTTTTGCTACCTGATTTGAGAAACATTTTAAAGTCAGTTTTGATTCTCATACCTGTCATTCTTGAACTTGATCACCAACCATAGAAAGTTATATTCTGTTGTGAAAAAATGAATGTGAATGAGAGTTTCAACTTCTTGATTTGGACCCACTTCCTGAACAAATTTCGACTCCAGAATCTTTACTTGATTTCAGTTAATTTCCAGAGTTGGTATTAGTTCCTGTACTTTCTGAGCCCAAATCAATTAATTCATCATTTCACACTCTATTCTGAGACAAGGTGCTGATAAAAATGATTCTGAAATTATTTTAAAATTTTAGAAATTAGATGGGGTAAAATTCAAAATAAAATCATTTATATATACATCATAATAATGGGTTATATTAGAGAGGACACGGGTGGGTTCTTGCGAACTCCACATAATTTGGATTGGACAGAATTTTGTGGACCAATCAAACCACCACCGGAACTACCATCTTGAGGTGATTTTTTCTTTCCTCTCTATTTGTATCATGCATACACACATTCACGATGCATTGAGGATAATGTATGAGATAAGTGTGGGAGAGGGTCTACTAAAGTAAGGTTTTTAGATATTTTTTCACTTCTTTTAGGGTATTCTTAGAAATCTTCCCTTTTGTATAGAATTTTCCCTTTCTTTAAAAAATTTTAAACAAGAGATAAAGTTTTGATCTTTATTTAAAAAATTAAGATGATCTTAGAAAATTAAGGAAACCTTAATTATGACATCTTAAACCTAGTCAAAATAATGGATCTTGTTTAAAATTCTAGGCTAAGTAGATAAAATGGAGAGATAATTTGATCCTTAAATTTTTGCCTTAGATAGTATACACTTCACACTTATACATTTTTGGATGAAGATAAAGACCTAAAATGCCATAAAAATAATAAAATAAAAAATATATATTGAAAAAAATCACTTATTAAGCTGGTTAATTGTGCGTTAGGAAGTATGATTATCCACGCCTAACCATGGTCAAAAGAAACAAATAATCCCCTTAGTTTTGTGGCCTTATTTACTTGAGTCCTTAAACCCGAGAGAAATTTTTTCATCTGGTGCCCTAACACCGCCTGGTCTGGGAGTCATCGGTCAAAGGCTCACTACCCAGGTAAACTAGAAAGCCTAAGAAAACTAAGGGAATATGTATGTATGTATGTATGTATGTATGTATGTATGTATGTATGTATGTATGTATATATATATATATATATATATATATATATATATATATATATATATATATGGCTTTTGATGGTTAGAGTTGAAATCCCAAGGATCTTCACTATCACAAAGTGCATGTTATCTAGGTTTTATGAAAGATAAAATATTTAATCCAATTTTGAATTCTTTACTTAATTGATAACAAGATCTTGCTTGTAGGCTAATTTTAAGAAAGAATAATTTTTGGTGGACTTATGATCTTAGATCGCTTAAAGTTTTACAAAAATATTTCAAAAACTTTTCTCTCTTTCAAAATATGTTTTCAAAATACTAACTTTTGTTTTCTTTCTTCATGGATTTTGTGGTGTAAACCGTTGAAAACCCTCAGGAGATAAACTCCTCCTTTAGGAAAAACTTAGAGGTTTAACGGCTTATTGCACACGCTCAGTGCCATCGCTTCACCTGCGAAAGTGGTGTAATAAATTTCTTAGTTTAATTTTTTCTTTTCTTATTTTACTCGGGACGAGCAAAAGATAAGTGTGGGAGTGTGATTAGTCTATGATTCTGCATCATTACATTACATTTTTTTCTACCGGTTTATGAATAAAATATCGCTTCTGAACCGTATTTTGGTCTATTTTACAAATAATCAAGAGTTCAAGGACAAAATCGGAATAAGAGCCTAATTAAACTCAATTTCAAGTAATTAAATCATATTACTTGGAGGCCCAGTTAAAGAGCTTCTAGAAAATACATTAAATCTAGAAGTTGGGTACGAATCTGAAGAAAACAGGATCCAATTTACCCAAATCCAGAACCATCTAGAAGGTCCTCGCATCTGGACGAAACCATGGAGCGCAAAATGCGACAAATTGTCGCGTTTCCACGACAATCTTGTAGGCCCACATGTCGATTTTTGATGTTTAGCTTCGTCTCGCCTTCTAGAGTCTTCTTTTGCCTATAAATACTGCATTTTCAGAACTGAGACGTAGTAACAAAGAGCAGTAATAGAGAGCAGTAGCTAGGATTTTTCTCTTCTAGTTGTAGAGTAGGATTTTCTTCTCTTTTCTTTTGTATTTTTTCTTTCTTTTTAGGTCTTGTAGTAGGGCTGAGTTGATTCTGGAGAGAGAGAGATATTGATGTAATAGAGAATGACAATCTATGTAAAAGTGTCTCCTTTCTTCTCTATTGTAATCTTCTCCATCTTCTACATGGTGTTTAGCTAGTTTTCTTCTCATGACAATCTAACTACTAACTAGCTAACTAGCTAACTTTTTACTTGATAATACACATGAATTTAATAATCTCTACTAGGTCATGCTTTTTCAAAAGTCATTGATGGTTTATGATGACGAATTCTAATTTTCTAACATCTAATTAACAAGCTAACTTGTAATGTCTTTTTTATTTCATGCTCACCTCTACTTGATTTTGATGATCTATTAGTAGCTTGCATCTTGTTGTGTAGAATGGATGTATTTGAATGTGAAAACAATTTCATGTGCCATGCTTTGTAATGCTCTTGAAGTCAAGAACTAGTGATGCTAAGGATCCATGTGAGGCAACTATCATTAAGAGGTTAGCATGTTAGTGGAGCAATTAGTAGTTAGTAGCCATGAGTTTTCTTTCATCATTTTCCTTCTTTTCTTTACTTTATTTTAAAAACTATTTTCAAAATCTTTTTATCATTTTTCTATCGTTGTTTTTTCCATCTTCTTAGTTCATCTTTGTTTTCATCTTCTTCACAACAAGTTTCATCTCCTTTCTATTTTGTTTTAAAATCCACTTTTTTAAATCACTTCACTTTTTACCTCATTTCTATTTCTTGTTTTACTTTTCTGATCCCACAACCACTTCTTGCGTGTTTTTCACTTCGCTGATTCCATTGCCTTCTCTATCTATCACTTTTAGTTTTCTTTTCTTTTTCTTTTTCTCTTTCTTTAATAAAGAAGAACTGTTAACATACAATGTGAATGGTATGTTAATGCTTCTATCTCCTCCTATCCCTGTGGATTCGACCCGTATAGCCAATATGCTATAACGAAAGTATCGAGAAAGTCAAAGCACACTCATCAAAATACACATTTTCACACTGATTTTAAAATACACATTTTTAAGTGCTGGTTCACTCCGATCAGTCAACCGGCCAGTCAACCGCCAACGGTCATATTTTTTGCCATTGGACAACATCGCTCGGCGGGGCAGTCATTCGATATAAATAGAAACATATTGTCTCTCAGTCGGCCGAAGCATCGGTCGACCAAAGTGCATCAGTGCACAACCGTGCATATCGGTCGATAGTTCGGCCGACTGCTTGGTCGATAGTCCAGTCGACCGGTCCAAGGCCAAAACTGAAAAATAGAAATGTTTTGAAATTCCCTTTTGATTTTTCATTAAAATACTTTGAATTCTTCGATACAAAACAATTCATAAATATTTATGAAACATTATGCGTGATCCTAGATCAACACAAAAAAATGAAATATAGAACTTGTTTTGTAAATCTATAAACACCATTTTCAAAATTGTTCTTTTACAAATCAAAATACTGTTGAAAATCGATCAAAGTTTTCAAAACTCTTTTCAATAGTTTAAAATAGAAACATAGTAAATCTCTTTTTTGTGTATGTGTGTGTGAATCTCTAGAGCAATCCAAACCTCTAATCTTGGTTTTGACAAAACTAACTCTTACATTGTTTAAGAAAGAAAAACATTTCTTTTAAATAGCTTCCATCTTATAATCTTCTTGATCTCTTGAGCTTAACACCATATTTAGGTGCTATGAGTGTTTTTTGATGCTTGAGCTCTTGAATCTCTCAGGTGATAGCTCCCAAACTTGTGAGTCTTAAGTGAAGCTAATCATTCTTTAGATTTTCCTAACACATATTTAACATCGGTTTATTAGTATAAAATAAACTCATGAGTTTCATCATCATCAAAACTAGGATTAAAGGCCTTTAGGCCAATACTGGGCCCTCTAGCAGAAAGGTAATTGGCTGCTTGGGGCGCTTCTGGGTGCAGGACACATGGCGTCATCTCAACATGCGTCAGAAATCGATCATTACACTTATATTTTCAAAACTTACTTTACTTAGCTATTTTTCAAAAACTTACTTTACTCAGTCCAAAGCAAAATTCGAAATGAGTAGCAAGAATCTGTTTTGGCAGAACTATTTTGACATTTCAAAATATAGCCATTTTAATTAGTTTTTTGCATGTTTTTTCACAAGTAGTATTTTATCGTATCTATCTCTAATTAACTACCTGATTTGTAGCCGATTAAATATATTTAGCAACAATTCTATTTTTGAGAATCTATAAATAAGGGATTATTGACCCTATACAATAAAACAAGCTATCAACTTTCAATAAAACTTTCAAAAGATCTCTTGTGATCACTTTCATTCTTTCAAAGCAATCTAGTGCTATTTTCTTTTCTCCACATATCCTCAAACTTCAATTTCATACTCTAATATTGTTATAGAGATTAGGAGAGAGTTTTCTGATCACTTGATCACCATTGTTTTATTTCCATCTTTCATTATAAAAGCGAGTTGTCCGAGGGGTGAGGAAAGTTGAAAGTGAAGGTACACCTAGAGGGGGGGTGAATAGGTGTACGGCTAATCTAATGAACTAAATGCGAAAATTAAAACTAAATTGCAACTACACTTAATGCAACCAACGAGTGTAGCCGAATTCCCGGTGAAGGGCTCTGGACTAACTCCTCTTGATTCCTCTGAATAAGAGTTGAGGCGCTAAATAAACCTCTCGTGGTTAAGCACAAGTGAGGCACACACAATCAACACAAGCATATATATGATATGGCAATATGATGCAATGCTCAAAGTAAAGAGAGAGTTAGAGAGTCAATGGATCAAACGCAAACAACAAGATTTGTTTCGAAGTTCGAGCACCTAGCTCTACATCCCCGCCTTCACCCAGAAGGATTTCGAATCCACTAACTGTTCACACAGGACTCCCACATAGGGAACCTCCACTGAAGATTTGGGGCAAATACAACCGGAAGTACACAACTCCTCTCTCAACCAATACAACATCTCACTAGAGGTAACACAAACACCACCTCACACAGAGGGGTAGGCACTTAGCCAACACAAATCAATCACCTCACACTTGAGGGATTCCAACACCAACTCCACCTCTCACTAGAGGGAGATACACACAATCTCCACCTCTCACTAGAGGGAGCCAATCACCACTCCAAAATCAACCTCTACCCAAGAGGGATACAACAAATAGGGGGGTTTACAACAAGGTGGTCTATCTTAACCATAAACCAATTTTCTCACAAATAAAAGATCCTAATAGATAGGAGAGCAAGATATGGCTCAAGTGTGGAAAACAAAGAGTTTGGAAATCAAAAACCCAAAGAAAAACTCTAGGGATAGAATAGACAATGAAGATCAAACAAATTCCCAAAGAATTTTCTTTTCAAAATGATTTTCCAACCCTTTAAAAAACAAAGTAAAGATCAAATCTTTGAAGCTCTAAAACACTTTTGAAAACTTTTATAAACACTAGAAACAATGAAAATTTTTCCTCTTCAAATTCTTAACCAAAACAGTCCCCCAAAGCCCAATATATAGGGCTAGAGAAAAACTAACCGTTGGGGTTGTTTTTCAGCCCTGGCGGCTGCCGGTCGACCGGCCCGGTCGACCGCCAACGGTCAAATTTCTGACCGTTAGAGCCTCGGTCGACCGGCCCGGTCGACCGCACCGTGGAACAGAGAGCAGAGCTCTCTGCCGGTCGACCGACCCGGTCGACCGGGGCTTTCCAGATAGCAGAAGCTCTCTGGCGGTTACCGGCCCTCCAGCCAAACAGGCGTGTACATTCTGTGCACTTCGGTCGATCGACTCCTAGCTCGGTCGACCGGTCCGGTCGACCGACAGAAGCCAAAACAGGGATTTCAGGACTTGAAAACTTGATTTTTATTTACCTATAAAATCCCATAAAAACTCTAAAAAATCCATAAAAATAGTTTCTTATATTCTCCTTGATATACAAACATGTGTGAAAATTTTCAACACATATTTCAAACTTTTTGAACCATTTTTGTGACTTACAAATTTTGCCGAAAACCAAAAACTGTATTTTCTAAAACTTGAATTTTTGAATTGAAAATTCGTTTTGTCCAAAACTCATCCAAATACAAAAATATGATATTTAAACAATTTGAAGCATGTTGTACATGCATATAATCCAATATACATGAAACATATATATATATATATATATATATATATATATATATATATATATTATATATATATATATATATATATATATATCCATGTTTTGATAATAAATCCGAAAATATGTTTTAATAAAAAAATACCAAAACACCAAACACATGAATAGGCATATCAAAATAAGTTTATTTAGGATATGAAGCATACATGTATATAGAACATATCTAATATATATTTAAACAATGTAAACTTGTATTGATACTATCTATTCATGAAAACCAAGATCGGTTAAACCAAACCGAAAATCAATATCCAAAACATGAAACGAATGTGTGTTGTGAACTTGAGCATATCACACTATCTAATCTTTACACATGGATCTAAACCATAAACTAAACATAGTACTGAAGTCTTCTTGACGAACTCCGTCTTCAAGTTGACTCGATCCAAACCGTGATCCACCGAGCTTGACTCCAACGAGTGCTATATATGATCTTGATGCTCGGGCTCTTGAATCACCATGTGAAAGGCTTCAAAACTCCTTTGTTGAAGCTAATCACCTACTAATATCTTGGCTAAAGATCTGAAACTAAACATCACAAGATTATTAGTAAACATAACTACATGAGTTAATCATCATCAAACTAGAAAGGAAGGCCTCTGAGCCAACAATCTCCCCTTTTTGATGATGATAAAACTCATGGAGTTATATATGCATGGATTAAAGTTAAGCTTCAAAGAAGCTCCCCTTAACTCATGCATAGCAATAAACAATAAATATATCAATGAATATCAAACATGAATATGCAAAGATATGCATAAAACGAGCTTTTGATACCAAAATAGCTCTTGATACCAAACATAAAACACGATACTTAAAAGAAATGTTCTTGATATCAAACAAGAAACGCATCAACATGCATAAAACAAGCTCTTGATACCAAAATAAATTATTTCTTCTTTTCATAAACATATTCTTTAAATAATGCTTTTTATACCAAAAAAAAACTAAAAAACAAACTATGTTTCTTGATACAAATACTTGATACCAATATAAAAACATGCATAACATAAAAACATGCATATAAACTCAAATTCTTCTCCCCCTTTTTGTCAATCATCAACAAAGGGGTCAAAGACATACCAATAAAAACATATTCTTCTCCCCCTCCAAAGGGTGAAAACAAAAACCAACATGATACCAATTAAAAAAATATATCAATGAAGTGCATTATGATATCAATTGAAGGTGAACAACACATACCAATTGAAGGTAAACATATCAATAAAAATTTTAAGAAATGCCAAATGAAAGTAAATGAGGCATTGAAAACAAATCTTAAAGAAACCAATCAAAATTTTTATACCAAAATGAAAAAAAATATCTATATATTTTTCATAAGGTAAACAAATAAACATCTTGATACCAATTGTAAGTATTTTTCTTTTTAAGCATATGATACCAAATTTAAAATCAGTATTAATTTTTCAATCATTCTTCATCATAAAGATGGGAGTGGAAAACAAAACAAAATACCAATTGAAAGATGAAATACAAATTTTCTCCCACTTTATGAAATACCAAATAAAACGATGCATAAGCTTGTATAAGGATACCAATTGAAAACTAATCAATTGAAACAAGATAGTCATTTAAGAAATCAAGCTTAGCATATTCAACATTTGTGCTCAAGGATATAGAGATATAATAAGCACAAATAAAACATATATATGAGTATACAAGGAGAATATCAATATTGATATCAATTGAAACGATCCAATGATACCAATTGAAACAATAATAAGATCAAGTGTATAACTCATATTACCTACCACCCATCTCATGCACATGTTAAAATGATTTTCAATATAGAGCATACAAGGCATGGTCTCCCAACCAACCGCCCTTAAATGGGTAGGGGTTTTTAAAAATAGGTTTGAAAATAGAGTACGTTTGAAAAACTCTACCATATGAAGAATACTGCAACTAGTTATATGAAAAATTTGTAAACTAGTACGAATCCTTCAAGTAAGGAATAAAACAAAAATATATTTCATGAAAAACATGTAAATCACATGATCACTAAACACTCAAAATCTATATAGCTTATATCATACTTATGAAAACACAATCATAAGAAACATTTAAATGAAGTGAGTGCACAAGTGTTATGTGAAACACATAGTCATGAAACTAGTCAATTTAGCTCAAAATTCATGAAAATCATCAAAACTAGATTTCTTCAAGGTATATGAATGTCATGTACAAACTAAAGTATACATACATATCCAAATATAAACGAGTCCACAAATGTATATGCATAAAGGCACGTGGCTCAAGGATGTATATGTATAATCAATAGTTTAGACAAGATGGACATATACATGAAGTTAAACATATAAACATGGAAAACATGTACAAAATGGGGAATTCAAGTCAAATGTATGAATCATCAAAACTAGACTATACTAGTACATCTAATGGGTACAAATAAGCATTCAAGCACAAACATATAATAATCTATTTGTGGCCCACGATATGTACAAGTATATATCCTAGTTTTAATGAAAACTAACATCTAAACATATATTCAAAACATGACGCATAGAAATCAAAACAAAAATCATAAACATACATATGATCATTATGTACATGCACATGCATTAGATCTAGGACATACACATTAGATAAACTAAAGTGAGAACACTAAATATAAATCCATATAAACATGGGTTTCTCAAATACTAATCATGTATATCACTAATCTAAATATCATGGCATAATCATAATAATCAATAAACATCAAAACATGCTAAAAACAATGATATGAAAGCATGTAAACAATAAAGAAGGAGTTAGAGACCGTTACCAAAATCATGAAGGCAACTCTAGTCTCCAAAACAAGGTGGTCCTCCCACCAAACTCCCCTTGAAAGTGATGCATCCAAATAGTTCTCTTGAAGCTCGGAACGCATCCACCTCAAGGCACCATCGCTCTCACGTCATGTGCGAGCCCACACCTTCATCAAATATCATAGGGGTGGTCTTTGGTACCCACACTCTTTTGGGTCCATGGGGGTTAGTTCCTTTCCTAACCCAAACAAATTTAGTTGCTAAATTTACATCATGTATCTTATCATAGCAAAATTTAGCAAGGTGGCCCTTACGTCCACAATTTGTACAAGTGTACACATGAGCATACATAGCGTTATGAGTGTGTACGTGAGGAGCATGTGTATGCCGTGTATGGTGTGCATGCATAGAAGGAATTATTTTTGCGAAACATGGATTCCAAACGTGTATGGTTCAAAGCACAATGGCTCAAAGTGGAGCCCAAACAATCCATATTCTTCTTTAACAAGTTTATATCATTTTCAATGTTAGAAGAAGTGGAGCATGCAATAGGTGAGCTAGAATGTGAAGTTACATTAGCATGGCAAACATATGATCCTAAATCATTTTTCAAAGATTTATTTTCATTTAAGCAACTTTCTAAATCTTTTGAAATCAAATCTATTTTGTTTTTCAAAGAAACATTTTCTTTTAAAAGAGAGTCAACTTTTGAAGATAATTTTTCATTTTTCTTCAAAATAACATTACAATCATTTTTAGATTCAAAAATTCATTTTCCTTTAGGGTTGAGATTTAAGTGAGTCACGTTCACTTGATATCTCTTCCTTCTCTTGCAAAACCAAATCAAGTTTAGAAGACAATTTTTCATTTTCTTTATTTAAAGCAAAAGTCTTCTTTTTCAAAAGATTATATTTTTCTAACAATTTTTCACATACAATGGATAGTTCTTCATTCAAGGCATTGGCATCAATATAATCATTACTAGAAGAACTAACGTCATCATTATCTAATTGAGATTCCGAATATACCTCAAGGGAGTCATTCCCTTGGACCATGTAGCATTGTTGCTCGGAGTCTCCACTAGATTCATCCTCCGTTTGGATTGGCAATTGAAGCTTGAAGGAGGTCAACGTGTTCCACACTGCAAAGGCGGAATCACAGTTAGAAACAAGCATAAGATATTCTTTATTAAGCGTGCTTCTAAGTGCCTTAAGGGCTTGTGCATTGGCCTCTATATGATTGCTATTTTCAAGATAGGATTTCTTGGTAGCGGTAAGGAAAACATGCAAGCCTAGGGTTTTTTAGATACATGGACATCCTAAATTTCCACATGTCAATGTTGGAGACATCAAACATGGGAGGTTATAAGCAATCCATGAGTGTGTATAAACAAATAGTGTGCAAATGCAAATGATAGATTAGCAAGACCAAGATCACACTCCTAGGTGGTTAAACCAAATATCAGGAGCGTAGGCTCTGATACCAATTGAAGGTACACCTAGAGTGGGGGTGAATAGGTGTACGGCTAATCTAATGAACTAAATGCGAAAATTAAAACTAAATTGCAACTACACTTAATGCAACCAACGAGTGTAGCCGAATTCCGGTGAAGGGCTCTGGACTAACTCCTCTTGATTCCTCTGAATAAGAGTTGAGGCGCTATATAAAGCTCTCGTGGTTAAGCACAAGTGAGGCACACACAATCAACACAAGCATATATATGATATGACAATATGATGCAATGCTCAAAGTAAAGAGAGAGAGTTAGAGAGTCAATGGATCAAACGCAAACAACAAGATTTGTTTCGAAGTTCGAGCACCCAGCTCTACATCCCCGCCTTCACCCAGAAGGATTTCGAATCCACTAACTGCCCACACAGGACTCCCACACAGGGAACCTCCACTGAGGATTTGGGGCAAATACAACCGGGAGTACACAACTCCTCTCTCAACCAATACAACCTCTCACTAGAGGCAACACAAACACCACCTCACACAAGAGGGGTAGGCACTTAGCCAACACAAATCAATCACCTCACACTTGAGGGATTCCAACACCAACTCCACCTCTCACTAGAGGGAGCTACACACAATCTTCACCTCTCACTAGAGGGAGCCAATCACCACTCCAAAATCAACCTCTACCCAAGAGGGATACAACAAATAGGGGTGTTTACAACAAGGTGGTCTATCTCAACCATAAACCAATTTTTTCACAAATAAAAGATCCTAATAGATAGGAGAGCAAGATATGACTCAAGTGTGGAAAACAAAGAGTTTGGAAATCAAAAACTCAAAGAAAAACTCTAGGGAAAACTCTAGATTGAATAGACATTGAAGATCAACCAATTCCCAAAGAATTTTCTTTTCAAAATGATTTTCCAACCCTTTAAAAAACAAAGTAAAGATCAAATCTTTGAAGCTCTAAAACACTTTTGAAAACTTGTATAAACACTAGAAACAATGAAAATTTTTCCTCTTCAAATTCTTAACCAAAACAGTCCACCAAAGCCTAATACATAGGGCTAGAGAAAAACTAGCCGTTGGGGCTGTTTTTCAGCCCTGGCGGCTGTCGGTCGACCGGCCCGGTCGACCGCCAACGGTCAAATTTCTGACCGTTGGAGCCTCGGTCGACCGGCCCGGTCGACCGCACCCTAGAACAGAGAGCAGAGCTCTCTGCCGGTCGACCGACCCGGTCGACCAGAGAGCAGAGCTCTCTGGCGGTCGACGGGTCGGTCGACCGGCCCTCCAGCCAACCGACTCAGTTGACCGACTCCTAGCTCGGTCGACCGGTCCGGTCGACCGGCAGAAGCCAGAACAGGGATTTCAGGACTTGAAAACTTGGTTTTTATTTACCTATAAAATCTCATAAAAACTCTAAAAAATTCACAAAAATAGTTTCTTATATTCTCTTTTATATACAAACATGTGTGAAAAATTTAACACATTTCAAACTTTTTGAGCCATTTTTGTGACTTACAAATTTTGCCGAAAATCAAAAACTGTATTTTCTAAAACTTGAATTTTTGAATTGAAAATTCGTTTTGTCCAAAACTCATCCAAATACAAAACATAATATTTAAACAATTTGAAGCATGTTGTATATGGATATAATCCAATATACATGAAACATATATATATATATATCCATGTTTTTGATAATAAATCCGAAAATATGTTTTGATAAAAAAAATACCAAAACACCAAACACATGAATAGGCATATCAAAATAAGTTTGTTTAGGATATGAAGCATACATGTATATATAACATATCTAATATACATTTAAACAATGTAAACTTGTATTGATACTATCTATTCATGAAAACCAAGATTGGTTAAACTAAAACCGAAAACTAATATCCAAAACATGAAATGTGTGTGTGTTGTGAACTTGAGCATATCACACAATCTAATCTTTACACATGGATCTAAACCATAAACTAAATATAGTACCGAAGTCTTCTTGACGAACTCCGTCTTCAAGTTGACTCGATCCAAATCGTGATCCACCGAGCTTGACTCCAACAAGTGCTATATATGATCTTGATGCGCGGGCTCTTGAATCGCCATGTGAAAGACTTCAAAACTCTTTTGTTGAAGCTAATCATCTACTAATATCTTTGCTAAAGATCTGAAACTAAACATCACAAGATTATTAGTAAACATAACTACATGAGTTAATCATCATCAAAACTAGAGTGGAAGGCCTCTGGGCCAACAGAAAGAAGTTGCGGCTTTCAAATCGTGTTTAAGTAGTGAGAAGAAATCTCCGTGGGGGAGGACTGGACGCAGGTCAGGGGACCGAACAAGGACACATTGTCATCTTTGTGTTTGTTTTCTCATACTTGCTCTCCTTAAATTATTTGTTATTTTGATTTACTCTATATTAATTTGTAATCACCCATTCACCCCCTCTGGGTGTTTCTCATCTTCTAAGGGACGCCAATTTGCTCGTCCGTCACATGCGCCAAACCCTACAATAACTTACCATGACGCCAACGACATCCTCCTGATATGGAGCACAATGATGTAGAGGATGAGGTGGGACCTTCTCAAATAGCTCCTACACGGTGTACATGAAAAGTCACCTAGAGGGGGGGTGAATAGGTGACAATGCTAATCAAGGGCAAATTAAAAATTTAAAGCTACAACAATCACAAGATGAATGCAAGCAAGTAAGTATGACAATGAATATGATGAGCAAGTAATAAGTGCAAGCAAAATAGAGTAAGAATTGCAAGAATGTAAACCAATCGCAAACACAAGGATATGTTATCGAGGTTCGAGCACCCAGCTCTACTCCCCGCCTTCCCCAGAAGGATTCTAGCTACTTCCACTATCACAAAGAACAATTACAATGGAGTACCCAACTCCTACAATCTCAAGAACAAGTGATTTTCTTGGTAGTCAAAAGACCACAAACTCTCTCTTTCAAAAATCTCTTCCCTTACAAAAGGTCCTTAGAGAATAATGAGTAGAATTGAAGCTCTTTTTGTGTAAGGAAAAGAAATTGAAATCAGAGAAAAACTTTTGAAAACCCTTCAGAAAATTGAGAGAATTTAGCACAAAAACCAAGAACTTTGAAAGCCTTAATCTTTTGAATTTTTGCAAAGATTGTTGTTGTCACCAATCTCTCCCCAAACACCCCTATTTATAGGAGAGGGCTAGGGTTTAGGGATAAAACATATTTACTGATGTTTAGGAGGTAATTAGATCAAAATATATCCTTAAACGGATTTTTAAACACAAAAGACAAAAATAAACAGCCCTTAAAAATCTGCCCGTTACTGTTCAAACGGTCGGATCGGTCGACCGGGCCGGTCGACCGGTAGTATAAAAATTTGACCGTTACAGGCTATCGGTCGACCGACCCGGTCGACTGATACAAACTGTGACAAAAATAAATATTCCGGTCGACCGCCCCGGTCGACCGACAGACGTGCACACGGATACGTGCAGCTGCCAGGACTTCGGTCGACTGGTCCGGTCGACCGGACCAGACTGACATAGGCTCGGTCGACCGACCCGGTCGACCGGATCAGGTCAAAAAGCCAAATTTAAAAAGAAATAAAAGAGGATTTTGATTTTATCAAAAATACTTTTGAACAGGGATTAGTATAAAACACAAACATATATCTGTAGGCAAAATCTTGTATGCAAAATATTTTTGTATAATTTATAAGAAATTATTTTGGAATGAGCATGTGCGCAAAAACGTGTGTGATAGAGCTTCAAACCTATCCACTATTCTTTAACATACTATAAACTTAAAAACAAATTACATGAAGACTTCTTGAGCTATCTTCAAGTCTTTGAGCCATCCAATGCCTTGCTAGTGCCTTCTCTTCTATGATCCTTCCTTGATGTGCAATTTGCCTTTCTTGCTTTGTGGAACTTAGAAGTTCTTGCAATAGCTAAGCGAATGGTCTCTAAATATGGTACAAACCTGAAACTTATCTTAACAAACTTGTTAGTACCAAATAGCTCATATTTGGTTTGTCATCATCAAAACACAAAACAATTGGAGAGTGTAACCTCTTGGGCCAACAATCTCTCCCTTTTTGATGATGACAAAACAAATAGGCTATTAACAAAAAAATAGGGTAGGAGAAAACTCCCCCTCAAATTATGCTATACTTAAAACACAAGAGTATGCTCTAGAAACCAATAATTGAAATGATGCACCAATTATTGAAACCAATAAAAACACAAAAATATCTCTTGATACCAAAAATACCAATACCAAAAATACAAGAATTTATTTAAAACACAAAAACTCATAAAAACAAAACAAAACAACAAAACATATAAATTCATATGGAACCAAGACCAAATGAACTTATTTTTGTCCACCAAATGAACTTATTTTTGTCCATGTAAACTTATTCTCCCCCTTTTTGTCATACATCAAAAAGGGTTATGAAAAACATGTTTATTCAATAATACAAACATTAAGTTCTTCACAAATAAACGAAAATCTAGCAAAATCAAGAGGTTTAGTGAAAATATCGGCTAGTTGTAAATCCGTGGAAACATAATCAATATCTATATCACCTTTCTCAAAATGATCTCTAAGAAAGTGATATCTAATCTCAATGTGCTTGGTCTTACTATGTTGATTTGCATTTTTGGTCATGTGAATAGTACTAGTATTATCACAAAATATTTTTATATGATCAAAGTGCAAATCAAAATCAAGGAGAGTATGTTTCATCCAAAGGACTTGTGCACAACAAGCCCCCACGGCAACATACTCCGCCTCGGCGGTTGAGAGAGCTACGGAATTTTGCTTCCTAGAGGACCATGAAACAAGACAATTACCAAGAAATTGACATGTCCCACTAGTACTCTTTCTATCTACTCTACAACCCGCATAATCGGCATCCGAATAACTAGTCATTGAAAAATCTATAGTTTTTGGATACCAAAGACCCATTCCAATTGTGCCCTTAATATAACGAATAATGCGTTTTACCGCAATAAGATGAGACTCTTTAGGACACGATTGAAATCTAGCACAAAGACACACACTAAACATGATATCCGGCCTACTTGCCGTCAAATATAAAAGACTTCCTATCATACTTCTATATAATTTAATATCAACATTTTTACCTTGTTCGTCCTTATCAAGCTTGGTTGTAGTTGCCATTGGAGTGTTGCAAGCCTTTGATCCTTCAAGCCCAAACTTCTTTACTAGCTCCTTTGCGTACTTGGCTTGGTTAATGAAGGTTCCGTCTTGCAATTGCTTGATTTGGAGTCCAAGGAAGAAATTGAGCTCACCCATGGAAGACATTTCAAATTCTAGTTGCATTACCTTCTCAAAATCCTTGCATAAAAGCTCATTAGTAGATCCAAAAATTATATCATCAACATAAATTTGCACAATTAAAATATCATTTTAACATGCTTAGTAAAGAGAGTTGTGTCTACTTTGCCTTTAATAAAATCATTTGAAATGAGAAAACTAGAAAGCCTTTCATACCAAGCTCTTGGAGCTTGTTTCAATCCATACAAAGCTTTATCAAGTTTAAAAACAAAATCGGGATGAACATGATCAATAAAACCGGGAGGTTGAGAAACATAAACTTCTTCATTAATAAAACCATTTAAAAATGCACTTTTTACATCCATTTGAAAAAGTTTAAAATTTTTAAAACATGCAAAAGCTAGTGTCATCCGTATGGCTTCAAGCCGTGCTACGGGTGCAAAGGTCTCCTCAAAGTCAATTCCCTCAACTTGAGTGTAACCTTGGGCCACTAACCTAGCTTTATTCCTAATGACATTTCCGGACTCATCCATCTTGTTTCTAAAGATCCACTTAGTACCAATTATTGGTCTATCGTGGGGCTTAGGAACAAGGTGCCAAACTTGGTTGCGCTCAAATTGATTGAGTTCCTCTTGCATGGCAAGCAACCAATATGGGTCCGTCTCGGCTTCGAGAATGCCTTTGGGTTCAAAATGAGAAATAAAAGCAAAGTTACCACATATGTCATGGAGTTTGGAGCGCGTTGTGACTCCTTTAGATGCATCACCCAAGATGAGCTCCTTAGGATGATTTGTAGCGTATCTCCAAGCTTTAGGAAGCGGTTGAGTGCTTTCCTCCTTATCCTCTTGAACTTCACCAATAGGATCTAGCTTTTCTTCTTGAGCGGGTGAGTCCTTCAAGGATAGTCTCTCCATGTCTTCACCTAGTGGTTCAATCTCTACAACATTCTCAACAACCACATTAGATTCTTCAAATTTAACATGCATGGATTCTTCAATGGTTAGTGTAGATCTATTGAAAACTCTATATGCTTTGCTAGTAGAGGAATATCCAACAAAGATAGCCTCATAAGCCTTAGCATCAAATTTACCCAAATTATCCTTAGTATTTAAAACAAAACACTTGCATCCAAAAACTTTAAAATATGCAACATTTGGTTTTCTAGAATGATACATTTCAAATGATGTTTTTGAAGAATTTTTGCATAAATAAATACGATTCGATATATAGCATGCGGTGTTTACGGGCCTCGGCCCATAAATATTGAGGGAGGTCATATTCACTTATCATTGTCCTAGCCATCTCTTGAAGTGTTCTATTTTTCCTTTCTACAACTCCATTTTGTTGTGGAGTTCTAGGACAAGACGTTTCATGCTTAATTCCCTTTTCATCACAATAAGTCATGAAGAGTTGGTTAATAAACTCACCACCTCTATCACTTCTTATTCTCAAAATCGAAAAACCCTTTTCTTTTTCAACTCTTTTTCGAAAAATCTTAAAATGAGAAAAAGTTTGATCTTTATTTTGCAAAAAGAAAACCCAAGTAAAACGGGAGAAATCATCAACCAAAACAAATGCAAATCTAATTCCATTTAAACTTTTAGTTTTAGTTGGTCCAAAAAGATCCATATGAATTAATTCTAAAGGCCTAGTTGACATGATATCCTTGATTGGTTTAAAGGAAGACTTGGTTTGTTTCCCAAGTTGGCACGCACTACAAATGCGGTCTTTCTCAAAATCCAAGCAAGGTATACCCTTCACCAATTCCTTTGAATTAATCCTAGAGATATGGTCAAAAGATGCATGTCCTAATCTTCTATGCCAAAGCCAAGAATTTTCATCAAAAGCATTTAAGCATTTAGTAGAACAATCTAAATTAAGCATGTCAATAATATAAACATTATTATCACGAAAACCGGTAAGAATACAAACATCGGATTTAACATCAAAAATTTTGCATGAGGAATCATCAAAAACAACTTTAAGTCCACGATCACAAAGTTGGCTAATGCTAAGCAAATTATGTTTTAAACCATCTACTAAAACAACATTCTCTATAATAGGAGATGAACCAATTTGAATATTACCGATACCGATGATGGTGCCTTTGGAATCATCCCCGAAGGTGACGGAGCCACCTTCCATATACCTTGATAGGGTTGTGAAGTTGTTGATATCCCACGTCATGTGTCTCGAACAACCACTATCAAGGTACCACCGCTCCCTACGTCTTGGAGCCTTGGTGTGTACCTACATCAAACATTTTAGGACTTGATTTTGGTACCCACATTTTCTTGGGTCCATGAGGGTTAGAGCCATTAACCCAAACAAGATTATTTGAACTATGCAATTTATCATAACAAAATTTAGCTAAATGTCCATTTTTGCCACAATATGTGCATCTATACACTCTACCATATCTAAAAGCATAGTGAGTGTGTGATTTGTGAGCATGGGCATTGTGAGCATGAAAAGATTTAGCATGAGAAGTATTATTTGAAGTGTGAGCATGTGGAATTTTAGCATGAGAATCTTTAACATGAGAAGTGTGCTTTTTGGAAAACTTTTCTTCAAGTTTCTTAGTATTAAAGGCACAATCTTTTAAAACTTTTTCAAACTCATTCATTTTGGATTTAAAAGAAGAAATTTCTTTATTATCAACAATAGGGGTTTTACCCTTACAAGAAATCTTATAAGCATCAAATTCATTTTGAAATGAAACAAGATTTGAAGAAAGATCATCTTTTTCTTTCGAAACAATGGCAAGTTGATTCTTAAGAAAAGCAACTTCTTTTTGTAATTTTAAGCATTCAAGTTTCTTATTATCATAAGTTTCAGAAAGTTCTACAAATGCATGTACTAGAACTTCCTTACTTAATTCATCATCTTCATCATCATGGGATTGAGGGGTTACCTTAGGTGTGTTTGCCATGAAACACATGTTAGCTTGATCCACCTCCTCTTCGGACTCGCTTTCCGAATCCCATGATGCTTTGTAGGCTTTCTTTTCCTCCGGCTTCTTTGGCTTGAAGGAGGAAGTCATTTTCTTCTTGAACTCCGGACAATCCGCCATGATATGTCCGGGTTTGCGGCAATTGTAGCATATGATCTTTCGCTCCTCTTTGCCTTCGAATCTTCTCCGGAAGTTGAACTTGTTCTTTCGGTACAACCTCTTGACATTCCGCACAAGTAGGGTTAGCTCCTCATCTTCTTCTTCGTCTTCATCATCGTCATCATTGGTGGATGAAGTCTTAAAGGCAATGGATTTCTTCTTTGAAGTAGTTGCCTCATCTCTTGCTTTCTTCTCCATCTCATGGGTCTTTAGGTTCCCAATGAGACTAATGATGTCCATTTCGTCCTTGTCGTTCAACTCCTTTAAGGTGGTGGCCTTGATCTCCCAAGATGGTGGAAGAGCCCGTATCACTTTGCGCACCTTTTGATCATTTGAGATGACGTCACCTAATGAAGAAAGACCATTTGTAATTTTAGTGAAACGAGTAATCATACAATCAATGGATTCTTCATCAAGCATTTTGAATGATTCATATTGAGACCTCAAGAGATCTATCTTAGCTCTCTTGACTTGTGAAGTCCCTTCATGTGTGACCAATAAGTGTTGCCATATCTCATAGGCGGATTGGCAATGAATTACCCGTGTAAGGTCATCCTCATTCAAGGCGGTTAAAAGGGAGTTTTGGGCTTTTGAGTTAGCCTCATATTCTCTAAAGTTGAAGTCGGTCCAAGTGCTCTCATCTTCATTGGGTGCTACATAGGGTTTGGTCAAAGACTTAGCCACTAAACTACCTAGTGATTGCAAAAAGATAGTCATCCTAACCTTCCAAATAGGGAAGTTGAGTCCATCAAATTTAGGTGGGGTTTTAATGTTGTCGGCCATGTTTACTAGTGTATGAATGTATGAATAGAAATGTTGATTAGCAATATTTTAAGGATCTCTCTATGGATGTTAAGCCAAACCTAGAGTCCAAGCTCTGATACCAATTGAAAAGTCACCTAGAGGGGGGGTGAATAGGTGACAATGCTAATCAAGGGCAAATTAAAAATTTAAAGCTACAACAATCACAAGATGAATGCAAGCAAGTAAGTATGACAATGAATATGATGAGCAAGTAATAAGTGCAAGCAAAATAGAGTAAGAATTGCAAGAATGTAAACCAATCGCAAACACAAGGATATATTATCGAGGTTCGAGCACCCAGCTCTACTCCCCGCCTTCCCCAGAAGGATTCTAGCTACTTCCACTATCACAAAGAACAATTACAATGGAGTACCCAACTCCTACAATCTCAAGAACAAGTGATTTCCTTGGTAGTCAAAAGACCACAAACTCTCTCTTTCAAAAATCTCTTCCCTTACAAAAGGTCCTTAGAGAATAATGAGTAGAATTGAAGCTCTTTTTGTGTAAGGAAAAGAAATTGAAATCAGAGAAAAACTTTTGAAAACCCTTCAGAAAATTGAGAGAATTTAGCACAAAAACCAAGAACTTTGAAAGCCTTAATCTTTTGAATTTTTGCAAAGATTGTTGTTGTCACCAATCTCTCCCCAAACACCCCTATTTATAGGAGAGGGCTAGGGTTTAGGGATAAAACATATTTACTGATGTTTAGGAGGTAATTAGATCAAAATATATCCTTAAACGGATTTTTAAACACAAAAGACAAAAATAAACAGCCCTTAAAAATCTGCCCGTTACTGTTCAAACGGTCGGATCGGTCGACCGGGCCGGTCGACCGGTAGTATAAAAATTTGACCGTTACAGGCTATCGGTCGACCGACCCGGTCGACTGATACAAACTGTGACAAAAATAAATATTCCGGTCGACCGCCCCGGTCGACCGACAGACGTGCACACGGATACGTGCAGCTGCCAGGACTTCGGTCGACTGGTCCGGTCGACCGGACCAGACTGACATAGGCTCGGTCGACCGACCCGGTCGACCGGATCAGGTCAAAAAGCCAAATTTAAAAAGAAATAAAAGAGGATTTTGATTTTATCAAAAATACTTTTGAACAGGGATTAGTATAAAACACAAACATATATCTGTAGGCAAAATCTTGTATGCAAAATATTTTTGTATAATTTATAAGAAATTATTTTGGAATGAGCATGTGCGCAAAAACGTGTGTGATAGAGCTTCAAACCTATCCACTATTCTTTAACATACTATAAACTGAAAAACAAATTACATGAAGACTTCTTGAGCTATCTTCAAGTCTTTGAGCCATCCAATGTCTTGCTAGTGCCTTCTCTTCTATGATCCTTCCTTGATGTGCAATTTGCCTTTCTTGCTTTGTGGAACTTAGAAGTTCTTGCAATAGCTAAGCGAATGGTCTCTAAACATGGTACAAACCTGAAACTTATCTTAACAAACTTGTTAGTACCAAATAGCTCATATTTGGTTTGTCATCATCAAAACACAAAACAATTGGAGAGTGTAACCTCTTGGGCCAACAGTACATAATATCGACATGATGGTGATGAGCTGGAGCATCTCAGGCACCTGCTAGGAGGTAGAGGATCTACAAATGAGGCCGTACCATCTCAGCAACATACACATCTAGATTCTGACTCTTCTTCCATGTGGTCGAGAAAGAAGCCGTGGACGTGGTCGAAGAAGACGTGCATTGTCGTGTTTGTTCGGGTAGGATATTAAGATATTATTAATTACATATTAGTTATATTATGAATATGTGAAATTATGATTCTGAAACTGTGGCACGAGTGATATGGTGAACACTTTGATATTTAGGGATATATGATATGCATTTATGATGTTATAATGTTTATACAGTTATAATGCCATGATATGAGTGATAATGTTATATTTATAAAATTATGATGTGTATTTGTTTCTCTACTCGGTGGTTTATGTGATATTCTTGTGATTATTGTGATATATTTGTAAAATTGTAATACCCTTATGATTCTTTTGATATTGTGATGCTGAAGTTGTAACTCGAGTAATATGATAAACACTTTGATATTTAGGAACATGTGATATGTGTTTGTGATGTGGTAATATTTTATGGAGTTGTGATATTGTGGTATTATGATATTTATGAAGTTGTAGCGTGTATTGGTTTTTGTGATATTCTTGTTATTACTGTGATATTGTGATATATTTGTGAAGATGTGATATTCTTGTGATTCTTTTGATATTCTGGTATATCAGTCTCTGCTTTTTAGTTCGGGTATTGCAAACCCGGACCAGAGACCAGAGCAAATAATAGAAACTAAAATTATCTGTCTCTGCTATTTGATCTGGGTTCTGCAAACTCAGACGTACATAGAGAGAAATCTCAGGTCCTGGTTTGATGAACCCCGATATAAAATTCTTAGGTTTGGTGAACCCTAACGTAAATTTGTAAGAATTTTACGTCAGGGTTCATCAAACCCTGACCTAAAAAAGGACTAGCCCGTGTCCGCCAGCGCCATGCAGGTAAGGCAAAAATGCTCAGCGTTAACATTGTGCCGACGTGGTCCGTTGGTGGTCGATTTTGAGAATTAAATTCTTGGAATTAAATTTCAAAAAAATATTTTGTAAGAAAATTGTCCCTATAGCAAATTACCCTGGTCTGGTCCATTTAAGGAAAATCAGTAGATCTATATTTATTTTGGGTGAAATTTGACATTAACACCTTTCGTATGTATAACATTGAGTATATACAACCTCTCGCTTATTGACATGACACTTAGAAATTATCTCCTAAGCAATAGAAACACCATCTAAATTATATCTATCTTTAAGAAAAGTATATTAGTCTTTATTTGCTAAGTTTTCACTAATAGGTTATAATTTATCAAAATCGACCGAAATGAGTTTTTCTCCCGTGACTTATATACAAAATTTGTCTTTCTGCCCGACTTCACTTCCGTGAGAGAGAGAGAGAGAGAATGAGAGAGAGGAGGGAGGGAGGGAGAGAGAGCCACCGCCGTGAGGGGGAGAGAGAGACGCTGCCGAGCTTCGTCATCGCTGCGTCTCCACAGCTGCCGTCGTCCTCTCTCCCCTCTCACCTTTCCCCCCTCCGTCCTCCTCCTCCTTCTCCTTCATCCACCTCCCGCCTCTGCCTTCTTCTTTCTTCTTCCTCTTCACTGCTCGGAGATAGAGCGGCACAATCGAGCTTCACCGTCGCCTCCCCTTCACGGCTACCGCCATCCTACCTCCCCTCCCCCCTTCCTCCCTCCGTTTTTCTCTCCTTCCTCCTCCTCCTTCTAATGCCCTTCTCCGTCTTCTTCTTTCTCCTTCCCCCTCCACCACTCGGTATGCCACTTGGTCGGTTTTCACCGTCGAGCGTATACTAGCTAGCTAAAACTTTCATTGAATTTTTAAAAGAATGATATGATAACCTTTTGTTAAAGGTAAAAAGTAGGAAAAGTCCCTTTTCAAAATTTATTAAGTAAATTAAGAGTATTATACATGATTGCCGCGGTACAATCACTCAGAAGAAGGCAAAAAGATGACGGAGAAGATAATACATCATGCATGGGAACAAATATTGCCATCCCAAAGAATGATGAAGGCACCCATAAAAAACTACAAAAATACCATTATTTTTTTTACAATTTTACCCTTGATGAAAATCCAAAATGCCCAACTCCTTCCTTCCTCCTTATGCTCCTCCGTCGTCTTCCACGACAATCCCCGACCCCCCAACCTCCCTCCCCCGCCCTCCTGCCTCCCCGCTCCCCCTCCCCCTCCCCTTGAGTTGCTGTTAGACCAGACTCCGGCCAAACAGACATATGTCTGCTTAGCCGGAGTCTAGCCTAACAGCAACTCGGGGGGAGGGGGCGAGAGGCGGGCGGGGGATGAGATGAGAGGGAGTGCGGGCGGGAGGGGGGGGGGGGACTACAGTGGCGTATGAGGAGAAGAAAAAGAAAGAGGAGGATATTTTCATTATTTTTGAAATTGAGGGGTTGCCTTTGTCAAAATAATGAGTGCCTTAATGTTAGGGTTGCCTTCATCGTTCCTTGAATTAGCAATATCCGTTCCCATCATTCAGGCTTGTCCTGTGTCATTCACCGCGCAAAAAACATAGCACATCCCAATTCCACCACATACCCTTCCATATGTGGGCTTCATCTTCTTCAAGTTCAAGAGCTTTATTATTATTTCGCCGCCTCTTCCTTCGTTCTTTTGCTTCCTCTTCAATCATCTCTCGACCAACTCCTCCTCGATCTCTACAACTCACTCCCCCTCTTCATCTCCAACTTCGCATGGCTTCTTCTTCTTCTTCTTCTTCTTCAATTTCTGCCTCTTCTAAACCCAGAAGAAGGTAATCTAAGCCAAACCCATAACTTTTTTTCGAATTTTTGCTCCCTTCTCTACTTACCCTTTTTGGGTCTTTTGCAGCGGGAGAGGTCGAGGCCGTGGCAGTGATCAAGGGACCGATCGAATCGACGCTCTCGGGAGGCTACTGTAATTAATTTATTGATTACTAATCTCTTGGTATCTTCCCTTTTGGGGATTTATCAGAAAAGGGCATAAAAATGTTGAAATTTGATTCAGGACGCGGATATTGAGGCACATGGCTTCGGAGCTGAAGCTGGATATGAGGAGTGATGGGTATGTTCGAGTTCGGGATCTCTTGTCGTTGAATATGACAACGTTTGCTAAAGTTCCGTTGAAGTCCCACACGGTTGAAGACATTAGGGAGGTCAGTTTTTCATAACTTGGCTAACAGTGCATTTTATTAACATATATATATTCTTTTGTTATAAAGGAATAATTTTTACATGAATTTTGTGTGTGTGTGTGTGTTGTAAGAGCATGTTGTTTCTCAGATGTTGACACAGATTGATACTTACCATCCCTATGTTTATCTATATGGAAGTCTGGATATTACCACTTGCGAACTTAGTACTTATGCACTTATTATTTTAAATTATAGGAGTTGAGATGTGCTATTTTTAGAAGTATTTGGAATGCAAATACTTTCACTTCAAATTGGATTTCCAATTTGAAAATCTACTGTAAGATGCATTTATTACTACCCATAAATTATTGCAGAAGTAAAAAATTGATTAGTTTCACTTTCAATATGTTTAGTGATGCATCAGATGACGAAGTTGACATTTTAAAAAGATGTGTTAAATTGGTTAATTTTGTGCCACCTATTGCGTTGTTAGAACGTGTGGAATAAATCTTTGATTTTTTTTTTATTTTCTAGATAATCAACGGTATGGTAGATCCCATCAAGCATTGGGGATTCTCAAATTGAAAGTTCCTTTTCACACAATTCAAAATGGAATTATTTGCTTTCCGAAAACTTTTTGAAAGCTGGCTACTTTAACATTATATTGTGACCAACACAGACTCTGCACAACTTTACTAGTTTGTTTGTCGGGTAGAAACCTTGTTAAATGAAGACATGCCATCGATTCTATTTTCTTTTGGCAAACTTTGGTGATTTAAATTACGACCTAGTGACTTGCAATTCATTTTCAGCCATTTTTGAGAACATAAAATGATGACAGAAGAACTACATCAATTATTCTATGCCAAAGTGATTCACATGCCTTTTGCTCTCCCTTTTGACACTTAGCGCTTTGTTGTTTCTTCTTATATATTGAACATCATCCGATCATAAGGTGCTGCATCTTTCCCTTTCTTGGCAAGAGATTCATCATCAACGAAGCTGAAGATATTCTGGATCTATTCCATTGCTTTATCTCACGACTTTAAATGAGCAGGTCACCATTTCACTCTTCTGGTGTATCTTTGAATTCTATGCCTTTCTTGTTTTCTCACTGTTGTCGTGTCATTCTTCCTTATCTTAAATGTTAAGGGAACAAAGTTTGATTCTTGTTGATAGTTCAAACTGATACTGGAAGATTAGAAAATATCCAACGATTGTGCTTTTACCGTTTTCCTACTAAATTGTTCAATTTTAAGTACTTATGATTTTTAAAAAAAAATCTGCAGATATGTAAATGTAAACATCTTTTGAGTGCAAGCGAACATTAATTTGTACGCATTCTTCTTTAAAAGAAAAGTAAGACATGGAAAAGAACTTCATCTGTTTGATTTTATTGACCCTGAATTTGTTCGTGAAGTTTGTTTTATACAGTACAGGTGCAAGGGAAAATAGAATATTCATGCATGCTTTTTCACTCATCAAATTCCCGCATCAACTAATAATTTTCACTTTATAGGTATTCTTGATTTGAGACTTTGAGTGCATAATGGATTAGAGGAGTATCTTACCAGACTTTAGGACTCCAGATTATCAGCTTGCTTGGATTAACTTAGTTCAGAAATGCTTGGGTTGTTGGTAGTGCTTTAAATGGAATGCTTCGGGTGGCTATCGGTATTATGTTTATTTTTGAGAATCAACTGGGATATTAATGTAGAATGGTATCCGTCTCCTAGAAAATTTTGACAATTACAGAAATGGATATTGTACGCATATGAGTAAAAATTTATTGAATGGGATTCAGATCGGAGATGTGAGTCAATTCAAGCATAAAAGTGTGTGCATGTGCTACTGCTAAATGGAATGGAATGTTTGATATATGTTGGTGGTCTCAGTTAATAGGCTGCTTCTCAAGAGTTGTCATTCCAAGTGCACATTTGCATCCTTCTATGAGCATGTAATGTTTCATTAGATTGTATAGACTTCATAATTATGATTTTCAGATGTTCAGATCCAAGAAAAACAACTCATCGAAATTCATATATAGAGAAACAACCTCCACACCTTCTACCCCCCTTAAAGAAAAAAGTAAATGGATAAATAAAAAGTTCTCGGCATAGAAAGGGAGGGATTGGCCTCCTTACCTGATACAAAAATTGAACTTGTGTTTGGGCACTCCTAAATTTGGATACAGTCTGATGTATGATGTATCTGAATCCAATTGTGCCCTTGGTTGGTGGGCAGCCACAAAATTTTTGTTCATTTGAATTTTGGGGTGCGTTAGTTTAATAATGATTTGGTTATCTTCCTATGTGCATGCTCATGTGTATTTGTTTTGGCTATGGTGGTATTCATTGATTAAATCCTCTTCTCTTAACCTCATTTCTGACTACTGTCCTTTTTGTACTTTCCTTGCAGTGTACACAGTAAAGAATCTATTTTGCATGGACACAGACACACGGACTAACACAGAAATTTCTAAAGCGTAGACACAAAATAGAAGTATCATGTCAGATATGTGTGTCACGTCTGATGCATGTCTAACATGAGAGAGCTTCATTCACAGTAGAGAATAGAATGTGTCGCCACTCTGATTTTACATACAATGTACTTTTCTTATATGCCTGTAGTTTCAGTGATGCACATACCATGAAGTCTCAAAATTTATATACTGGATAAGATTGTAGTAGTTTACAACTGTTTTTACTCTTTTGTCTTTCTTCCTCATTGACAAACAAATGGAAACGTTTGTATTTTTGAACTATATCGGGTGATTTCCTTGAAGCCACAGTGTGCATATTGTTCATCATTGGAAGGCTAGATGTTATGTTTCTTTAAGTTAATTTGAATGGAAGTATCACTTTTTTATGATATTTTCCAACTAATTCTTTGGGGATGTTTTCTACGCAGGCAGTTGCGAAGGACAATAAGCAGCGTTTTAGCCTTTTGGAGGAAATGGGGAACTCTTTATTCGTGCAAACCAGGGCCATACGATAACAGTAACCTTTCCTTCCTTGTTATTTTGGCTACTTGATATGCTATTTAAATTCCATAAATAAAATGGAGGCTGATTTGAATGCAGCTTTTCTTATATGTATGTAAATACATATGTAAACTTATCTTGAGTATCTTATGTTCTTTTGATGAGGCTAAGGATTTGATGTTATCTTATGTTGTTATCAGGGTTGAAAGTCTCGGTTGAGTCGGTCTCAACTCGGCCGAATCATATCGGGAATGATAGTGGCCGCTCCGAGAACGTGGCGCGAGTCAACTTTTGGGCGAGATCTGCCCGACTCTAGTTGACTAGGCCGAGTCGAGCCGAGTCAACCAGGGGTCAAAGTCTCGGCTGAGTCGCTCTCGACTTGGCCGAGTCGTATCCGGAACGACAGTGGCCACTCCGAGAACGCGACGCGAGTCAACTTTTGGGGCAACATCCGCCCGACTCGACCTTGACTCAGTCGACTAGGCCGAGTCAACTTGGTATAACGAGTTGTCTCAGGTAGACTCGGCCGAGTCGGGGATATCTCGCTTCATGCTTAAAAGGAATAAAATCTCAGATGCTTACCCGATCGTCGCATTCAGCCTGATCGTCATCGTTGCCTCTCTCTCTCTCTCTCCCCCCCTCTCTCCCCTATCACCTGCTCTCTCTGTTTCCCCCTCTCTCCCCTTCTCTCACCCGCTCTCTCTCTCTCTCTCTCTCTCTCTCTTTCTTACACGATCTCTCTCCCCCTCTATCTCACCTGCTATCTCCCTCCCCCCTCTCTCGGGTGAGAGGGGTAATAACATTTTCTGGGGAAAGTTTGATAGCTTTTATCTATATTTTTTTGGTTAATATTTGTATATAAGCTCTCTTCATTTAGTGTTTTTAAAAACTACTTAGGACTTTTCTTAATATTTATCACCCTGTTTTTTAACTCCGACTTTAGAGAAAATAATTTTACCAAACTTTGACTTTTTGACACGATTAACCTTGGGTTGTGTTTGGTAACTTTGGTTAAGAAGAAAATCAGGGGAAAAAGAAAAGGTAAAAAGGAAAAGAAATTTACTTTTAGATTGTGTTTGTTTGAAAGAAAATAAGAGAAAGAAAAATAAAGTTTAGAGCAAAATCAATTTTGTTGTTTGGTTATGATAGAAACTTAGTGTAGATGTAGGATAATTTAGTACTAGTATACCGCGTCAGTAGTGAGAAACTGATCGATTACCACCAGCGAGCAGCGACAAAGAGGTAGGAGGAGGGGGAGGAAGATGAAGGAGGAGGGGGAGGAGGGCGGCGTTGCTGCTTCTCCAGCGGCGTCACTACTGCTCTCTCGCGCGCGGATAACGACGGACAGAAAAGACGGATAAAATTTGTATATGAGCTACAGGAGAAAACCTCTATTCGGTCGGTTTTGATAATCAATCTCTCTTTCTTAGTTAAATTTAATTTAGTATAATTTTAATTTAATTTAATAGTATAGATCTAGGATAATTTAAAGTTAATTTAGAAGTATAGATGTAGTAAAAATATAATTTCATTTTGATATGTTTCCAATGACGACACATGTATTTATCCATTCTCTTTATGTTTAGTGTGCTAGGTGATATGTTTTGGACATGATATATAAATATTGATATCCATATTTTTTTTAAGATTTATCGTGATTTTTTAGAATTTTTTGAGTTATCTATATCAAGGTCCTAAATATCGGATATCGGGATCGTATCGGATGGGGGTTTTCATATCGGATATCGGGGATACGCGCACATATCGAGCGTTGATATCGGACACTATATATAATGAAATATTGATAACTAAAAGTTAGTTTAGTGTCATAGATATCATCTACCTAATAAAAATGATGTACTATGCATGTAAAGACAGTAAAAAAAAATAATGTACATTTGCACACAATCGTGTAATAAATAAGTTATTTCATATTGGGCGATATTTAGGCTATTTATCGGTCGATATTTCAAATATCGGCCGTTTTTTGCTGCAAACGATATGGCGAACGATTTTTCTGTATCGTATCGACAGCAGGTTAAAAGGAGATATCGGATGATATCTCGGCTGACTCGACCGATATTTAAAACAAGGATTTATATAGCGTTTTGCGTATATCGACCGAGTTTATTCTGCGACGCCGCGACTGATGTGTCTCAGTGCCCGCCGAGTCGGGGTCGAGACTGGGACTTTAAACCATGGAGTCAACTCGCTATCGCGAGTTGTCTCGGGTAGACTCGGCCCAGTCGACCGAGTCAGGGCCAAGTTGGGGCCAAGTCGGGCAGATCTCGCTTCGTGCTTAAAAGGAAAAAAATCGCAGATGCTTACCCGATCTCGTCGTCACCTCCAGCCTGATCATCATCATTACCACTCTCACACGATCTCTCTCTCCCCCTCTCTCACCTACTCTCTCCTTCTCTCTGGCTCCCCTTCTCTGTCTCTCCTTCTCACCCGATCTCTCTTTTGTCTCACCCTTTCTCCCCCGATCTCTCTCCTCCTCTCACTCGATCTTTCTCTCCCCCCCTCTCTATTTTTATAAACTACTTAGGACTATTCTTAATATTTATCACCCTATTTTTTAACTCCAACTTTAGAGAAAATAATTTTACCAAAATTTGATTATTTTGACAGGATTAATCTTGGGCTGTGTTTGGTAACTTTGGTTAGGAAGAAAATAAGGGGAAAAAGAGAAGGAAAAAAAGGAAAATAAATTTACTTTTAGACTGTGTTTTGTTTGAAAGAAAATAAGAGAGAAAAATAAACTTTAGAGCAAAATCAATTTTGTTGTTTGGTTATGAGAGATACTAAGTATAGATGTAGGATAATTTAGTACTAGTATACCGCGTCAACGGTGAGAAATCGGCTGAATTTCACTACCGAGCGGCAAAGAAGAGGAAGGAGGGGGGAGGAAGAAGGATGTTGGAGGGGAGAGAGAAGGGTGGCGTCGCTGCTGCTGCTCTCTCATGTTTCAAAGTCGCGGTCTCGGCCGCTGACTTGGCCGACACTGAGACGGATCGGTCTCGGGCGATACGCGCAAAACGCTACATAGAAAGTCAGAAAATTCTAAAAAAATCACGACAAATCTTTAAAAAATATAGACATCAATATTCATATATCACATGTTCAAAACATATCACGTAGTACTATACATAAGCCAAAAATATAAATACACGCTTCGATGGTAGAAACATATCAAAATACATGTATAATTTTGTAAATTGCATAAAATACATTCATAAATACGTGCTAATGTAGTTATTTTCACATTGAATTATGATGGGGCACATTTAACAAAATTAACAAATTTTTCCTAAATTAATTAAACTTAACAACAATAGTTAAGAAAGAGATTTATAGATAAACTTAACAATAATTAAACACATTTAACAAAATAATTAAGAGAGTCAGATTTAGAGAGATAGAGAGATAGAAATAGATGGTGAGAGATTTCTAGAGAGATATAGAGATAGAAATAAAGAGAGATAGAGAGAAGGGGGAAAGATACAGAGAGAGGGAGAGAGATCAGGGGGAGAAAGGGAGAGAAGAGAGATAGAGAGGGAGAGGACAGAGAGACGGAGAGAGACCGGGAGGGAGACAGTACTGGCGAACGACGAGGGCACGACGGCGAACGACGAGGGCACGACGGTGAACTGTAAGATCTGGTGAGTTTGTGAATTTCCTCTCATTTCTCTGCCTTTAAAGGCCTCCTTCACGGGATAGCAATAGACGATGGCCATCTGGCCCGACTCGGGGCTAACTCGGTGAAGACTTGGCCAAGACGTCCCGAGTCATCTCGGGACTCGACCGATTCGACCGAGTTTTCCCGCGGCTCCGAGTTGGCCCGTTTTTCACCAAAAGTGTGTATCCGGTCTAGGTATCGTCTCGTCTCACGCCGAGTCAGAGACGACTCGGTCGAGTTGTATCCGGTCTAGGTATCTTCTCGTCTCACGCCGAGTCGGAGACGACTCGGTCGAGTCGTCTTCGATTTGGTTGAGACTTTGATCCCTGCTTTCTCTCGCGCAAATGAAGACAGACAAAATTTGTATATAAGTCACGGGAGAAATCTTTTCGGTCGATTTTGATAATCAATCTCTCTTTTAGTTTAAATTAATTTAGTATATTTTAATTTAATTTAATAGTATAGATCTAGGATAATTTAAAGTTAATTTAGAAGTATAGATATAGTAAAAATATAATTGTATTTTGGTATGTTCTTACCGACGACACATGTATTTATGCATTCTCTTTATGTTTAGTGTGCTAGGTGATATGTTTTAGACATATGATACATAAATATTAATGTCCATATTGTTTCAAAATTTGTCGTGATTTTTTTCAGAATTTTTTGAGCTTTCTATATAGCGCTTCGCGCGTATCGGCCGACTCCGTTCCACAACACCGTAACAGATACATCTCAGTGCCCGTCGAGTCGGCGGCCGAGACCGCGACTTTGAACCATGGTTATGTTCCACATGTATGCAAATATGTAATCATCTGTTTCCATAGAAAATGAAGTTTGATTAAGAAAAAGTTAATTTCACCTTAGAGTCCGATATTACCATACTTAACTAGTCATAATCTTCAAGCTCTCTGCGGATTAATGTGTGTGCTATATGCATTTTGTTTTTCTTCTAAAATCAAAACTAGAGCTGGGATGTGATTTCAGTTGCCATCATATTCACCATGTTCTAGAGAGATTCATCTTTTACACCATACAACATTGTCTGTAATGGAGGATGAACTTCTTTATCAATATCATCTACTAGACAAAAAGGCATGGACGATATTACTTGCATTCAAGAAGTTCTTATTTCTTATCCACATCAGGATGTAAAACAAATGGAATATGCTTCCTACCGAGTTGGAGGGAGACTTAAGATCAACTATGATGTTGGCCAACTAAGTTGACTCTCCGATGTCCGTCTGAGCAAACTGAACTGGTCCATGAATCCCAAAAAGAGAAGGAAAAGAGAAATATATTGATCCAACCGTTGATCTGGAACCTCAAAGAAAACCGCTTTCCAACTATGCGAATACAAAGAAAAGAATCCAATTCCGTTGGAGAGAGAAGTCGGTTGAATCTATAGTGATCAACTACAATATGATATTCAAAGACTGAAAAAAGGTCTTATACCAAACGATTCACGTAAAAAAGACGCGGCGGTTGATATTATGCTTCCTTGGTTGACTGAAGATCTCGAATGAACTGACTTTTTGGGGATTGAAAATTTGATTGGAGATGGTTTGGCACCTCCCCCTCCATCTATAGATAGGCTGGAGCTTTAAGGTGAAAGTAAATTCTGCCATCTCCTTTGAAAAACTTTTGTATTCCTCTATTGCTGCTTTGTTGGATCACCATGTATCTTTTTCTCCTCTTCATCAGATGGAGAAAGGAAAGGAAATGAAGAAGATGTTGGTTGAGCTCTTACAGTTCAAGAGCGCATGTCAGTCGTTGTGATGAACTTATCACAATACATTAGTCTTTGTGACAGAGCTCTGTCGCCGGGGCGATTGCTTACTGGTGCGCTTCAATTGGAGCTGATGATCTGGTTCTGAGTCGCCCGATTTTTAGGGGGTGAGGATCGTTATGTGGGATCTAACCCTTTCTTCATATAGGGTGCACGAGGAAGGAAAAGAGGGGGCTCTTTGGTCGGGTATGGTGGCAAATTGTTTCTTGCATTACATTCTTGACCTCTTCCTCAGAACACCAAAGTGGAGAAATGTTGCTTTCTTCTTCTAGGGTGTTTTGTCAGAGTCTGTCTGGTCGGACGTTGTTGCCTCTCTTGAAGGGTTTCTTGGGGACCGTCGCGGTGAGCGATGCTGGTATGGCTGTCTTTGAGGCGTGCGAGCTACTGTCGAGGCATATGGTTGCTTACTTAGGAGCCATGGCGGTTGGCTGCTTCCGAGAGATATCCGACGAACAAATCTTTGTTGTTCTTATATCGGTGGTTTGGCCATAGTGGCTGAAAATGTTTCTGGATCTCCTTGTTTGGATTGTGGAATTATAATTTTCATTTGGAGGCTTGACTTCCGAATGGCAATGATGCGATGTGTCTATGTTACCATCTCCGGATGGTGAATCCATCTCTGAGCGTACAAACATTAAACTCCGAGTAAAGTGTCCGGAAGTGGACTGATTCGTTTGGATGGTCGCCCGAGGGGGCGAGCCAAGGGGAGTCCGAAAGCATATGTTTATGTATACTGTTCTCAAGTGATGATCTCCCATCTCGGAACACACAAGCAGAGAATTTCGAGTGAAGGGAGATCTCAGCTATGGAGCTGGGAGGCAAGTGCTTAATTGGAGATGAGCCTTTCGGGGGGCAATTGCCTAATTTAGGATGAGCCTTAGGGACTCAGATTGATATTTGTGCTATGATTCTCGAGTGGGGATTCCCTCAGAACGCACAATTAAAGGCAATAACTCAATCAAGAATGAACCTTTCGGATGACAGTTGTTTGATTGGGGATGAGCCTTTCGGACGGTAATTGTCCAACCGGGGATGAGCGTTGAGGGTGGCAGTTGCCTGATTGAGGATGAGCCTTTCGGAGAGTAGTTGCCCAATCAGAGATGAGCCTGAGAGTGCACGGAAGCAGATGCTTGTGTTATTGTTTTCAAGGGGGCTTCCCTCGGAACACACAGATAGAGGTCTTCGAGTGAGGGGAGCCGCCAACTACAGAGTTGGATTGGCAGTGGCCTGATTAGAGATGAGCCTTTCGAGCGATCGTTGCCTAACCAGGGATAAGCCAGAGAGCCTGGAGATGAATGCTGATGTTGTCTATCTCGAGTGGGAGATCTCTCCTCGGACATATAATCATAGATCTCCGGGGAGAGAAGCTCGTAGCTTGGCCGCATGAGAGCCAGTGAGCAGGTTTTACGGATCCTGAGAAGGATGTAGCGAAGTGATTAAGAATTGAAATGTAATTTTATTAAACGATTTTAATAAAATATGTGAAAGTGGAATGAGATACATGGAACATTATTTGCTAAAGGACTTCCCTGTTTTTGTCAGTAGGGTTGGTGTTAGTCAAACACTTTGTACTGAGTGACCATGTGTAATGGTCGAGTCAGAGATCTATGATTATATGTCCTTTGTGATGTGGCTTCAGGTTTTCTCGTCATTGCCATGGTTGAAAGATTAGTTGGCGGAGCTCTTCATTGCTTCTCTCAATTGGATGTACGGTTGGGCTCGGTACATGACCTCACTCCAACAAGTGACGTTGTATTTCACCAGATGTTTGTATAGCAGGCGGTGACTCGCAATCGCTGATAAATGCGAGAGCGGCGACATCTTTGCTAAAGTTGTCCACTTTTGCCGGCTGAGTCTGGAAGAAGCTGACGTACGCCTTGAGACTGTCGGAGGGTCTCATCTTGACGGAAAAGAGTGGTGGTTGTTCTGCTTGAACTCCTGAAGGGAAGAGTATTGAGAGGAACAACTTGGTGAGATCCTCAAAATTATGGACCGATCGTGGCGGAAAAGAGTAGAACCAATCAAAAGCTACTCCCTTCAAGCTGGAGGGGAAGATTCGACACAAGATGTAGTCGCTCCGGGCATAGGTCACCATCTTGTCCTGATAATGGCGGAGATGTTGGATCAGATCGCTCTGACCGGAGTAGCAATCAAAGGTTAGAATCGTGGACTTCTTGTGAAATTCACATTCTAATATGCCCTCAAAGAAGGGGGAGTTGGATACAGCGGTAGTGATGGCTCTAAGTATGCCGTGATGTGACACTCTTGCTTCTTCGACTCGCTTTCATATAAGCTTGTCGAGATCTCAGATGCAGATGAACTTTTTGGTCTTCCTCCAAGTATGATCGCGTTGATCCCTCATGCAGGGATGTGACGAATTCGACCCGTCGTCGCATCATTCTGTCGGATTAGGGGAGTCTAACTTGCATCACCTCCGGCTCTGAGAGTGCTCGTCGTTTTGGGCCTCCGTAGCAGTGGGTCTTTCTGGCGATGGAGGCGGCCCTTGGGTGTTTTGGAGGGCTATAATCTGGGCGAGAAGTTGGTCGTTTAGATGCTTTAACTCCTTTTGTTCACGGGCCGTGTTTTCTCGATCATGCGCCGCTTGCTCGCTCGCGGTCGAATAGAGTTTGCTGCTTTGCCATCTCCTCTTTCATGTCAGCGAACATTTGGAGGAGTTGGCTTTTGTAAGTTGATGACAGGTGGATGTCTCCGGTTGCCCCATGTGAATGTGCCGAAACAACCTCTTCCATGATGGGGTTGGGGTTAAAGCTACTCGCTCGCGGGGGGGTGAGGATGATCCAGCGGTAGCAATGGATTTGCCTTTGGAGGTGGTCCCGTTGCCGGTGGTCGGCTGCTTTTTTGAGGCTATAGTTTTTGTAGAATTTTTTAAGGAAAGATTTGGTAAGGGGAGAAATTTGAATATTGGGACTTAAAATCTCAATGAAAACACCAGTTTGTGGTGGAGATTTTCCTCCACGAGCTATCAGACGATCGATCCTCACGACAAGCGAGATTAGGGAGTGGGGATGTATATATATGAGATTAGATAATGCACAATACAAAAAGAGAGACGCAAGATTTTTATGTGAAAACCCTTAATCGGGAAAAATCATGAGGAGGAGAAGAATTCACTATAATTCTTAGGTTACAGGAATTACAAGAATTGTATGCCAGAGTCTTAATGTTGGGTCTAGCTGGAAGAAAAAAAGGATCCACAAATCCCCCCAATCCTCTTTTCATTTGAAGAGAAGGTCTACTTATGCTTGATTGATCACTCTGCTTTGCAGCGGATGGTACATGCATGATCCTCATAACCACATGATCTGCATGTATTGATTTGTTGTAACAACCGTGATTACTGGTGCTTGATTGTTGGAATTGCATGCCGAGAAATTCACCTCTGTCTATAACTACTCAGACTGAAAGGTGTGACACGTTATGAACGTGGAAAAGATCTGGCTACATAATGGTTGGCTGAGATAAAGGATGATCTGCTGTCGTAGTTGCCTTGTGCGGAGCTGAAGTCTCCAGAATGGAGGAAGCCTTGAGGTATCTTAGAGCATCAGTCTACCGGGATTGAAGCATCTTCGGGGCGAAGAGTCACCTCTGTGATGGACAGGATTAGCTCCGGGAGGATGTGAAGTGTAAGAGTCTTTTGAACACGCAGTGTCATCTTGTGATGGTCAATTTTTTTACCACTATAGGTACCATGAAAATACTTGTGGATCATGATCTCATATCTAGGTTCAAGGTTATCCTTGAATCCATTGTGACATAAAACCGAAGGAAGTAATTTTAATTTTCAATTCATAGTTCTGATCTTCCAATACACATTCATATTTATGTCTTCGACTAGAACACTATTCAGGGTGTTGAAAATTTTGTTTAGTTTACATATCTATGAGTTACTACACATATTTTCTTAAGACTAAGGGTGAAGTTTTAGACTATGAAGAACCTTCTTATCTGTTTCACTTAACCGGAAATACTTTAAAGGTGAACAGATAACCTTCTGCATCTTCATTGAGGACATGTCAGACATGGCACCACTAACATCTTTTCTTTTTAACTTATAAAAATGTGGTTTTTTCCTTTCATTAATGACTTGTAATCCCAATAGGGATTCTATCTCTTTTCACCTCTTTATAATCTTAAAAGAAGTCCTGCCATCTTAACCCTTAAAGAATCAGATAAAAAGTACTAGATCTTCACTTGCAATGAGTAGTGGGAGATCTTAGATTTTATCTCCATTTAGCAGAAAGCCTTAAAAATCCTAAGCGACAAATTTTTGAAAAATGAAGATTGAGATTGAGATGAAACAAACATTTGAGTTTGGGCATTGAAAGAAGATATACTGGGTCTGTAGATTTTAGGGGTTTCTAAACAATATATTTTTGTTTTTCCTCTCTACATTCCAACGAAATGTTTTTTTGGAAGTATAAAGGCACTAGGCAAAGAGAGAGGAAATATAAGAAAGATTCATGGAAAATGGTTTTTCCTGGGGAGAATGGTTGGCCTTTCCTTTTCAACTTTAGGCATGGAAATTTAGAGAAAGTTTACTATTTCGGCTCAACTTCAGGGCAAAAGGTTTACCTTAGGAGCCAAGAAAGGTGGAGTTACGTGAAGAGGTGAAAGTGATGTTGAAATAAAAGTGGAGAAGGAATAATAAAAGAAAGATTTGGGGGAAAGGTTTATCATTGCTTTGTCTCACTTCTTGCAGAAGGAGTTTATCAATGGGAAGTAATGTAAAGCAGAAGGAACGAGAAAAATTCAGAGTTTAAAAGAATATGGCCCATTTGAGCCATATCCTCATTAACTCTAATGGGATAACATTATATAAGTAACCATATGTTGTTCAGGCGATCTTTGATGGGGATGGGATCCTAAGTGTAATGGTTACTACAAGTCTAACAAAGATGCAATCGTTATTTCTTCACTTTGATAAATGATTACGACTTAGTAAAATCTATCCCATCCATGAAGCTTTTTATTTTCTCATTTTGGTGCTAACCATATTTTAAGATAGAGCAAAAGGGAAACTGGGAGATTAATAAAGCTAAAAATTGGTTATAGCGGCAAATATACTTTACATGACCTTTTTCTCCCCAGAAAATGGGATTTTATAAGGTAACCATTTTGTTGTACCGCAGACTTAAGCCCTAAAGATAACAAAGAAATTGGTTTCCTAAATAATTCAAACTCTTCTTCTTTTCCTCTTCTTTGCTTCTATCATGTTTCTCTCCTCTTTTCTTCTTCCTTCACCCCTTCCCGCTTCTTTCTTTGCCTGTTCTATGATCAGGCTTCTCATTTCTTCGTCTTTGACTTAGATGCTCTATATTCAATACTACTTTTTATATTTTCTTTTATTATTTGAAAGCAGGATCCTAGTTTTGAATGTTAGTGTTAGAATATAAATATATTCCCCTCAACCCTCACTATAACTTTGGAGTTTTGGTGAAGTCGCGGGGACTTTAATATGGTATTAGAGCGACCCAGGTTCAATCCCAACGGGAGCATATTTAAAAAGCAGATAAAAATAAGAAAATACCGCTATGCAAAAACCAAGGTTTCTTCCCATGAAAAGAGCGCTCAACCCACGGAGGCGTGTTAGAGCATAAATATATTACCCTCAACCCTCACCATAACTTAGAGTTTTAGTGAAGTGGGAGGGACTTTAACAGTTAGTTTAGGGTCTTTTGACCATAACCTAAAGTAGATGAGTTGGCTACTTGGTTTTAGCTGGTAGTTGTAACATGGGAATGGTTTAGTGAATTAACCTTGTAAGCATGTTAAAAAACATATTATTCTTCCAAGTAGATATGAAGATACCAAAGCCACCAGTTCTGCAGAAAATTACCAACATGGGGCCCATCTATTGGTTGTTGAGGTTTGCAGAAGTACATTTCAATAAAGAAAATGAATCTAATATAGTAGAGTTATTACCAGAGATTGAAAGCCGTTGTATCTAACCGAAACTAATAATTCTGTTACATATGTTGTCTCATGATTTAAAATTATATTTTATTAGTTAGTAAAAAGAATTCTTTCAAATACTCATTATTAAAAAATGTTGACTAGATTACCGTTAGCTCATTACCATGTGGTTCCATGTGCCAATCAATCTGATGCTACAACATTTGCAAATCTTATACACTTCTTTATATTCTTTTAAAAATAAAGAGCGCATAAGATTAACAAAACTATGTCAATATATAATGATATATATCTTGTGTATGTATATCATTACTTTTGAAAACATCTTTTCCAAATAACCAAAACTTAAACTAGAATGAAGCTTCGTAAGCTATTGAATACCACTTAACAAAATACTGACAGATGGATTGAAACCGAAACTCAGTTCTGAAATTTTGGTTTAGACTAATGCTTGATTCACTAATTGGTTAGAAGCTTGTGTAAGTTGTTCTGTGAATGCATTCATGTTAGCTGTATTGTTTACTTGTTTTCAGTTAGAATAAGCTCCAGGAGCGTTTTTGTTATTGTGATTTAGCTCTGGCAATTTTTAATGGTTCTTCTTCATCCCTTTGTAGACTGTGAGCTCTGAGAGCTTATTGAAGCCCATCCTGTCGGCTGACGAGGTACCAGGTAACATATGGCAGACAAGAAACTTATATAGGACTTTTTTTCTCTGTTTTTCTGGAATCAAAGTACATCTAGGAAGACAGCTAATTACTCACTCTGCAGTTTGTGTGCATGGAACCTATAAGAAGAACTTGGAGTCCATCTTGCAATCTGGACTAAAGCGTATGTCAAGATTGCATGTTCACTTCTCTAGCGGCTTGCCAACAGATGGGGAAGTAATTAGTGGTATGTTCTTATGTTTTTATTATCCTTAACATTATTGCTATTACCCTTTTTCCCCATGAGTTAAAAATTATGATAACAAGAACATGATGAGTATCTGGTGTAAAAATATATAGACTGTACATTGCAAACCTGTGCACATCCACACATGCATGCACACTGTCTGTATTTATGCTTTAAGAATGAGGTTCTTTTTATGCGTTATTTCAAGTTGAAAAAAAAATTCCTATTGTATTTTTTGTGGCAAGCAGGAAAGGCATCGCCCACATGTTTTATCAGTGTAGTGGTGAAATGTATCTGATATGCAGGAGATTTGGATTTTGAACCCTGCCTGAACCATTTACCCTCAGAAAATGATTGCACAAACTCATGTTATGTTTAAAAGATGAAAGCGGTACTACTCTGAAAGTAAGTTATTAAGCATTATTAGCATGATAGAGAAGTACAATAAAAGGATGGTCATTTCTTAGTCAAATATTGCTAACAAAACAAAGAAATTTATGTTTGCCCCTTCATCCATATCATCTCTAACAGAACACCTATTTGTTTCTGAATTGGTTCCTTAAATCTACTTTGATATTGGTGCCTGATGCCAAGAAACAAACGTCCCAGATACCATTCCCTACATGTAGGTCCTCCTTGGTCTCCTTATTGTAGGTCCCAAGCTGCTTAATGTCATACATTTCTAGACACTTGTAGGTCTGTCTTTCCAGCACCCATACTATGCCTGTGGGTACTTACTGTCACAATTTTCTTATGATTGGACTTATTTCTTTTTACAATTTAGATAATATTTTCTATGCGAGGTAATGGTATCTGGAAGCTGTATACTGCTCGAAAGGCACATTTTTTCTTGTGTCCTTTTTCCACCTGTACTTTTCTGTTCAGTATATCCAGATAAGATGAATGTTGTTTGAAGAATATCATCCCTGAATCATGCTCACCTGTTTGATGTCTTGCAGTCCCATTAGCAGTGCAACTCCATATGCTCATGTGGTGAGTCTGGTGACTGTAAACCTTCACTCTCTAGATTTTCTGCTGCTTTAAATCGGTACCTCTTTCCATTAATCAACATCTTAGTGCTTGAAAATAGTCATGCAGGGGCTCCTTAAAACCAGAACTTGCATTAATCAATCTATAATCGATCTATAGATTAATGCAGAGGCTTTACAGAGGCCAGAACTATCACTGTTCAGCAAAATGGCTGAGTTTACTGCCAACTCTTACTGTCATCTTAGATGGCCTGTCTTTCTGTATGTAAGGAAGTCTCGTTTCCTTACACTACGAAGTAATAGAATCCGTATAAAGAGCTGACATAGTTGTTACTGCTCATTTTGTAGTTCACACCAGAACAAGGTAAGGAGACACGTTTTCCTCTAGTTTTGAGGGCATTCAACTCTTTTGCTCCAATTATCAGTTCGCGCCTTGCTAATCTGTGTTCTTGTAATGCTAACTTCTACGCAAGAGCTACAAACCAATTATGGAGATTGCACAGTAGTAAATGTTAACAAGTGTACATTAATAACATTTCTCTAGGCTAATATGTATATGAGAGAAATATCAACAGGCAATGCTCAGATCAATTTAATACATAACAATCTTTTGAAAGAATGTTCTCTTACAAAATATAATAGCGTACTGTAGGATTTTCAGATTTGTTTTTATGTATCTTATAATACTAACAAGACTCAGATCAATTTTTTGGGGGAGAGATCAATATTTATTCTATGCTTGAAACGAACAATTTCAGAAACCATAGATTAATATTATATATGATGTTTCTATGCTTTTCAGTTTGTTAACATAAACAGAAAATGGTTTAGCACTGTGAGATGGTTGGTGATGACTTTTTGGAAACAGATCTTCATTAAGCCCGATATATGGATCTATGACAAGTAAAGACCTTCCATTATTTTCTACAACAGGTTTTATGAAAACAATCAGACATCATTTTTATAGAACCACCTCTCTTTCGCAGTGTTATATTACCGAATATCATTCTTGCAAACAAGCAAAAAACCATTCCTGCCATATTTGTTCCTATTTCAATATGTCTTTTCCATCCAGCATGGCCAGTGTGTTTATAACCTATTTTAAATAACTAGGACATGAAGACTTCAACTTAATGAATAAAGGTTTTTGACAAATTGTTTGTGGATCTATGTATAGATGCTTAGCCACTGTTTTTCTGAGAACCGGTACACAATAGTTTTTATTGGTTTCTTCTTGGGGTTTTTACAAGGAATAATCCCATTTTAGAGGAACAAAACACTCTCTTCAGGCCTGTTTCAGTTGCTGAGAAATTTTGACTTCACCTTTTCGACGTCTCCAGTGGTTGGAATGAAATTGTAAAGAAATTTAGTTTCTGTCGACACTGTTACGATGTTGCGTTAGCTAACTTTCTGCAGTGTGTGTTACGACATCATTTCAAATGATGACTGCATATGTTGTAGAGAGTATGTTAGGGTACCCAGAGAAAGATAATTGAGGTTCTTTCTTAAAAAAACAATGGGAAGAAAACCCTTTCCAGATGTGGGATGCCAACTGCATTAAACTCAGGGCCCTGGACAACGTCACCTGAAAATGAAGAACACCTAATGGGACTATACAGTTCCCATAAAAACATTAAGGTTGTGTTTGGTTTAAAAGAAAATGAGGGGAAGTAAAAGAAAATTGAGCGGAAAATCATTTTTGTTGTTTGGTTGTGAGAGAGAAACTAAGAAGGAAAAGAAATGAGAAGAAAATGAATGCAAATCCCAAGCATAGTTTTCTTTTCACTTTTCTCTCCTCCAAGATAGTGAAAGTGAGTGGAAATGCATACAAGAATATGTGTAATACCTAGAACTACATATTGGACACTCCTAACCATGCAACTCTATTAATAATTTTTTGCATTTTTTGTTTACTTTTCTCATTCTCTTTCTAACTAACTAAACCATAAAAATAGGTTTCTTTTCTTTTCTATTTCTTTTCTTTTCTATTTCTTTTTCCTTTCTTTTCTCTCATTTTCTTCTTAACAAAACACAGCCTAAATGCATCATAATCACTAAAGAAATCCTAAATGAAAAACAGTAGTACATGTTTAGGTGACAAACAAACCACCAAGCACATTCAACGAGCAATTGTTCACACTCATATGGCTCTTGATTATCATCCCTTGTGAGTTTGTAATCTGTGTTTCGGGTTATATCCATAATGAAAATGTTCATTTCTTTCCTGGGTTACATTTATCCACAAATGAAAAGATATAGCTTGTGTTGAGACCCAATGTAGGTGTGCCATTGTACATGCATAAGAGTTTCCACCATTATACTCTGATAACCAACTTAGAGCCATTGATAACGAGCCCACTGTTTAGTTAACGTAGTTGGAAGAACCATTTATTTAAAATTGAGGAGTATTAAATAATTAGATTCATATCCTTCCAGCACCTATTAAAAAGACTTACAAAATATTGGGTATATATTAAGGATCTTTTTCTCGGGATATTATATAATGGTTCTCTCAGGTCTTTGTATAAAGGCAGTTATATTGAATATAATGGGTATTTGATGCTATCTTAGGCAGGTAACAGGGGATAAGGAAAATAAGTATTTCCACTAATTCTTCTCTATCTTTATAACTGCCTGGTGCTTAGGTAGTATAAGATAGATCATGAATGCTCCGTTAGAAAGACTTTTGTTGTTTATATGTTTCGACTAGATAAGCTCGACCAAATATATTAGCATTTTGTTCATGCCAAATGCATGCTGAATAACATTCCTTCTGGGTCTACGCCATAACTTCATAGTTGTGTCTAATTTTTGTTGGTCTATTTTAGAAGGATACAATGCTTCTTTATATCTCCATCACTCCGAACATTAGTGAAATTGTAGACACGAGACTTCGGTGACATTCCCAATTATGCCTTTGTTTAAATTGTCCTGATTAGATTGACACGGAATGCCACTCAAGTATTTTTGCTGTCAGTTTCAGTTTTGTCCTTTGTTTTTCTCTTGATCCCTAATTAGAAAACTTAATCCTCTATTTAAGATTAATCTCAGTAAGACTTAAGTAAAATTTTATTACTTATTTCTATCATTGCTGGTGCCATCCATCTATACGACACAGTAGACATCCATAGTTAAGAATTTTGATGGTTAGGAATCCATGATTCATCCTTTTTGTGGACTTCTCCTTCTCATTAATGTGACATTTTACTGTATATATCCAAGAAACATAATCTACATGACAGAAAGGATCAAAGGAGTATTTCTATTTAGTCTCTTTCTTGTAAAAAGAAGTTGACAAAGGCGAACACACATCATGATGGCCTGCCCCGCACATTTTTATTTTGTAGGGAGTAAACTTGGTTAAATTACAGTCAGGATGCTGTTGGTTTTGGGCAGCAGTTCTCAAGCTATTGGTATTTGGTGATCAGAACCTAGAATTGGCTATTAGGAACTTCATCTTAAAAGCAGGGAGTCTACCTTGGGATATCATTTGGACTGTTTTTTCTCTGCTCACGAAGAAACTGGACCGGCAGTCTACGTACCACCTTGATATGGAAGCCATAGGAGCGGCAAGAACCAGCTAGAGGACCCTAACTGCAAATCATGTACTCTAGATCATTTGCGCATGAAAAAACCAGCATTCTTTATCTTGGGAGCTGGACAAGTTCAAAGCCAAGAGCCATTCAAGAAGGCTGCCATAATCAATATCAAATGACAGCCAAGATTGCAAGAAATTCCAGGATTTAGTTAAGCTAGGTATTTTATAGAGTTTCTTGCAGGGTCCTTGATAAGCAGGCAATTCAGGTTCATTTCCACACTCAAAAAGTTTCTGAAGAACTATGCTTTATTTGAAAGGCTCTAGCCCAGAGAACCTTCTATATTTGTTATGATTTTCTTTTCCAATTAAGTAGTCTCTTTATTCCTCTTTAATATGATATTTTTTTCGCCCTTCTACTCTACTCTGTGTTTGATACTCTTTCAACTCTCTGAGATGTCAGTTGTTTCCCTGTTCCTCATTGTTCCAATTCTATCACCGTAAATCTCCTCCGATATGCATCCATTACAACCTTTTGCTACCATATGTGTTGCTCTTATATATGCATTTTGATTTCTGCTCCCTTCTGTTTAAAACCAACATTTATCTTGTTGTACTCTTAATTCAGAAGTCACATATTGCCGATGACAATTGTTAAGCTTCCTCATTGTCTTACTTCTAGCCCTCTGACTAAAGTTTCTTTCACAATCTTTAGTTGATTCTTCTGTTTCTTCTTTTTCCTTGTGAAGGTATGCGGAGGGATGTCAATATTTTGATTTTCTTGGATGTGAGGAAGGCATTACAAGGTATGGGCTTAACCTCCTCCATTGTTGCAAACCATAATGAGAAATTTTAGACCCTTATTAATGCAATCTAATGTGTTTTTTCTCATCTTCCCAGAGGGAATGAAGTTTTTCATTTCTGATAACAAAGTTATCTTGACCGAGGGCTTTGATGGCGTAGTTCCAGTCAAATACTTCGAGAAGATAGAGACATGGCCGCGAAGAGAGCAAATACAATTCTAAGTTGATTTATAGCTGGTTTTGTTTAAATTTATTTGCTCACATTCTTCTCTTTTCATCATGTATTTTTAGGGTTACTCTTGTGAGATGGCTGCAACATATGGGGTTCATCCACTTAATCAGTGATATCGGTGTTTAATTCTCAAGTAGAAAGAGTGTATTTTTTAGCAAGTCGTAACGCTTGTATTTCTTCCCTTTCTGATGCACACTTGCCCAAGAAAGAATTGTATTTTGTTTTGCCTCAGTATAAATTTGCATAATTTTGCTCAGGCTTTGACAGCTTGAATTTTGTGGAGCAAACATCAAAATTGGAAATAAAAACAGTCCAGGAATCTGAAGAGCAACAAGCAACATCAAAGAATGTTAAATGTTGGCCTTTTTTCCCTTTTGGTAAATGTGAGTAGCTTTTTCAAAATATTTAGATGTTTAATTTCATGGATTATTGCAATGAACAAGTTGTTTTATGGAGGATTTAGCATGTTGATTTTTCAATTGGGATTGTTCTCTTTCTTTCCAAACTTCTCACAGTGATAAATTTCTGCCCCTCCTTTTGGTAATGCTAATGCAATGCACGTGTGGGGAATTTTGAAAATTTGAAAGAAAAGAAAAAGAAAAGAAAAAAAGCTCAAGCATATAAAAGAAATTTGTGTCTAATTCGTGAGCCTATAATGCAACAAATAAAATATTTCACAACCCAGTTGCAATAATTTTTCAATTTTGTATAAGGTTAGCGAAGCATAGTGGTGCTATCGGATGCGGATTATTCGTGTTTGAATCTGTCTTCAATCTGGATACAGGTATCATTTTTTTACATCCGTCAATATCTGTATCTATATTCGTATCCGATAGTTAGTGCAGATATGAGTATGGTAAAAACAATATCTGATCCGATATCCAAAGGTTTGGTGCTTGATAACGATATTCGCATGAAAGAGACTATTCTTCTGTAGAATGAGGTAATAGATTTTGATATTTTGTGTTGGTGAAAAAGTAACAGTGAAAAATATCCGATTTTTGTAAGAGTAGCTCGAGATATTTTGGGTATTTCGACATCAATCGAAGCATCCGAATTGATTTTTAGCACCGGAGGTCATGTAGTTGCTATAGAAGTCGAATTACAATGGATACGATAAAAGTATTGGTTTGTACATAATAATATCATAATATGTATCACATTTTATATTATTGTAGATGAGATAAAAAGTAATATAAATATATCGGTTTAGTTTTTACGTAATCGTATGTATTTTTGCATATCCGATTAGTATTCGCATTCGATCCACTAATATCCGATCCGTATTCGATATGCGATATTAGTGGATAGAGATAACATTTTTTTTTTTTTTACATCCGTTAATGTCTGGATCACAAAAGTGAATATATAGATATTTTTGCTTTACAGTAAGAAATAATCTCATAAAAATAAGTAACCAACAAAAACTAATCAATTTTTAGGGAATAAGTAATGAACAAGGTGATGATACACTCACTTATAATTCATGCCTAACATTTTCAATTCCTAAGATATTAGTGCAAAAACTGATAAGCTTGTACTGCACCACAAAACTATTAAGGGAAGCAGAAATGGAAAAAAGAAAAAAAGAAAAAGAAAAAAAAACTGCCAGAGTGGTGAATATAGAGAAACAAAAAAAATGGTACTTTAAGAAACTTTTCATATTTTCAGAATTTGCACAATAAATTCCTTTACACCATTTTGTATATTAAAAGTAGAATAAGTTGAGCTTAACATTCGATAAACTATCACAATTACTTTAAAATTTGTATCAAAAAGAGCAACGTTCTTTGAGAATGAAGTATTCCAAAGATCAATGATTCACGAAGACTCTTGACCACGTGTGACTTTTTGAGAGAATTTATCAGAGTTTTATCTTCTTCTTCTTTTTTTTTTTAGCAAATACCATAATTAAAATTTGAATATAAGATTTCTCGTAATTTATTCTCACTCTTTTATAATTAATTCAGACTTTAATATAGTCTACTAGATATATATATATTTTTTCCCTCTTCTTTGCAGCTCTTTTTATTTTGGTTCAACTGAAGAAATCAAATTTTTTTTCAAGCATTTTAGTTTCAATCTGGTAATTGAAAATTTTGCAATTATTTTGTAAGGCATATTGGAGAAATTAGTGAGTAAACAAACTAATTTTCCTATAGTAATCTCTCGGTGTCCAGCTCATCAATATATATTAATCCAAGAATTTAAACGGGCTCCATTAGTTGGGATCTAGTAATTCCAACCCGAACCCGACACGTTTCCATCCTCAAATAGGACAAAGACGCTGTTATATAAAAGCCTCAAAAATGAAACCCTAACCCTCGTGAGCGCCCTCGCCTTCTCGCTCTTTCAAATAGGTAAGAGTCCATTAGGGTTTCGAAGGGCTGCTAGGATTTAACGTTTCCTCTATCATTTTGATCTCATTCAAGTATCGGTTGCAGGAAAAAGATGGCGTACGCTGTGATGAAGCCAACGAAGCCAGGGCTCGAGGAGTCCCAGGAGCGGCTCCACCGCATCAGGATCACTCTCTCCTCCAAGAGGAACGTCAAGAATCTTGAGAAGGGTAAGTGTCAGATTCGTCTCATTCGATCGGTTCCGGCTTAAAAATCTAATCTTGGTGATATTTTAAACTTGTTCAGTTTGTGCTGATTGTGAGGGGAGCGAAGGATAAGGGGCTGACGGTGAAGGGGCCTGTGAGAATGCAAGGTTCTCCACATCACCATCAGGAAGTCTCCCTGTGGTGAAGGTATTGTCTTTTTTCCTCATTGAATGGTTTTAATTTCAAATGTTGCTTTTCTCAATTATTTTTGGAATGGATTGAATTTTGTAACTTGGGTAATTAATTTTTGATGATGCTGCAGTCTGCCTTTTGAGAAGAAATGGGTGTTTGAGTATTTACTTGTGAAGAGTGTCTATGTTCTGTTCTTTAAACGTATTTTGGAAATTTTGGTAGTTGAGCACTTGTAGCTTGAAGGTGCATCTCACTCTGTTTAGTTAAGCTCCTTAAGCTCTATTCCTAGGGCCACATTGATCCAAGAGAACAGATCTTTCTGTGATGATAAAAAGAGATGATTAAGTAGGGGATGATGGACCAACTCACAACTTCTATTTAATGAGTAAAACAGAAATGAACGGAGAGAGATCATATAAAACTTTAGAGGAAAGATAGTTTTAGTAAGATCTGGTTAGTTTCAATAAGAAACAGGTTGAGGTTCAAGTAAAATGTTTTCTTTGTTGAAGATTGGATGAGGCTGGAGTGTTCTTGTTAAGCTGCATGAGATTTTCACTGGGTTGGTAAAGACAACATTGAAAGCCAAATTTTTAACGAGAATTCCATATATTCATTTTACTTCATCTATTTTTCAGTAAGACCAAAGGCAATGTAAACTGTTTCCCATCCTTTTATCCTCTTTTTCTTCACTCTAATTAATTCAAACAAAAACAGCTTTATGGCTTTTTTGGTATCATGAAATAAAAACAAAAGAGCAACGGTGTCAGTAAAACTGAGCACAAAAGTGCAAGAACTCCAACAAAGACCGAGAGTGAGCTTAAAAATTCCTGTTTTCTTGACTGTAAGACTTATTTCATTTTCCTTTCAAGAAGACAAACAATTTGTAATTTTGTAATGGTTTAATCCAGTTAATTCTAAACAACAATATATTTCTATCTAGATCTGTGGTTGAATGGTTTTGATTAGTTGATTCTAATGCATTGACTATTTATGATTTTTTTTGGTTTTCAATGGTTTAATCTCGTTAATTCTAAACAATGGCACCTATCCCATCTGTCTAGTCTAAAACAATTTCTATTATTTTGAATGTGGGTTAATCTTGTTAATTCTAAACGATGGCACCTATCCTATATGTCTAGTCTGAACCATTTTCTATTATTTTGAATGTGGTTTAATCTAGTTACTTCTAATTACTTCTAATTCTCAGCTTCAACCATTGTAATGGTTAATTGTTGATAAAATCTATCAGGCTATTTGCAATGGTTCTGGTATTGAATGTCAGTTGATTACCAAATAGGTATACTAACATGCATATCAATTTTCTTTTTAATTTTTTCTAAGGATTTTACAAATATTTTTCTTCAATCAGATAATTAATGCTATATAGTTTGCTAAGAGTTATAGGCAGCCAGCAGCAGTGCTGGTATTGACTGATCAGATGATGATAGAATTATGATTAAAACTGAGACTTGTCTATGAAGTCTCAATAATCGAGCTTTTTAAAACTGATGTTCAGTCATATGCCATTCTTAAAATATTGTTTTATATCAAAATGTTCATTTTGCTGAGAGGATAAAAGAATTCATAGTAGAATAAATCATAATGAAAATGGAGACATTGGAATATTTTGTGACATTTTTTTGCTTCCATGCCAGAATGGTTAATTGATTGGTAAGATCTATCATCTACATGCAATGGTACTGGTTATTGACTTTTGAGTTATCAGTTGATGACCAGTAGGTATACCTACAAACATGCATATAAGTCTTTAGGAAAAATGTATTTGTACCTACTTTTTTTCTGAATTAATTTTTCCCCCGTCTCAGTTTCTCTTTGTTATTTACTCTTCTTCAAAATTACTATCTTTTTATGTCCCTGTATCAATTTATAGGTATTTTCTTTAATATTTCTTTTCCATGTAGACTAATTTACCTCCTCTCTTCTTTTATTTTCTCTCTTACAAATCGAACCCTTCCCAAGTAGCAGAATAAAACATCAACACCACTTCCCTGGATTAATTAGATTAATCCTAGTACTTTTCTTAAGATTAAGCAGCAACCCTTCTTAATAGATATTTATGGATATTAGAATACCCTTTACGTTCTTGCCAACAGAGAGATACGGCTACAGAAATAGAACATACTGTATATTTTACAACTTGAAACAATAATACTTCTCACTCAGGTACACCAGGTTAGTCCTTCTTCGCTTACCACAATACTTGTTCTTGTATCCTATGTTGCACTAGTACCCACGCTTGTGCTACAAACGTCTTCCCAGCTCTGCCCCTTTCCCTGCACCTACACCTATAACAAATTAATAACCAAGAGTTTTATTTCGTGGAATAGATTAGTTGGGTTCTCTCTTTTGTTTTAAAAACATTGACATTCCTTTCTAGCCAAATCACCCAAATGTAAGCTCTATGCTTGAGCCATGCTTTAAATATCGGTATCAATATTGGTATCGGTCAATGGTTTTTAGAGTCAATATGGGTCATTAATATTGATAATATTGGCCATTTCAGTAATATTGGTCCCCATATCAGCCAATATTATCATGCTAATTCATGTATCTCAAAACCCGATACCTGATAAGATATTGTCGATTTAGAATTGACTTATATTTGAAATCATGCTCAATGTGTATATTTTCTACATGTAATCTAGGAGTAAACCTTCTGAATTATCTTCCCGACAATGTATTCCTTGCCTCCTTCGGTAAATAAATTCGGCACACTTGGCTTACAACTTTCATACTTTCAACACTTAAGTGCAACTCCACTCGCTCAGATCCTCGCCATCCACTGATTAGCTTCAACCCTCATGACTATGTGTCCCTTCTTTGAGACACAAGTGTATGCAAAATTAGCGTCACTACCCTCTCTTTGATTCTTACCCACCCATGTCTCATTCCATTTGTTGCTAAACTCAGAGACTTTTGTTCCATCATCTACATCAGAAATATAAAGGACAATTTCATCTTCTTATGACACTTTGTGACTGAATTAGAGCCAAGCCCGATGAAGAATCCATCATCATTTGAGACAAGTTTTGATTGATTCTGTAGTGTGTACGGGATCCGTTATTGGGTACCTGAATGCAAGAAATAGATTGCAGGTCAGATTAATTAGCTAATTATGAGGGTTATATTTGTTAAGAGATATTAGAAAAAGAAAATGAGAAGGGCATATCAGTCTCAATGCAAAAGAATTGTTAAAAGAAGTATCTAAAAGTTGATGTTGGGGCATAGTAAGATAGTTGTCGGAAGGCGGGGCAAAAGATGAAGAAAAGTTGAGACGGGGGCAAAAAAATAATTCAGAAAAAAAAACTAGGGGTAGTGACACATTTTCCGTGTCTTTTTCTCTATTTTTCTGTTTAGGTATTTTGCTATGCTTTTCTTCAATCAGATAACTAATGGTCGTTATATGCTGCCAGCAGTGCCGATATTGACTGATCAAATGATGATAAAATTATGATTAGTACTGAGACTTGTCTATGAAGTCTCAATAATCGAGCTTTTTAAAACTGATGTTCAGTCATACACTAGTCATAAAAATATAGATAGTTTCTATCAAGAGCTTCATTTTGTTGAGAGGAGTTTTGAAGAAATCATAATGAATGTGGAGTCATGTAAATATTTTGTGTCCAGATTCTTGTTTGCTGAAAGGTGAAATAGATTTATATATATGGATATTTTTTTTGTTAAAAGTATTTAAGTTTTTATGCGTCGGATTGACTGTTCAGATGATGATAAAATAATGATTGATACTGAGACTTGTCTATGAAGTCTCAATAATCGAGCTTTTTAAACCTGATGTTCAGTCATACGCTATCGTTAAAAATATAAATGGTTTCCCAAAACAACTCATTGTGTTGAGATAGAAGAAATCATAATGAACATGGAGTCATGGAAATATTTTTGTTTCCAAATTCTTGTTCACCTTTCTTTCGAGGTCAATTAAGTTGATATTTTTAGTTGGATTTTTTTAATATTTTTTTAGGATTTATACTATTCTTCTCCGTTTATATATATATATATATATATATATATATATATTATATATATATATATATATATATGGGTAAAGTGCTCCTAGTAGGTCTCCTTAGATTACAATCTAAGGAGAAGGCTTAATACTCCAACATCCCAAAAACAATTTCACGATCCGACCGCACATTATCAACTTCATGTTTTAAGATGTATACATATAAAAAATCAATTGGTTTTGGGTTCGTTTACTCTATTTTCTTTAGGTTCAAATATTAACGGTTTTTTAAAGTAGAACAAAATGGAACGATTAGATCAATAAGAAAACGAAATTCAAATCATTTGATTTTTTATATATGTACATCTTAGAACATGAAGATGATAATGTGCGGTCGGATTGTAAAAAAAATTTGAAATGTTGGGGTTTTAAGCCTCCTCCTTAGATTGTAATCTAAGGAGACCTACTAGGTACACTTTACCCTATATATATATATATATATATATATATATATATATATATATATATATATATATATATATATATATATATATAACACCTAGGGTGTAGGATAAGAGTTTACACCCACCTAATGAAATACATCGTAGGTCATTCATATCCGTGATCCAAATCGTTCACTGCAATCTACATGTAACACTCATATGGATCAAAATCTTCTGTATTGAAACTTTCTAGTCTTTTCATCTCATGATCTAGAAATGAATGGTCTGTAGAGGTGTTAAAAGTTGGTGTTTTTTATTTGCTTGATTTGTAGGGTAGAAATATTCATTTCACATGATTTTTTATTCATGAGTTTTAGAAGATGTAGATCAGAATCAACGGTTTGGGTGTTATGGATATGAATGTCATACTGTATATTTTAATAGCGGGTGTAAACTCTTATGTTACACCCTTGTGTAATATAACCTTAGCACATATATATATTACACACATACGCGCGCGCGCACACATATAGACTTGGATCCTTTGGGAAGGATATGAAGAAACTTCTTCTCATTCAAATTCAATGTTAGACCATTCAAACTGAAGATTTACTCTGTTAGAGTTGATCTACATAGTAAGAGTGTTTAAAAATTAAAAAAAAATGAAGTGTTTTGAATATTTTTACTTATTCATCAAGTAGGCACATATGAACGACCAAAACAGTGAGTTTGTTAGTTTAACGTTGTAGAATATTTGAAACTTAACAAAAGTTGGTATGTTAGGGTTTTTAAATGTTCACATCATGATTAATGGTTGGATTGAGAATTTGTATCTATAAAGTCATAGATCTAAGTAATATGCTACTTTCGATCGTCTATTTTGTGCCTACTTAATGCATGGACAAGAAAACTACAAAACACTTGATTTTTGACTTTAGTTACTTTAAATAATATAGATCAATTTCAATGAAGTGGATCTTGTATATGAATGCCGTAACATTGAATTTGAGTGGGGAGAATTCATACTCAAATCCTTCCGGAAGTAGCCAATCACGCGTGCACACACAGGAGTCCTATTATTTTCGAGGTCCTATTCTTTTCTTCAACAATTGCACCTTCTGAAATATATTGTTTAACTTTTGATGATAGTTATTAGCTGCCTGTGATGATGCTGGTTAACTGGGTAGATGGTTTATGATGTTTTTTTGGGGAAAATTTTCCTTTTTTCTCACTCTTACTAGGGCTTTATGCTTCTGTTTCTTCACCGTTGTTAATGGTTTTAGGTAAAGAGTTAGCAGCTGCCAGCAGCAGTGTTGGTTTGACTGATCATATGATTATTACATTATGAGTGATACTGAAATCAATAGATATATAGCTTCATCTTTTCTGTCTAGATGGTTTCTTCCCTATTATCTAGATGGATTGATCAATCGATCAATTTTCAGCGGGCATTAATACTGTATTATTTGACATTTCATCTTCCACTCCAGCAGTGGTGCTGACATTGACTGATCATATGATGATAAAATTATGATTGATGCCGAGTCTCGTCTATGATGTCTCCAAATCGAGCTTTTTAAAACTGATGGTCAGTCATATCATTAAAAAGTGCATGTGATAAATTTTATTTTGCTGAAATGAATTTTTAAGAAATATAAGAAATATGAAAAGAAAAAAATGACATTTCATATTCTTGGATGCTAGAGAATTTGTCATTGAAAAACGAAGTAGGGAATACTAATTTGTTTGGGCTCAAATAGTCGATATTTTATGCTTTCCTGCAGCAAATTACAACTATCATTAGTGAACCCAGTTTGATGGACTCTGACATCTTGATCCCAGCTAACACGACCAAAATAATATATAATCCGTCACGATTAAACCAACTTTGAATAGCTTTCAACTGAACCAGGTTCATTCAAACCAGTCACGTGTTAACACAAAGGTCTAGTTTTGCATGTATAAGCTTCTATAGGATAAAATTATGTTTTCTGTATTCTGCAATAACCATCCTATATCCCGATATAAAGTATTTCTTAGCTATTTTTTCAATATAATTTCACAGAACTAACTGGTGATGACAAAACTGTGTTGCGGTTAACACCTAGATTTCCCACTGGATCTTGGGCCGAAACCTCTGTGAATGTGATTTTTCTTTTTGACTTCTTGGTGCTGATTGATTTTTAGTCCTTGCGTCCTGAGGTTGTCATGTGCTACATTGTCATTATAGTGAGTTACTTACTGCCTTTGTAATACTTTATAGCACTTCCACCGTGTCAGCCTTTTGCCTGGGCAATGCTAGGGCCCACACGAAATCTGGCAAAAACAATCTCTTCAATGGCGGGCCCTATAGTGCCCGGTTTCAAGCACAAGCAGGGGGAGCCCGGGCTAAAATCACCGTGGCAGTGATTTTTTTGTCAAAAACCCACTGTTGTGCCTTTTGCCCGGGTACATGGTGGAAGTGCTCTTAGTGCCTCATGCCTTTGCATCAGCTAGAGGTGAGAAAAAGGGGGAGAGAATTGAATTGTACTTAATTTAAGTTAAGGAAGCAGCATGGTTATTAAGTTTTGGTTTCATCTTAACTGCATTTGACTGTCAAGCTCTTGTCACTTCAGGAACCAACACCTGGGATCGGTTTGAACTTTCGAGTGTGATTGATCTTGTTAGTTCTGAGTTAGTGAAGCAGATCATTTTTCCATGGCCATCGAACCTGGTGTCGAGGTTGAGGTCACAAAAGCAGATCCGTGATTTTATATTATGTATATCTTTTTTTTTTTTTATTTATTTTTAACTGGTTCAGTTGGAAGAGATTTCAGTCGGCTACTAGATCTTTATAGTTTTGTCGAAGTGGGCAAACCCTTCTTACCTTTTAATACTGAACGAGTAGTGGCATCTGAGGATATGCCGAGAATATTTATTTCCCGCCTATTATTCTCTCGGAGTGAAGTGCAAGTTTTCAAGTTTTGATTGAAAACTCCGCACTGGATATAGGGCCTGTTTGTTTCATGTAACTGGCTCATGAGTAATAAAATGTAATTGTAGTAAAATCACTTATAATTGGCTCATAAGTGATAAAATGTAATTGTATTAAAATCACTTATGATGTTTGTTTAAGGTTGTAAGTTGTAAAATGTGCTTAACAGTTAATTTTTTGTGCCCATGTAAATTTCACTTGCCACTTGCAACAAATAGTTAATTTTGTGATCACTTAATTCTGTATTGCAAACAATTAATTGTAATTTAATTACTATTTTTTTATTATTAGATTATTTTTTTAAATTATAGGTTTTTTTAATTATTAGATTAAAGTTTTTTTATTAATTATTTTAATAATTTTTATTATTAGAATTTTTATAACTAGATAAGTAATATTTAATATAAATTAATAGATTTTTATTACTAGATTAATTTTGAAATCTAATTTTTTAATTATTGAATTTAATAATATTTAATATTTGATTACAATATTCAATATTTTTTAATAATTAATTTTAGATTACTATTAATATTTGAGATAAGTTTGTATCATTCTGGAAGGATTCGAGGTTGACTCTTGTTTTACTCAAATACAACCTACAAGATTTTACTATAGTAGCTAATAGATCTGTATCATTTTGGGATACCGTTGAAGTTGATCTAAAGTAGCTAAAATTAAAAAATCATGTATTTGAATATTTTTTGTCCATTAATCAACTGGGCGGCGCAAAATGGACGGTTGAAATAGCGAGTTGGTTAGTTTAACGACGTAGAATATTTGAGATCTAGCAAAATATGATCTATGAGAGTTTTTAAGTGTTTAAATTATTGATGAAAAGGGTTGGACCGAGAATTGGTATATCTAAAGACGTAAATCAAAGTAATATGATATTTCGGTCGTTCATTTTACGCCTAATTGGGTAAAAAATATTTAAAATATCTGATTTTTGATTTTTAGCTAGTTCAAATAATGTAGACCAACATTAACGGAATGGATCTTCCATTCAAATGTCGTAGGGTTGCATTTGAGTGAGAAGAATTTGGTATCGAATCTTTCGGAATGATACATGTCTATCTATCTCTTAATATTTTAGTAATCCGAAATTTTTACTATTTTTTTATTAATAGAAAAATATTTAAAATATATTTAATATTACTACGTATTATTATTTATTTTAATATTTAATTTTTTAGTATTTACATTTTTAAAATTTTAATTTTTTACTATTTTTAAATTAATATATTTAAATTCATCAAACAATTAATTTTGTGGTCAACTTTTCTACTTACTACTTACACCCAAATCTTTATATACTCAAGACCATCCCCACGTCTAGCCGATGTGGGACTATTTGTTCAATCCAAATCCAACAATCCCCTTCTCGAACAAAGGAGTCTACCTACAAGCTCAGCTATCTTCACACTGGAAGATCAAATGTTCCATCGAGATCCAACTCTTCACTGCGTGAGGTGGTGGCACGCCTTATGTGAAGTACCACCAACTGCAGTCGGTCACTCCTCTACACCGCGTGACAGGCGTGCGCCCATTGCAAAGGAGCACCACTGTCAAATTTCTCGCCTTTTTGCGCCATTGGGGTGAACAGGCTCATTGTGCCTTTGCGCCATTGGGGGCTCTACATCTTCAAACATCACCCACACATACGACTAAGTTTGGGGCATGGCTCTGATACTACTTGTTAGACTTGAGGCACCATCCCAAAAGACTAGCCTTTTAGGTGGAGTTGCCCAAATTCTTATATACCCAAGACCATCCCCATGTCTAGCCGATGTGGGACTATTTGTTCGACCCAAATCCCAACATTATCAACCAAATACCGTAAAACACAATATACTCTCACTTACAGTTTTCCATTACCAACCAAACACGTAAAACTTACTTGCGTAAAACTCACTTATAACTGTAAAAGAGTTTATCACTTACGACTTACGGTCATTTACAGCGGTCAAACAGACCCATAACAGGACTTTGAGTTGCGAGGTGTCAAAGGTGTAGACCTATGCGCTTAGAATTTTTTTTCAAATTAATGTTGTTTTATTATTAGATTATTGTTTTAAATTATGTTTTTTTTAATTATTAGATTAAAGGTTCTTATTGATTATTTTAATAATTTTATTATCAGAATTTTTATGACTAGATTAGTAATATTAATATAAATTAACAAATTTTTATTACTAAATTAATTTTGAAATCTATTTTTTAATTATTTAATTTAATAATATTTAATATTAGATTGCAATATTAAATATTGTTTAATAATTAATTTTAGATTAGTATTAATATTTGAGATAGATTTGACTATCATTTGGTGCAACTTTAGATTTATTAGATTTTTAGTATAGTTTAATAATTAAAAGTTCTCATAATTTAAAAAATAATCTAATAATAAAATAAATAGTTTTTTAATAATTATTAGATTTTAAGGATTCAGCCTTCAGAATTAAATATTTTTTTAATTATTAGACTATACATAAATCTAATTTTTTAAATTATTTTAAGGATTCAGCCTCTAATAATTTAATTTCTTATTTAGACCTACGAGATATCACTACTAAAAAAAACTCTTCAGCACTAATAGTTGAAAATCGTTGGTGCAAGCCTCGCACCAATGGGCTGAACCGTTGCTTGCACCAACGGTTGAGTGCCACGTAGCGGCAGCCCCCATTGGTGCAAGTTGCCCTAACGGTTATTTTGGATGCACCAACGGTTGTGACCATTGAGCAATAAATACTAAAAAGTTAAAATTAAATTAATATTTATTTTCACGTAGGATATGTTGGTCTTGGGTTGTCACGAGATTTGCATGCCCCTATGTTGCACCAATCGTTTCATGCAATGTTAGCATCTGTGCGGCACATGATACTGTGTTTTATTGAGAATGGCACGTCTTTTGCACGTGCGTATGTTGGCACCAACACTTATATTGGATGAACCTCTGTTGACGAAAGCGAAATATCAGACGTGTCAACTGATGAAGGTGGAGAACTGGATGGAGGAGCGGGATTGTGACCGCTCGGAAATTAATTTATAATAAAAGCGACAAAAACTTATAAAAATATCACAAGTTGCAACTAAATTTTAATTATTTATAAATTTTCAAGATTGCATATGTTGCATGAATTACGTAAGAAGGCATAGATGAGATGCGAGTATTAAAAATACTAAGATATTAATATTAAAAATAATAAAAATATTAGACTGCAAAATTAAAATTTAATAATAAAAAATGTTAACTTTATATTGAATATTACTAATCTACTAATAAAAAATTCTAATAATAAAAACTATTTGAATAATTAATAAAAATTTTAATCTAATAATAAAAAAGATTTCTCATAATTTAAAAAGATTAATCTAATAATAAAAATATTAATGAAGTTACAATTAGCTGTCTGCAATACAGATTTACATGACCACAAAATTAACTGTTTGTCTCACAAGTGGACTGTAAGTGAGATTTACTTGAACACAAAATTAACTGTTTAGATTGCCAACGAGCTGCAAGCGCACTTTATGACTCAAGGCCCCAAACAAACACTGTAAGTTATTTTGCTGCAATTATATTTTATTACTGCGGAGGAAAATCCTCAAGGAATTTCTCGACATCACGAGTTATAAACGAGTTTATAAGTGAATGGACAGATGTAAGCAACGCAAACAATAAGGATTTACATGAAAAGCCTGAAAGGGAAAAATCACGGGAGAGAGAAAATTCACGATAATGTCTGAAAATTAAATGAATTCAGCAGAGTAATGCTACAATAACAAGTTCTAGGGTTTTTTGTAATCAGATGCGAACCGCTAGAGTTTTTTGTGATCAAGTCTGAACTCTTTTCTTAATGGAGAAGGAGATGTATTTATACCCGTCTGAGCTGTCTTCGTAAAATACAATATATTTTCTTATTTATAATTTCACATTACCAATCAAACACCGTAAATCTAACTTACGTAAACTCACTTACAACTGTAAGAGAATTTATCACTTACGACTTATGTCTGCTTACGGCCGCCAAACAGGTCCATAGTTGCGATAAAATTCAATTTAATATTTGTGAGTTTGATTGTATAGTGTTCCACATGACTTCTCTTTTTCTTCTCCGCTGTTGCAATCTGATTTGTATATGATTATCTACTTTTTGTTAAAGAAAGTCTACCCGTATATATTTGGAATATGCTATAGTCGAGTGATGTACTTTCCAAATTTCTTTTAAAGTTTCTGCACATAGGCACCTAAATATTATGAGGAACGTAGGGATGTCAAACAGGCCAGGCCCGACTCGGCTCGGCCAGCGCACGACAGGCCAAAGGAAGGACCAAGCCGACCCGTCCCGCCTGGCTAAACAGCGCCGGCCCGACTCGACCCGGGCCCGGGTTCCCTTTAGAGAACTGGGGCCAGTCCGGACCTGGTCCCCCTGGCCATTTATTAAAAATAAATAAAAATTCTAAAAAATTAAAAATCTAAAAACCTAAAAAAATCTAAAAATTTTAAAATCTCAAGAATTCCTAAATGGAAAAATTGAAAAAGAAAATTACAAGTTGTGAAATGAAAATGTAATTTTTTATTAATGATCCAATAAAATGAATACAAATCAAATTAAAATATAACTTTTTTATTTATGAATGATAAAATGTTTGCAGACTTGTAATTTTAAAATTTATCATTCATAAATAAAAAAAATTACAAGTCCTGAAACATTTTATCATTCATAAATTAAAAAATTACAAAATCTTCATTCATCTTCTGGAGAATTTTCAATGAGATCATTAATTATTTTATTTTGACTTCTCTTTTCTGCTTCCAGCTTATCCTTCTCGTATATGGTCATCTTGATTGCATCTGACGCCAGACGGTTTCTCGTATAAGTCAGCACTCGACCACATGTACTAAAAGCAGACTCTGATGCTACTGTCGTTGTCGGAGGAGTTAGTAAATCATGTGTCACGATTTCTGATCCATGGAGATTTGAAGGCAACTCTTGTCTAAATTGATTGTCTACGACATTCTCCCTTGCTAATCTCTCCCCATGTCTCGAACACAAGTCAAAATATTGTTGTATTCAAAATTAAATTATTAGGGCTTGACATTGTTCTTTTTGATATCTGATCAAAGGACGGCACTGTAACTGAAACTAATCGGAACACAGTGAGCATCGAGTAGAGTTGTACTCTCGCATATCTAGACCCTAAAATCTTTTGAACCCAATGCATCTATGGGTCCAATTATAGATATTGACCCGATAAAAGCCTCAAACCTTGATTATTCGAATTAAAACACTTGTGAATCTTTTATACGATTGGAGTACATAGAGACAAGCAGCAAAATTAGCAAGCTATCTCTGGTTGTTAACCGTGGTTGAATGCTGATTCAAGTGTCTCCTCTCTCTCAAGTTAGTTTCCTAATAAACAACAATCATGTATCTGGTTCTTCAAAGGAGCAACCGATCCAACAAGAACACAATGTTGTGCGCAGCGGGTCGGGGGAAACACAACCACCACCCTTGAGGAATCCGCCCACCTGGCGGAGACTCGATGCAGCCGGAGAAACAACCAACACAACAGGAATAACAACCAATAGAGAAAAGTAATCAATGCACAAATTTAACGAGGTCCGGCAACGTGCCTACGTCCTCGGGGCAGGGGAGAGAGAGATTTTATTGATTCAACAATCAATACAACTAATACAAGAGGGATTCTAAAGGGAACTTTCAGGAATACTTCAGGGATACAATACATGAGGGTTCTTGCCTCTATTTATAGCCACAGAGTCCTTGGATTTATGGAAGCCCAGGTTGGATTCGATCCCATCCAGAAAAGGAATTCGAATCCTAAAAGGAAAGTCAAACGCGCCTGTTGGTCGACCGGCCGATCGACCGACCCATGCCACGGTCGACCGACCCATGCAACCGCGCCCAACCGAGAGCGAGCCCTTGTCAGTCGATCGACCAGGCCGGTCGACCGCTCCTTCCTGTGCACGATCGTGCACGCCGGTCGACCGCTCCTTCCTGTGCACGATCGTGCACGCCGGTCGACCGGCGGTCGACCGGCCTCCTCCACCGGTCGACCGGGCGGTCGACCGGGAGCACTTCTGGCCTGCTCCATGCGCCGTTTTTCGCTCCTTTGTCGTTCGATCTCTGTGCTACCTTCTTTCATCTCCTCTATCTCTTCTCTCCCACAATTCTCCACCTCGGTAAAGATTTTTCAAATCTGAGCTGATCTCCAACGAACTCCAGTCTATCACCTGGCGAAATCGACACACGATCACGGCGAAATCGACACACGATCTCGGCTTGCGCGCTCCAGGCGAAATCGGCACACGATCTCGGCGAAATCGACACACGATCTCAGCTTGAAATTTGTAGCTCAGCTATCCAACTGGAATGCACCACACATGCCTTCCATACACTTCACCTTAGGAGAACTTCCATACATGCCGATCGCCGAACGTGGCTCCTACTTCGCAACTTCACGACCTCACAAGAACTCATCATGAGCCAACACTGACTCTCCAACTGACTAGCTCTATCTAGTCTACATGTCTTCAGTTGACGGTCCAACCAAGTCTGAGTAAAACATACTGAACACCATCATCGGTTTCAACAACTGGATGCACACCCCTCCTATGCAAGCTCATCCATCTTCTCACCAGAAGATCAATCTGTTCATCGAGATCACAACACCTCACCTCTACGTGAAGTTCAACTCTTTACCTCTACGTGAAGTCCAACTGGCCACAACACTTCACCTCTACGTGAAGTCTCTCCACCTCTACGTGAAGTTCCAATCGGCCACAACTCTTCACCTCTACGTGAAGTTTCAAACCGGCTACAACACTTCACCTCTACGTGAAGTCTCTCCACCTCTACGAGAAGATCCAATCGGCCTTTCGAGAACCCAAACAGCTTCATACGGGTTGCATCACCAAATGGTTGCGCCTTTACGGCTGCCTATGTACCTTGCCCAAAGGATCAAGTCAACCGTAGTTCATCAAATGAGCTCCATCAAGCTGAAGCATTTGTACCTAAATCTGCAGCAGTGAACCTATCTGGCTGAGTCATATGAAACTCCTCACAACCATCATGGAGAACAACGGCCTTCAACTTGAGCTTCAACTTGAGCTTGTCGCGATCACAAGCTTGAGATTCATGCTTCTTTACCCATGAGCGTGGTTTTACCTTGGTTCTAATGGCTGCAAACAACTCGACATTCTGATCAATGTCTTCAACCTGTTCAGCATCAACCCTGGCTACATGATCTCCACCCGGTGTCACATCCGGTGAAGACTTCCTGATGCTGAACTAACTGGAGATGGTGGAGTAGCATCAACCTCCACCCGCTGCGATACTTCCTTGGTCTCCGTCCTCTCCACCTGCTGAGAGACGATGGACTTCAGCCCCGAAGTCTCATCAAATGTGACATGCCTACTCAACACGATCTTCTTGTTTTCGGGGTCCCACAACCTATATCCATTCCTTTTGACACCCAAAAACACAAACCTCTTTGCTTGCGGATTCACCTTGCCATCCTTAGCACTGAAGTAGGTCGGACTTTCAAATTCCCGCAGCAAATCATGATCTGAGCAGCTTTCCTAGACCAAATTTCCAATGGAGCTTTACCTCCTATCGCAGCATTTATGAGATGGCTAGCATACACAATCGCCTCAGCTCAAAACGATTTGTCTAATCTTGCATTAGACCAACAACCACCGAACCTTCTCCAGCAAGGAAAGGTTTACTTCCTTAGCCAACCCATTTCTACTTTTTGTGAAGTGAGTAGCAATATCGGTGTTCTAGCCAATCGTAGGAATTGGTTCATGTCTCTTCCAACATTACCAATCTGCAGCTCCTTGATCTTCCTACCAATCTGCTTCTCCATTCTTCCTATCCACTTCACCAACATATCTAGGGCTTCACACCTTTGTCTCATGAGATATATCCAACAATGCCTAGATAAACTATCAACAAAAGAGACAAAGTACCTGTGACTCCAAGTGATGCAGTCTTAGCAGGTCCCCAAACGCTTACGTGAACACAATCAAGAAGACCTTCTGAGCGGTGAGTGCTGGTGCTGAATTTCACCTTCTTCTTGTCCAGAACGTTGTGTTCACCTTCCAAGTTGCAGGTAGCAGCACCTTCCAATGATCCTTTTTTTGCAGGAGCTCGCAAAGACTTTTCTCCTCCATGTCCGACCTTCACCTGCCACACATTCTTGCAACTATCATCTGAAGAACTAGAAGTCTCCACCTGACCTGTAACCGTACTACCCTTCAAGTAGTAGAGATTTTCCCGACGAACGCCCTTCATCACAACCATCGAGCCTTTGATCATCTTGAGAACACCATCTCGTATAGATATCACAAGACCCAATGCTTCCAAAGCGCCAACAGAGATAAGATTCCTTTTGAGTTGAGGTACATACCTCACCTCCTTCAATTCTCATACTATCCCATCATCCATCTTGATACGGACTGTACTCATCCCTTCTATATTACACGGATGATCATCACCCATGACCGTGTAACATCCATCTAGCTTCTCAAAACTAGAAAACCAGGCCCTGTTCGGGCACACATGATAGGTAACTCCGGTATCTAAGTCCACTCAGCATTATCTGAGTTACAAACAGTAGGAGTAGTAACAGAGAGAGAGAATACCGATGAGTCTGAGTCTGATCCATCTGCCTGTGAGGTACTGCCTTGAGTACTGACCACCTTTGCAAGATTTGCCTCAGTCTTAGACTCCACCTTCTTACCTTTGGCCTTCGGAATTCAGCTTTTCAGTGTCCTAGTTCTTTGCACAAGGCACATTGATTCTTCTTCAGATTTCTGAAGCCTAATCTGGACTTTGATCTTCCCCGATCATCTCTTCCCTTCCTATTGGAACTTCTGCCTCTTACCTCCAATGCCTCTGCTGTTGTGCTTCCCGAAGAAGACAGTCGGTCCTGTCTCCTTGCTTCATAACTCACAAGTGCGGCAGACACCTCACTGTAGTTAAGGGATTGTCTTTCATTGAGAAAAGTAAGAGTAAAGGCCTCATACTCTTCCCTAGAAAGAGAGTTCAAAAGAATTACCGTCTTATCCTCTTCACTAGTCTCTACATCCACATTAACTAGATCTGTAAGAAGCTTCGTGTAGCGATTCAAGTGTTCATTGACGGAGCATCCTCTTTGCATCTAAAACCCATAGAGCTTACTCTTCAACTGCAATTGCGATTCTATGCTCTTTGTCAGATACTTCCTCTCCAGGATCTCCCACAGCTGCCTCGCAGATGTCTCATGCAACACCTGATACTTGATGTCTTGTGTCAGACAAGACCTGATCAAGTCACACGTCGAAGATTCATCTTGTCCCAATCTTCTTCTGTCGTTGATGTGCGCTTCTTCTCTAACCGTAGAGAGTCTTCGAGGTTTGATGCCGTCAGCACATCCATAACCTCACACCTCCGCATACCAAAACTGTTCGTCCCGTTGAACTTCACCACATCAATCCTTGGATGTGGATTCATGGATCTCACAGATGTACTTTCTCCAGCCATATTCTCAGCTGATTCCTCAAAGCAATGTGGAAACAAACGGAATTAGATAAAACAAACTAGATAAAGACATGATCTTTACCTCCACGCAAAAAACCCTCGAAGAGTTTTGGAAGCAATCTACTCCTCCAAATTGATTCCTCGAGCAATTTACACGCTGTTTTGAGATCGACACACGATCCCACAAACAGTCCCAACGCTGATCCGAGATCGACACACGATCTCTGCCAATCAGCAACAGATGCCCTTGAATCAACAGATGATCCTACGACGAACCTGGGATGCTCTGATACCACTTGTTGTGCGCAGCGGGTCGGGGGAAACACAACAACCACCCTTGCGGAATCCGCCCACTTGGCGGAGACTCGATGCAGCCGGAGAAACAACCAACACAACAGGAACAACAACCAATAGAGAAAAGCAATCAACACACAAATTTAACGAGGTTCGGCAACGTGCCTACGTCCTCGGGGCAGGGGAGAGAGTGATTTTATTGATTCAACAATCAATACAACTAATACAAGAGGAATTCTTGAGGGAACTTTTAGGGATACTTTAGGGATACAATACATGAGGGCTCTTGCCTCTATTTATAGCCATAGAGTCTCTGGATTTATGAAAACTCAGGTTGGATTCTATCCCATCCAGAAAAGGAATTCGAATCCTAAAAGGAAAGTCAAACGCGCCTGTCGGTCTACCGGCCGGTCGACCGACCCATGCCACGGTCGACCGGCCCGGTCGACTGCACCCAACCGAGAGCGAGCCCTTGTCAGTCGATCGACCGGGCCGGTCGACCGCTCCTTCCTGTGCACGCTCGTGCACGCCGGTCGACCGGGCGGTCGACCAGGAGCACTTCTGGCCTGCTCCATGCGCCGTTTCTCGCTCCTTTATCGTCCGATCTCTGTGCTACCTTCTTCCATCTCCTCTATCTCCTCTCTCCCACACATAAACCACTTGCAAATACTTTCTCAGGTTTCTGCCATGCATACTTCCTCAACAAGTCTTTGCCGTGGCTTTGAGGAGGATCATATGTTATCAGTTGCGACTTTCTTCAACTTTCTAAATACATCTGTGGAGGAAAATTCTTGGGGAATTTCTTCACACTACGAATTATAAGTGAGTAGACCAGATGTAAGCAATCGCAAATAAAAAGAGTTTACGTGGGAAACTCGAAATGGAAAAGCATGGGAGAGGGAGAGAATTTACTATAATGTTAGAGGATTACAATGAATTATGCAGAGTGATGTTGCGATTACAATTTCTAGGGTTTGATGTAATAATGAGAAGCTAACCCCTTTCTCGATGGAGAAGGAGATGCATTTATACCCGCCTGAGCTGTTATTGTGGATGTGGATATTTCGGATCTACATAACTGCATGATTTGCACGTTATGATCTCCTTGTAACCGTTCAGATCACATCGCTTCATTATTGGGATCGCCATGCAGAAATATCCGCCACTACCCATAACAACCTGCATTGATATAGGGACGTTATAACGTTTAGAATGGAGGGATGATCTGGCAACGTAGCTAGATCCGCGAATTGCGGAGATTGTGCCATCCGGTTGTAAGCAGCGCAGGAGTAGCAGGCTACGAAGGTTCTTCGTGTCGGAGCCTTGGGTGGGTCCAGGAAGGATCCTTGTACTAGTTATTGGTGTTCCGGAGAGTCGCACAACTCCGGTTGAGTAGTGATCTGAGTGAGTAATGTCTAATCAGATATGGGCTCGGGGCGAGTCCCGAGGCTCTCTTCAGGGGCCATGTGCCCGAGGCTTTCTTCTTGAGCCCATCTAGGTTTGTATGTGAGCTAGGCCTGCTGGCAGAGAAGCGATGCCCCAGGAGGTGGGACACGTTTTACGATCTTGATGAGGGTCAAAATCTGACTTGTACAGAGGCCCCCTCTGCCTCCTCCTTCTCGGAGTCTCTGTACGAGAAGGAGGGGAGCAAACTAATCCATCCTCCGGCCTTTCATCGAGTAGTCGGAGCGTCTTCTTGTGCTTTGTGGGTGAGCAGCTAGAGAACATTTGAGGGAGAGCAGTTGGGGCACCTTTTCATACTCTTGCATTTGTCTGATTGTTCGACCCAAGAGAATGAGAGTTAAGATGCGGAGTTGACAGTTATAGGAGTGACCTGACAGTTGTTGGATCCTCGTCCTCCAGCATGACCCTTCATCGAGTAGTCGGAGCATCTTCTTGTACTCCGAGGGAGTGAGAGTTAGGATGCGGAGTTGACAGTTGCCAGAGTGACCTGACAGTTACCAGAGCCCCATCCTCCGGCATGATCCTTCACCGAGTAGTTAGAGCATCTTGTTGTACTCCAAGAGAGTGAGAGTTAGGACATGGAGTTGACAGTTGCCGGAGTGACCTGACAGTTTTTGGAGCTTACTCCCTGGGTGATTCATTTTAATGTCTCCACAGCACCTTTTAGTCCTCAGGGCGAGAGTCCGATGTAAATTATAGGAGTTAGCTGTCAGGGTGAGAAGCCGATATAGACTATCAGAGTCATCAGGAGGGTTTCCATCTTTTAGGAAAGTGAAGACCCGATATAAGCTGTAAGAGCGACCATCAGGAGTGCTTCCATCATTCAAGAGTGGCTCCATATAGGTCTGAGCCGTCAAGGTGAGAACCCGATATAGGCTGTAAGAGCAACCATCATGAGTGTTTCCGTCATTCAAGAGTGACACTATATAGATCTAGCCAGCAGGGTGAGGACCCTATATAAACTGTAAAAGTGACCATCATGTACGCTTTTATCATTCAGGAGTGACTATGTATAGGTCTGAGCCATCAGGATGAGGACCCAATATAGGCTGTAAGAGCGACCATCAGGAGGGCTTCCGTCATTCAGGAGTAACTCTGTATAGGTTTAGTCATCAGGGTGAGGACCCAATATAGGCTATAAAAGCTACTATCAGTAGCGCTTCCGTCATTCAGGAGTGACTCCATATAAGTCTGAGCCGTCAGGCTGAAGACTCGATATAGGCTGTAAGAGTGACTATCAGGAGCGCTTCCGTTATTTATGAGTGATTCTGCATAGGTATGAGCCGTTAGGGTGAGGACCCGATATAAGCTGTAAGAGCGACCATCAGGAGTGCTTCCGACATTCAGAAGTAACTTTGTATAGGTTTGAGCCGTCAGGGTGAGGACTCGCTATAGTCTGTAAGAACGACCATCCCGATATAGGCTGTTGGAGTGATCGTCATGATCGCTTTCATCTTTTAGAAGAACCTCCGTGTAGGTCTTGCAGGATTCTGTGCGGGCTTGTTTATTACTCTGACGTCTTGATTTTGATTCTTCTTTGAGGGAACAAACTGTGGTTCCCATTTCTCCCCTTGATTCTCTCATTTGCGAGAGTGACAAGTTTTGCTCCGGGTAGCCCTCAATCTGCATGTACTTCTGAGCTTGAGAAAGGATGTCCCTCATCCTGGTGACTTCATGCTTCACCAAGTATTTATAGAAAGAGTGGGAGACTTGCAACCCACTGATGAACGTAGCGGTAGCCACGTCGTCATTGTGGTTTTACATCAAGGCCATTTGGCTTTAGAAATAACTGACATAATGTTTGAGACTCTCTCTGAACTTCATTTTGATCGTGAGGAGGTGATTATTGTTCTTCTTAAGCTCCTGTTAGGAAGCGTATTTGTGATAGAAAGCCTGCGTCACCACTTCGAAACTCCAGAGTGAGCCCCTCCGGAGATAGTGGAACAAGTCGTAGGCGGCTCCTTAATTTGAGATTGGATGGGAACGTGCGACTCAAGAGGAGGTTATCATGAGAGTGGACCACCATCTTGTCTTGGTACTGTTGGAGGTGCTGGATGGGATCGGTCGCCCCAGAGTAGCACTCGAAGCTCGGCATGATGAATGTTTTGGCAAAGCGATGAGGGTGATTTCCTCCGAGAGTGATGAGTCAGAGGTCTCAAGCCGCAAAGCTCCACCTCCTTCCGGAGTTATTGACTTGCTTCTCAATCCACTTCCGAACAATCTCCTCAACGTCTTCGATGTGAGGGGCCTTCGGAGCCTTGTGGGGGCCAGAATTCTCGGAGTGCTCGTCATTATTCAGAAAGTTAGACTTGATGCGTCTTCAATCGCTCTCGGTGTGGGTGGTTCTTGCGGTAAGAGGTGGTGACAGGAGAGCCCGAGAACCTTTGATTGGTCACTAATGTTGCATATTTAATGTCACATTTTCATACTTATTTTTAATAAAAGCCTGCATTGTCCTAATTAATTGCTTAATTTATTTGCAGGCCCATTCTTTAAGGAGATGAAGAAAAATGAGCCCAAAGCCCACAAAAATTCTGAATTAAATTAGAGTTAATTCACACTCAGTAAATCAGGGAAAAATCAAGAGGTTGAAAACTGGTTGAGAAGAATCCTCTCAGAATCGATCGGTTGAAGCAAAGATCAAGCAAGTTTGATTCAGATTCTGACTGGATACATTTTAGTATTCGAATCATAACTTTTGCTACAGAATCTCAATTCTAATGATTCAAGATGATCCAGAAAGCAGACTGACAGAGCTATAACTTTTATGTTGATCATTATTTCTAATTATGTCAGTTGTTAAGTGATATTCAGCAATCAACAATCCAACAAACAGCAGATCAGAACTGAATATCCACCTCTACCCCCTCCATTTCTCCTATAAATACCTGCACTCAAAGGCAAAAGGGAGGCGAATGCAGATTAGGATTTTAGACTAGTTTTTCCATTTTGTAGTTTAGTTTTACTTTTATGTAACTTGTATGTAACTTAGGGTAGAGGAAGATTCATGTAAGTAAGAGAGAGGGGCTGATGTTGAGAGTGACACCGACGATGTACCCTACTCCTTCTTTCATTGTCTCAACAAGTAATAAAGGTAAATGCTTTGTTTGTTTTCTATTCTGCTTTACTTTACATTTGTTTTGCTTTTTGTTTTCCTCTTCTACTTCACCTTGGTTTTATGTGTTGAGTCTACAAGTGAACTCCAAAGCAAGTACACCGATGCTACGTGAGAGCCAGCAATAGTTCATGAAAGACGTTCTCCTCTTCCAAGCTCGCATCACTTCGTTCTTCTTATGCTTGACGATATAATGTGCACGGGGACCGAGCTCGAGTTTATGATCTATACGTTGAACGCCTCCGAAGCAAAAGGTAGAACTTGCAAAAGGTTTCCAAGTAAGTCATCATCAACCTAGGTAAGTATCCCTTCCTTTTCTTTCCTTTCCTTTCTTTTCTTTCTTTAGTATAGATCACCAACACTTCTTCCAAATCGTTTTCATTCTTCTCACTTCATTGTATATAGTCGCTTTTCATCGTTTTCTAATTTTTCACCTTCTTCATCTTTCATATTCCTCTAACTTTAACTATAACTTTCTTTTTCTTTTTCTTAACTTTAAAACAGAGAAGAACTTTCGCTTAGTTTCATAACGATTTCAATAAAACTATAAACGCTTCTATCGCAAAACCCTCCTTGTGGATCACGACCCGCATAGCCATTTGCTATAGCGGAAGTATTGAGCACTTGCACGTTTTTATTATAAGATCTGAAAATCCGTATTTTTTGTGCAGATTTAACCTCAATCAAATTTTGGCGCCGTTGCCGGGGAGGGTAAAACGGTTTTTATTGAAATCTGAATTTTTATTGCAAATTTTTTTTAGAACTAAGCGAATTTTCTTCTCTGTTGCAGGTTACAGGGCAAGCAAAGCAGAAAATTATTATTGCAGTGACATATAAGTGGCCTTGGGCCTCTGCTCCAAAAGCAGAGACCAAGGGCCCTCTGAATTGCCGCATTTCCACGGCAAAAGCCGCGGATCCGCGGCAAGGACGAGTTGACTACTAACAGCTTTTTGCAGGGCTGCTTAGTTTACAAATTCTAGTTTGCTGCAACTTTCATTTTTCTTATATGCCATAACATAAGCCTGCTAATAATCAACAGTAAAAGATTCGTTGAAAGTTAAAAATTGATTAGACATTTGCATTCTAGGCACAAGTCTTTTCAATTCTTTTACTTTACTGTTGAAGAGAGCTGGAGAAAAGGTATGTATGCATAGCATATAGTTTAGGAAACATTCTTGGGTGATTTTGCTTTTGAATGCTACTTTCCTATATCTTGCACACTTGCACGAATCGATTCTAAGGGCAAAACCCAAATCAAGATAAGGTGGGGATTTGATCACCCTTCCTTAGCCCAAAAACCATCTCCAAGCACTCACTAACCCAAGCCTAACTTAAAATGAGTAGACGTTGGCCCTAGGGACATCTCGGACTCAATTAGGAGATTATCCTAAGGGGGAAAAATGTTAGAATCTAACTCCTGCAAAATCAGTGTCTAGGAAAGGGATTGAGGGCCGAAAGCCCGAAGGTTGGTGGTTATTTAATTAAGGAACGTCTTTGACGGAAAACCTCCCACCAACCTTGCCCTGACCTGGCTGATTAGCTTGTGGTTAAAGTCTACATTAGACCTCCCGTGGACAGTCTAACCAGTTAGGAGTCGTCTAGGTCCTAAGTCTACCCTAACTTAGGCTAGAATTTTTTTTTTGTTTGCTTATTTGTTTGTTTTTCTTTGTTTGTATTCTATTGTGTGATATGGACTATAATAATAATTTTTTCAACTACAATAATAATCCATATTACACACCGACTTCATTTTCGGATATTACCAACCCGGCATATCATAACTTTGACCAACCTAGTGTGCCAGATTGGTCTTATCCGAATCAATATGACCCATACCCCCCATCTAATAACTATAATTTCCATAATGATTTCAACTCTTCACCGAGTCAGTGGGGATTCACCTCCCCCGAGCATAATTTCCAATCACCTTGCCCTCCTTCTCCACCCAGTCCACATTATGTTCAAGATTCATACTCAGTTCCACCCGTCCAAAATAGGAAACTATCAATTATGGAACGGAGTATGTGTGAGTCCAAACACAAATCCCAAAATCTGATGGACTCACAATTTCAATACCACTTCCAAGACAACTCTTCATCTTTTCATCAAAACAATGAACCCATCAATTATGAAAAGATGCTAGAAGCCATGACTCATGCTCAAAATGCTAGAAATCGTGACATAGATATGATGGTCGAATCTCTACGTTCCCACCGTCCTGATGTCACTTACCATTCTGTTAGAGCCAAAGAGTCATGTTGTTTTGGAAATCAAGATTCTATTTCAGAACAACCATTTGAACTTATCCAAACTCCAAATTTTGAAAAAGATATTGATAGTTTGGCTAGTTTTCCTTTCCCTGAAATAGAACTTGAAAATGATTATGATCCTGAACCCCAACTTAGTGATTCAATTCCATTTCCTGATTCGATTATGACTCCGGTATCTTCACCTGATTTCGATCTTTTCTCCGAGTCAACATTGGATCCTGTACCAATCCATAATAAAATTGAATCACCCATCTGTGAGGATCATATTGAACTTGACCAATTATACACTCTTGAAGATCCTATTGACAATTGGCAAGTTCTCAATTTTTTGATATTGAAGTCAATGAGATATGTGACCTAGATTCTCACATATGTGATCCAGTTCAACTTTTTGAATCAATATTGACTCCTGTTTTATTACCAAACTTGAATAATATTCTAGAGTCAGTTTTGATTCCCCCACCTATCATTCCTGAACTGGAATCACCCATATTAGGTCACATCCCATTGTTGGAAAATACATGTGGACTGGAGTTTCAATTTCTTGACTTGGACCCAATTTCTGAACCTATTTCGACTCCTGAACCTTTACTTGACATAAGTCACCTTCCCGAGTCGGTATTAGTTTCCTGTCCTTCCTGAGTCCAAGTCAACAGTTCTATCATTTCATACTCCATTCTGGGACGAGGTGGTTGACAAATTTGACTCCGAAATTAGTTATGGAATATGGAAATTAGATGGGGTCAAATATTTAATAAAAATCCTTAATGGATTTATCTTTTTAGTGGGTCATATTAAAGATAGTGCTGGTGGGTTCCTCCGAGACCCAAGAAAAGTTGATTGGGCCGCGTTTCGTGGACCAATCAGACCACCACCGGAACCACCACCTTAAGGTAACACTTTCCTTCCCTGTCGTCTTTTTCATGCATCTATGCATTAATTCATACATTGAGGACAATGCATGAGATAGGTGTGGGGGAGGGTCTAACATAACTTTTCTTTTTCTTTAAAAAAAATAAAAAAATAAAAAAAATTGACATTTTTCTTTACTTTTAAAAAAAAAACTTTTTGAAAAATAGAAACAATATTTTGACTTATTTTTGTAAGAAATTAAGTTAATTTTAAGGAATAGGAAAATCCAACTTAGGATTTCTTATACTTGGTCAAAATAAGATAATTTGTTTGATTTTTAGGGTTAGGAAGATAATTTGTCAAAGTAATTTAGTCTTGATCTTTACCTTGATGAAATATGCATACTTCATACACTTACACACTTAGGGTTCAAAACAAAGATTCTTATGCCTTATAAAATATATATATTATATATATATATATATATATATATATATATATAATGAATAAGTCTAATTATTGATTAGCTAGGTGCTTTGGCCTAAGCAAGCCTTAGTATTTATGCGAAAGATAATTAGATCAGTTTGAAAAAAAAATGAATAAGTCTAATTATTGATTAGCTAGGTGCTTTGCCTAAGCAAGCCTTAGTATTTATGCGAAAGATAATTAGATCAGTTTGAAAAAAAAAAAAATAAAAAATGAATAAGTCTAATTATTGATTAGCTAGGTGCTTTGGCCTAAGAAAGCCTTAGTATTTATGCGAAAGATGATTAGATAAGTTTGAAAAATATATATGTAAAAATCCTCTGATTAAGCTGGGTGTCTGTGCCTAATAAAGCATGAGTATTCACGCCTAAAAGAGGTTCATATAATAAAATCCTTAGTTTTGTGGCCTTGTCTGCTCGAGTCCTTAAGTCCTAGGGGTGTCTTCTCACCTAGTGCCCTAAGACCGTTTGGTTTGGGAGTCATCGATTAGAGGCTCGTTACATGGGCAGATTAGAAAGCCTAATAGAACTAAGGAATAATACCAAAAAAAAAAAGAAGTAAAAGTATATATATAAATAAGTAAGGCATAAGAGTTAGAGTTAATGAACCCTTAGTCAAAATTTTCACAGTCACAAGGTGCATATGACTTAGGGTAAAGTAATAGACTAGATGAGAAGTACAATTTGACTCCTTACTTTGATTGATAACAAATTTTTGAATAGAGACTAAGTTTAGGAATAAAGAAATTCGGGTTTCCTATAACTTATAGATTGCTTAGATCTTACAATTATATTTCAAATATTTTTCTCTTTCAAAATGCTTTTCGAAAATACTAACTCTTTATTTCCCTTTCTTTATGGATTTTGTGGGTGCAATCCGCTGAAAACCCTCACGAGACAAAACTCGTCCTCTAGGGGAAACCTAGAGGTTTAACGGCTTGTTGCACATGCTAAGTGCAATCGCGTGACCTGCGAAAGTGGTCTAATAATCCTTAGTATAGTTTAGTTATTTTGCTCGAGGACGAGCAAAAGATAGGTATGGGGGTGTGATTGGTCACTAATGTTGCATATTTAATGTCACATTTTCATACTTATTTTTAATAAAAGCCTGCATTGTCCTAATTAATTGCTTAATTTATTTGCAGGCCCATTCTTTAAGGAGATGAAGAAAAATGAGCCCAAAGCCCACAAAAATTCTGAATTAAATCAGAGTTAATTCACACTCAGTAAATCAAGGAAAAATCAAGAGGTTGAAAACTGGTTGAGAAGAATCCTCTCAGAATCGATCGGTTGAAGCAAAGATCAAGCAAGTTTGATTCAGATTCTGACTGGATACATTTTAGTATTCGAATCATAACTTTTGCTACAGAATCTCAATTCTAATGATTCAAGATGATCCAGAAAGCAGACTGACAGAGCTATAACTTTTATGTTGATCATTATTTCTAATTATGTCAGTTGTTAAGTGATATTCAGCAATCAACAATCCAACAAACAGCAGATCAGAACTGAATATCCACCTCTACCCCCTCCATTTCTCCTATAAATACCTGCACTCAAAGCAAAAGGGAGGCGAATGCAGATTAGGATTTTAGACTAGTTTTTCCATTTTGTAGTTTAGTTTTACTTTTATGTAACTTGTATGTAACTTAGGGTAGAGGAAGATTCATGTAAGTAAGAGAGAGGGGCTGATGTTGAGAGTGACACCGACGATGTACCCTACTCCTTTCTTTCATTGTCTCAACAAGTAATAAAGGTAAATGCTTTGTTTGTTTTCTATTCTGCTTTACTTTATATTTGTTTTGCTTTTTGTTTTCCTCTTCTACTTCACCTTGGTTTTATGTGTTGAGTCTACAAGTGAACTCTAAAGCAAGTACACCGATGCTACGTGAGAGCCAGCAATAGTTCATGAAAGACGTTCTCCTCTTCCAAGCTCGCATCACTTCGTTCTTCTTATGCTTGACGATATAATGTGCACGGGGACCGAGCTCGAGTTTATGATCTATACGTTGAACGCCTCCGAAGCAAAAAGGTAGAACTTGCAAAAAGGTTTCCAAGTAAGTCATCATCAACCTAGGTAAGTATCCCTTCCTTTTCTTTCCTTTCCTTTCTTTTCTTTCTTTAGTATAGATCACCAACACTTCTTCCAAATCGTTTTCATTCTTCTCACTTCATTGTATATAGTCGCTTTTCATCGTTTTCTAATTTTTCACCTTCTTCATCTTTCATATTCCTCTAACTTTAACTATAACTTTCTTTTTCTTTTTCTTAACTTTAAAACAGAGAAGAACTTTCGCTTAGTTTCATAACGATTTCAATAAAACTATAAACGCTTCTATCGCAAAACCCTCCTTGTGGATCACGACCCGCATAGCCATTTGCTATAGCGGAAGTATTGAGCACTTGCACGTTTTATTATAAGATCTGAAAATCCGTATTTTTTGTGCAGATTTAACCTCAATCAACCTTCTGCCCTGATTCCTAGTGGACTACGACTTCTTAAGGATCTCGATCTGAGTGACTAGTTGATTCTGAACGCGTGTCGTCGCATCTCTCTCCAGAGCAGCCTCCTCGCGTCACAAGCCGCCTCTGCCCATTGCTTGTCCAATTGCCTTTGGAGGCTGGCGAGCATTTTGAGGAGCTAACCTTCGGCGGGGAGCCGGGTTTTGTGTACGTTGATCCCTACCTCTGGTGCAGTAGCTGGGAAAGGGTGATCTTCTCTGACGTCTTCAATGTGAACATCAAGATGAGGCGGATAAGTGTCGGTAGTCCCCGCATGAAAATACACCTAGAGGGGGGTGAATAGGTGTACTAGCTAATCTAATAACAATGATGCGGAATTAAAAATTATTTATGCATTAAAAACTATTTATGCAAACTAAGACTATTAAGCTAAACACACAAAGTATAGCCAAATTTCCGGTAAAGGGCTCTGGACTATCTCCTCAAGATTCCTCTAGATTAGGAGTTGAGTTGTCACTATGGCTCTCTTGATTGAATACAAGTGTGAGCAAACAATCCCAAGTATATAACAATTAAGCACAAGATATATCAAGCATATAAAGAGATAAACAATATAAGCATGCAAGATATGTAAACACAAGTGAGAGAGAGAGCAATCGCAAACATGGGAGATTTGTTTTGAGGTTCGAGCACCCTTGCTCTATGTCCCCGCCTTTAACACTATGAAGGATTTTCACTAGAAACGATCCCGCAAGATCACTCGGTGCTGCAACACCTATGACGAGTTCACACTAGAACTCTTGGACTCACTAGTCTCTCTCTTGTTCCCGCAAGAACAACACACACAAGAACACTAGTTTGCCGAGGCCGCACCTCTTACAACTCCTCCAACCACACGTCGGAACACTTGGTGATCACTTTGCTTGATCACCACAAACACTCTTCACCGAGGCCACAACCTCTACAACTCCTCACAATATAAGGATGTAAACTTGTGATCATTTCTCTTGATCATAAAAAACAACTCTCACAACAAAGATCCCTAGAGGATTGATATAGCAGTGGAAAGCTCAAGTTGGTGTGAGAAAACTAGGATAGATTTGTAGTGAAAAACTCAAGAAATCTCTTTTGAAAAATACTCTTGAAAACTCTCCTTTTGATATCAAAGTATTAGCCCTAAAACAAGTGGAGAAAAACATTAAGAGAGGTAGGAAAAACTGGCTTTAAAACTCTCTTAAAATCTTATAGAAAATAGTTCAAAACAGTCCCCTTAAATAGACTCCCAAAAACTAGCCGTTGGGGTCAAACTGCAGGTCAGAATGACATATCGGTCAACCGGCCGGTCGACCAGCCAACGGTCAAATTTCTGATCATTGGGGCCTCCTGGTCGACCGTGACCTGGGCTTTGACCTGCCGGTCGACCGGCCCACTAGCCAAATAACCGTGCACGTTTCTGTGCACTTCAGTCGACCGCCCGGTCAACCGACTTCTGTCTCGGTCGATCGGTTGGTCGACCCGGCAGAAGGCCAGGTCAGACATTTTTGGGATTAAAAACTTGATCTTTTTATCTTCAATAAAATCCCATAAAATCTACAAAAATAAGTTCATTAACATACTTTGAATTTCAAATATATGTGATCAAAATTCAACACATATTACAAACATTTTGAATTATTTTTGTGATATAGAAATTTTGCCTTAACCAAAAATTCGCATTTTTCAAAATCAATCTTTAATTTGAAAAACGACTTTTTCAAAACTTCTTCAAAAACAAGATATTTTAAACACTTTTGAAGCTTAGTGTGTATGGATATGATCCAATACGCATATACGATGAAATATCTATGTTTTTGACAGTAAGCTGTTGATCGGCAAAAAGCAAGCACTAAATGAAAGAAGGAAGTGTGGGTTGATGTTACTGCTGCTTTTGCGATTCTTCCGTGGTAGCGAAGTGGCTATATGGGTCGTATCCACAAGGAGGGAGAGCGATGGAAGCTTGATGCGGCTTTTATGTTCAAGACGAAAGAAAGTTCTTGTTTCCAAATAAAGAATTGAAAAGTGAAAGAAGTTGTTTTAAAGAATTGTTGGAAAATGTTTTGATGGTTTGTAAAAGTGATTTTTTTCTTAGTTGTAAAAATGCATGGCTAACTTTCTACTAAGTGCTCCCACTAATTTCTAACTTTTTGAAGATAGCCTCACGATGGATCATAAGCAAACACAACCCTTGTACATTGGAACTATTCACGTGGAAATCGAGTGAAAGTTCATCCTAAAACTTAGCCTTACACGGCAAAAACTCGGACATTCCCTTATCAAGATCCGATAGAAGGCGAGAATAAGGGAAGACTCGAGTGCACTATTGGTATCGGCAAAGTTAAAAGGAAAAGTCTCTAACTTACAATAACAAGTAAAGTATACAACTCATAGATCATCAAAACTCATTAAGCATGAAGTATAAGAAAGTAGATACTTGTAGGTAAATTAGAGTTAGAACCCTCGTCTTAAGATGCCATAGCTCTCATTTGCACAAGGCTTGTTTGGCACTATTGACTCATGCGGGTTATCAAACAAGTGTTAGAAATTAGTGGGTTAGTAGTTAGTTAGCCATGCTAAATGAAAAAGTTAGTTAGCCATAAAAGTAAAAGAAACAACAAAGTAGAAGAAGTGAAAAGAGGGAGTTACACTACAAGAAAACAAAAGAAAAGAAAAGTTAAAGAGAGGAAGTTACACTACAACAAAGTAAAGAGAAGAAGTGGAGAAGAAAAAAGTTACACTACAACAAGTAAAAGTAAATGCAAAGACAAGTAAATGAAAGAAGGAAGAGAAGTAGTACTTGTATTATCTTATCACCCTTCAAATACAATACTTTACACACTCTCTCTCTTTCACTTTAATGGCTAAAACCTAAAACTAGAAGAAGAACAACACCAACAACTACAAACTAAAAACAAGATTACAAAATTTGCTTAAACTCTGATCTGCCTTCACTGAAGACCCCTGGGGGGCTTTTATAGGCACCAGGGCAAAGGGGGCCACGTGCACAGCACGTGGCCCAAAACTGAAGAGCGCGCGCGCCCAAAGTGCTGCGAAACGCGGCATGGGCCGCGTTTCCGCGGCCCAGACAGGGCGGCGCGCGCCCAGTTTTGGACAGCGCGTCGCCCAGTCTGTCTTCTGACTGTCTGGAACCCGGGATTTCCGATTTGATGCCCTGGAATGATGAAATCTTCACTCTAGAGTCAATTGCTAGTTTGTAGGCTTTTAATCACCAATTAAATGGTGATTTAGGTCTTCTTCTTCATTTCCACACCATGGACCTAGAATCACACAAGCAAGGTATTATTAGCAGAATTTATTATCAAGTAAATGTGAGAATGTGATGAAAATTATGCAAAATAGAGACTAATCAGACCCCCACACTTCTCTTTTTGCTCGTCCCGAGCAAAACAAAAATAAGAAAATTATTATACCACTTTCGCAGGTAACGCGATTGCACTGAGCATGTGCAACAAGCCTTTAAACCTCTAGGTTTTCCCTAGAGGAGGAGTGTTGTCTCCTGAGGGTTTTCAGCGGTTTGCACCCACAAAATCCAATAAGTAAAGAAAAGAAATTAGTTGTAAGAATTTTTTTTTTATAAATATATATAAATACATGAAAAAGAACTTTCAATCATCTAAGTAAAAATGACTGAATGATGTAAGAATTAGATTTAACCCTCATAAGTCCTCTTATATTTTAGCCTTCATAAAAGAAGAAACTATGGTTTTTCTTTAAATTTAGAAGGATCTTGTACTTCTAACTCATTCTTTTATTTTACTTTAGATAGATATGCATACTGTGTAAGTGTGATGTGCTTGGGATTTTTCAACTCAACTTTGAATACTATTTTATTAATGTTTACTTATTATTCCTGATTTCATTAGGCTTTCTACTTCACTTATGTAGCACATATCAAACCGATGACTCCCAAACCAGATGGCCTTAGGGCACCAGGTGGAAAAACACCCTTCAGGTCAAATATGCAAGTGGAATAGGTCACAAAATCAAGATTTATTTGTATAAATTTTTTGGCGTGAATAATCATGCTTCTTGAGGCACAATTATCCAGCTTTGTGTTTGTTTTTTTTTTTGTTTTTTTGGCGTGAGTAATCATGCTTCTTGAGGCACAATTATCCAGCTTTGTGTTTTTTTTTTCAAGAGTTGTGTCTCTAAATCCCAAGCATGTGTGTGTGAATTATGCATATTCTACTAAGGCAAAAAAAAAGGTATGAGTTATTTTCCTTATCCTTCCTATCTTTTTAGTCAAACCATTCTTTCTTGTTTACTTAGGCAAAAATAAAGATTTATTACTAAGGTTCCCGTAATTCCTACAGTCTTTTGGTATTTTATAAAGAGTATGAAATTTCTTTTCAATCTGAGATTTTTTTTTGAAAAGAAAAATAAAGAAGAAAAAGAAAAAGAAAAAGTGTTAGCACCCCCCCACACCTATCTAATGCATTGTCCTCAATGAATGCATATGGAAATGCAAATGCAATAAATACGGGGAAGGAATGATGTCACCGTCATCGTGGACTTGGGCCGGCCAAGTGCGAATAGGCGAAAGAAATGTCAAAAAGAATGTACACGGGGTAAGCATATAAACAGTTTTTTTTTTTGGTTGTTTTTGTTGGGTTAGGTGTATGACGGGACAAAAAGAGTCAGCACACTATCATCTGGAATCATCGGCTCAGTGGTCAAAAAGGGCTTCAGTCTTTACCCATTCACTTTAAATTCCGTGTGATTTTTAGGGTCTGCAATAAGCACAACACCGTGTGGGAAAACAGTGAGCACAATGAATGATCCCGACCAACGAGTTTTTAGTTTCCCCGCAAAAATATGAAGCCTAGAATTATACAGCAGAACCCTATCTCCCGGGGCAAAGTTTTTCCTGTTTATGAATTGTTCATGGAAAAGTTTGGTCCTGCTCTTGGTGATTCGTGCATTCTCATAAGCTTCATTCCGTATCTCCTCTAATTCAGAAATCTGCAGTTTCCTAAGTTCACCGGCCTTGGTCAGGTCAAAGTTGAGTTGCTTAATTGCCCAGAGGGCCGGTGTTCTAATTCTACTGGCAGATGACAGGCTTTTCCAAACACGAGTCTGTAAGGAGACATCCCCAGAACTGTCTTAAATGCAGTACGGTAAGCCCACAATGCATCATTGAGCTTAACCGACCAATCCTTTCGGTTTTGTTCGACAATCTTTTCCAGAATGAGCTTGATCTGTCGGTTGGTGACTTCTACCTGCCCATTTGTCTGGGGATGATACGGGGTTGATAACTTGTGATTGATGGAATATTTTCGCATCAGAGTTTTAAAAACTCTGTTGCAGAAATGTGATCCTTATCACTAATTATCGCTCTCGGGGTGCCAAATCGGGAGAAGATGTTATCTTTAAGAAATTTGACAACCACTTTGTTGTCATTCGTCTTGGTCGGCACAGCTTCTACCCATTTAGAGACATAATCAACAGCAACCAAAATGAATTGGTTACCGAAGGAGTTGGGGAATGGCCCCATGAAATCGATACCCCAAACATCAAAGATTTGAACTTCAAGGATTGGGTTCAGGGGCATCAAGTCTCTTCTAGAAATTTTCCCGATTTTCTGACAATTTGCACATGACTTGCAAAAATGATATGAATCCTTGAACAAAGTGGGCCAGTAGAACCCACTTTGTAGAACCTTCTCTGCAGTCTTACGGGGACCGAAGTGTCCTCCGCATGCAAGATCATGACAAAAGCTGAGCACACTCCTCTGTTCCTCCTCGGGTATGCATCGTCTAATTATTTGGTCTGGACAATACTTAAAAAGATACGGTTCTTCCCAGAAGAAGTACCGTACTTGGGCAAAGAAGCGGTATTGGTCTTGCTTTGTCCAGTCAGCGGGTAATTGTCCCGTGGCCAGGTAATTAACTATGTCAGCATACCAGGGTTCCTTAAGAATGGCTAGGATGTGCTCATCAGGGAAATCCTCGTTGATCGGAGCTTGGATGGTTGGTGCATTCGGAATTCGTGAAAGATGATCAGCAACCACATTTTCAATACCTCGTTTATCTCGGATTTCTAAGTCAAATTCTTGAAGTAAAAGGATCCACCGAATCAGTCGGGCTTTTGCTTCCTTCTTGGTCATGAGGTATTTCAGAGCCGAGTGATTCGTGAAAATCACCGATTTCGAACCTAACAAGTAGGGCCAGAATTTTTCTAAACGGCCAAGAATTCCTTCTCAGTCGTTGTATAGTTCTGTTGGGCGTCATTCAAGGTCCTACTCGAATAGTAAATCACGTGCTGCCTATTATCGATGCGTTGTCCTAGAACAGCACCAATTGCAAAATCAGATGCATCACACATGATTTCAAATGGCTGGGCCCAATTAGGAGCAGAAATGATAGGTGCAGAAATCAGTTCTTACTTAAGCCTCCCCCAAGACTTGAAACATTCATCATTGAAGTCAAAGGGCACGTCCTTAGAGAGCAGGTTAGTTAAGGGCCTCGCAATTTTGCTAAAGTCCTTAATGAACCGTCGGTAGAACCCAGCATGCCCTAAAAAGGATCTAATATCCTTGATGCTTTTGGGTGGTGGGAGCTTAGCAATCACTTCTACCTTAGCCTTATCCACTTCTATGCCTCTCCTCGAAATCTCATGGCCCAAGACAATCCCCTGTCTCACCATAAAATGGCATTTTTCTCAGTTTAGAGTTAGGTTCTTCTCAATGCATCTTTGTAGCACTAACTCTAAGTGATGAAGACATTGATCAAATGAATCTCCGTAGATGGAGAAGTCATCCATGAAAATCTCAAGAAAACGTTCCACCATATCAGAGAACAAACTAAGCATGCACCGTTGGAACGTTGCAGGAGCATTGCACAATCCAAAAGGCATGCGCCTATAAGCAAAGATCCCGAACGGGCAAGTGAACGTTGTCTTTTCCTGGTCTTCTGCAGCAATGGGATTTGATTGTATCCCGAGTACCCATCCAGAAAGCAGTAGTACTTATGTCCAGCCAAACGCTCAAGCATTTGGTCGATGAAAGGTAGCGGGAAATGGTCTTTACGGGTAGCAGCATTCAACTTCCTGTAGTCGATACAAACACGAACCTTGGTAGGCAATCTTGTTTGTACCAACTCTTTTTTCTCATTTTCTACTACCGTAAAGCTAGCCTTTTTTTGGGACCACATGAACCGGGCTAACCCATTGGCTATCAGAAATGGGATAAATGATCCCATTATCTAATAGTTTCAGAATTTCAGCCTTCACTGCCTCTTGCATGAGAGGGTTAAGCCTGCGTTGTGGGTCCCTCCTAGGGATTGCTTCATCAACTAAATGGATTCTATGTTGCACTATGGCTGGACTTATTCCCTTGATGTCCTTCATTGTCCATCCAATGGCTTCCCTATGTCTTTCCAGAATAGACATTAAGCTGTCCTCTTGTTGCTCAGTCAGGTGGGATGCTATGATGACTGGCAAGGTGTCCTTTCCGCCCAGTAGGCGTACTTGAGATGTTCAGGCAGGGCTTTCAGCTCTAGGGAAGGTGTTGCTTCATTGGAGGGAATCTCTGGCTTTCGATCCTAGGATGGGGTACACTGGGGCTTAATGCCCAATCCACTGCTGAATCTACGATCTGGTCTAAATTGAAATCCTCAGCCTCCAGATCAAACTCTGCCTCAGTTTCTATCTCCATGCATTCCTCATGCTCACTGGTCAGGTTTTCAATAGAATTGACCTCAAATGTCTGATCATTGACATCCCTAGGCTGTCTTCCAAGATTGAAGACATTGACTTCCTTCGTCATATCTCTAAAAGTTAATCGCATGGACCCGTTCCTACAGTTGATTATGGCATTGGCTGTAGCAAGGAATGGGCGCCCTAAGATGACGGGAGTTTGAGACCTAAGATTGGACACAGGTTGGGTCTCAAGCACAATGAAGTCAACGGGGTAAATGAAATCCCCGACCCGGATGAGGACGTCTGTGATTTCCCCCTTCGGGATCTTCACAGATCGGTCAGCTAGCTGAATGGTGACTCGAGTTGGGCTTAGCTCACCCAACCCAAGCTGCTGGTATACTGAGAGAGGCAGCAAGTTGATACTTGCTCCTAGGTCAAGAAGCGCTCTACTGATTTCGGTCTGTCCTATGGTGCAGGAAATGTGGGACATCCGGGATCCTTGTATTTCACCGGAATGGGACCAGACAGAATTTCGCTTATGTTAGTGGCCAAGAACACTTTCTTGGCACATTGGTCTTTCTCTTCTTAGTACACATATCCTTCAGAAATTTGGCATAAGCCGGGACTTGTTGGATAGCGTCTAGAAGTGGCACATTTAACTTGACCTGGTTGAACATCTCTAGCATTTTCTCCATGTACATATTTTTATTGTTGTTCCGAAGCCTATTGGGAAAGGGTGCTACAGGCTTGTGAACTTGTTCAGCAGCTTTGTCCTCGTCAGATGTCTGTGGAGCGGATTGGGAGGAACTAGCAGAGGTGGAAGCTTGAGTGGGATCAGGATGGACTGGACTCTTCTGTTGGTAGACCTGGTTGTCTACCTTCTTTCTAGATCTCAGTGTGTGAACAGCATTACACTGGTTAATTGATGGATCCTGAACATCATATGCTTGGTTGGAGGTTTTTGGGTTAACTAGTGGCTGACTAGGCAAAGTACCCTTAGGTCTCTCACTTAGGGAGCTAGCTAACTGGCTCATCTGTAATTCCAACCTTGATATGGCCTGTGAATGACTGTTCAGAGTTTGTCCCTGATTCTGCATAAAAGCGGCTTGGGACTTAATAAAAGCCTCTATGCTCTCCTCCAATTTACTGATTTTCTTTTCCATTGGAGAGCCTTGGGAGGAGGAAGTTGGGGCTTGACTGGGAAAAGGTGGTGGAGGAGCAGGATGGTGAAAGTTGTTGGAAAAATTAGGTCTGGGAGGATTGTTTGGGGCCCAGGAGAAATTTGGGTGATTCCTCCAGCCGGGATTGTAGGTCTGCGAGTAGGGGTTGTGAAGCGGCCGTGAGTAAGCCGCGTTCATGTGTTCCAGTGGCACTTGTTGGGCATGGAAAACAGGGCACTCTTCAAAGACATGGTTCGGTGCCTGACAATACGAACAACCCGGATTGTGAATTGGTGGTGGGTTGATCTGGTTGACACTAGCAGGCTCTTTTGTTTCTAGAGCCTCTATCCTTCTCATCAGAGTAGCAATCTTAGCCTCGGCAGCTATGGATGATTCTAGAGATAGGAGCCCTCCTCTTGAAGCTATAGATTGTGAATTCCTAGGTTTTTCCGAGGCTGGCTCCCATTGCAGGGTTTTCTCCGCTAAATCCTCAAACAAATCCCAACCCTGATTCTCATCCTTCTGCAAGAACCCTCCCTGACACATCGTTTCTAACAGGGTCTTAGTCTGATAATCTAGACCATCGTAGAGAATCTGGCATTGACGCCATTTCTCCACGCCATGATGAGGGCACTGAGCGAGGAGATCTTTGAATCGCTCAAAGTATCTCCAAAATGGTTCGCTCGGGTCTTGCTTAAACTGCATGATGTTCTTCCTAATGAGGGCAGTCTTGTGAATGGGATAGAATTTCTTCAAGAAGGCCTTGACGAAATCATCCCAGGTCGTGACTGAATCTGCTGCCAAGCTGTACAACCACTTCTTAGCTAGGTCCTTTAGGGAAAAAGGGATGAAACGTAACCTAACGGCATCGTCTCCTAGCTGGGGTATACGCATCATGAGGCATACTTCTTCAAATTCCCTAACAAAGAAGTATGCGTCCTCTGATTCTAAACCATGAAATTTGGGAAGAGTGTTAATGAATTGTGGCTTTAACTCAAAATTATTCCCGTTTGCTTCAAGAAGTTTTATGCAAGATGGAAGTGAAGTCCTGATCGGGTAAAATCTATCCTGAAGTGACGCCATCTCCGGTTCTGGATGCAAGGGTAGAGAAATGTTTCTTGTTAATCTGGAAGTTGACGGATCTCTCACCCACTCTTGCATGCAGCATACCACAACCAACGTGAAGATAACAAACAATCGAAAAAGAACTAAAAACAAACAAAAGAAAGAAAAACAACCACAAGCCTTAGTCTAAGGTACCTGGACCTAGACGACTCCTAACTGGTCGATTCTCCGGGGAAGGTTGTTGCAGGAACTCGACTACAAGCTAATCGGCCAGGAAAGGGCAAAGCTCGGGGGGAGGTATCCGGGCAGAGCCACGGGCCTAATTATGCCAAACCACGGAGCTTTCGAGGCTTTACCTCTCAATCCACTTTCCTTAGACACCGATTTTGTAGGAGTATAGTTCTTACAATTTCCAACCTCGGTTAATCTCTTAGTGAGTCCGAGATGTCCCTAGGGCCAACGTCTATTGATTTTTAGTTAAGACTTGGGAAAATGTGAGTGCACTTGGAGATGGTTTTTGGGCTAAGGAAGAGTGATGAAATCCCCACCTTATCTTGTTTATTTGGGTTTTGCCCTTAAAGTTAATTGTGCAAGTGTACAGTTTATTCACAATAAGGTAACACTCAAAGCGGTAAATACTTCAAAATGTTAGTCCTATTCTATATGAATGCACACGTACCTTGTCTCCAGCACTCTTCAACAGAAATTGAAATGAATTGAAATAGACACGTGCCCTATATGCAAAGGTCTAATCCAAATTTCAATTAAGCAACAAGTGAATTTCTGTTGAATTTATTACACATGCATATAGGTGAAGCATCCAAGGAAACTAAAAAATTAGAAAGCAAAAAAATTTTTAGCGGCGCTCGGCAACCCTGCAAACAAGTTTGTTAGTACCTCAATCGGAAAAACTCGCTTTTACACGAATTTTTCCGAGGGCAAATGAGTCCTCGCGCAACGTCCTTGGCCACCTCTTTTGCTTTCCACGATAGTGAGCTCCTTGGTACTTCTCCTACACACAAAAAGAACAATCTTTAGTAGTGAACAATAAAGCCGTTCCCTCCCCGGCAACGGCGCCAAAATTTGATCGGCGCAAGCACTAAATGAAAGAAGGAAGTGTGGGTTGATGTTACTGCTTTTGTGATTCTTCCGTGGTAGCGAAGTGGCTATATGGGTCGTATCTACAAGGAGGGAGAGCGATGGAAGCTTGATACGGCTTTTATGTTCAAGACGAAAGAAAGTTCTTGTTTCCAAATAAAGAATTGAAAAGTGAAAGAAGTTGTTTTAAAGAATTGTTGGAAAATGTTTTGGTGGTTTGTAAAAGTGATTTTTTTCTTAGTTGTAAAAATGCATGGCTAACTTTCTACTAAGTGCTCCCACTAATTTCTAACTTTTTGAAGATAGCTTTACGATGGATCATAGGCAAACACAACCCTTGTGCATTGGAACTATTCACGTGGAAATCGAGTGAAAGTTTATTCTAAAACTTAGCCTTACACGGCAAAAACTCGGACATTCCCTTATCAAGATCCGATAGAAGGCGAGAATAAGGGAAGACTCGAGTGCACTATTAGTATCGGCAAAGTTAAAAGGAAAAGTCTCTAACTTACAATAACAAGTAAAGTATACAACTCATAGATCATCAAAACTCATTAAGCATGAAGTATAAGAAAGTAGATACTTGTAGGTAAATTAGAGTTAGAACCCTCGTCTTAAGATGCCATAGCTCTCATTTGCACAAAGCTTGTTTGGCACATTGACTCATGCGGGTTATCAAACAAGTGTTAGAAATTAGTGGGTTAGTAGTTAGTTAGCCATGCTAAATGAAAAAGTTAGTTAGCCATAAAAGTAAAAGAAACAACAAAGTAGAACAAGTGGAAAGAGGGAGTTACACTACAAGAAAACAAAAGAAAAGAAAAGTTAAAGAGAGGAAGTTACACTACAACAAAGTAAAAGAGAAGAAGTGGAGAAGAAAGAAGTTACACTACAACAAGTAAAAGTAAATGCAAAGACAAGTAAATGAAAGAAGGAAGAGAAGTAGTATTTGTATTATCTTATCACCCTTCAAATACAATACTTTACACACACTCTCTCTCTTTCACTTTAATGGCTAAAACCTAAAACTAGAAGAAGAACAACACCAACAACTACAAACTAAAACAAGATTACAAAATTTGCTTAAACTCTAATCTGCCTTCACTGAAGACCCTGGGGGGCTTTTATAGGCACCAGGGTAAAGGGGGCCACGTGTACAACACGTGGCCCAAAACTGAAGCGCGCGCGCGCCCAAAGTGCCGCGGAAACGCGGCATGGGCCGCGTTTTCGCGGCCCAGACAGGGCGGCGCGCGCCCAGTTTTGGACAGCGCGTCGCCCAGTCTGTCTTCTGACTGTCTGGAACCCGGGATATCCGATTTGATGCCCTGGAATGATGAAATCTTCACTCTAGAGTCAATGGCTAGTTTGTAGGCTTTTAATCACCAATTAAATGGTGATTTAAGTCTTCTTCTTCATTTGCACACCATGGACCTAGAATCAAGCAAGCAAGGTATTATTAGCAGAATTTATTATCAAGTATATGTGAGAATGTGATAAAAATTATGCAAAATTAGAGACTAATCAGCTATAAAATAACTTTTGATAAATACAAAACTCAAACATATGATATAGAATCACCAAATAAGTTTTTCTAAACATTTGAACCAACAATATGTATGGATGAAATTCAAAACACATATAAACCATATAAACTTGTTTTGAGGAACTCTAATCATGAAACACAAGGATGTATACTTTGAAGCTCAAAATCAAAACTGGTTTATGAAAACACATATAAATTTTGTGTCTGTGTGTGTGTGTATATGAGTTTGAGCAATCCATAACTAATCTATCATTTACATTTTATCTAAAAACAAATCTTAACACTTATAAATATGACACAAGTCTTCTTGAATATCTTCTTCTTCTTGACTTGGTCCAACCTTGATCCAATGAGCTAGACTTCTCTTAAGTACTTGATGCGATCTTGATGAGCTCTTGAATCAATACGTGTCAGCTTCAAAACTTGACTCTGAATTTTTGTTGAAGCTAAATACCGATTAAGATTTTGATCAAATATCTGAAACTTATTAAACACAAGATCATTAGTACTATAACTACATGAGTTAATCATCATCAAAACTAGAGTGATGGACCTTTGGGCCAACAATCTCCCCCTTTTTGATGATGACAAAACTCATAGAGTTATATATGTATGGATTAAAGTTAAGCTTCATAGAAGCTCCCCCTTAACTCATGCATACCAATAAACATAAATATATTCAATGAAAGCACATAAATTAAACAAAATATACATGCATGAATACCAAATATTAAGCATGCATATAAAACTCACTAAAATCTTCTCCTCATTTTTGTCAATTCATCAACAATGGGGTGAGGAGAATCAAACAATAAAGATATACGTGCGATATATATTCATGAAGAGGAGAGGCGTAAAGTTAACTCCCCCTGCATATATGCATTACATGAAGAAGGGATGACTAGACTCTAACTCACATAAAGCATAATATACAATATATAAGCGGAGATGTTAAGCTCTCCTTACACACGTGTATCATGTAAAGAAGAGAGGTCAAACTCCTCAAAATGAGATACACTCAAAATGAATTTATAAATAGAGAATATGTTAGGCTCCCCCTGCATATAGGCAAGACATATCAACAAATTTTAAAACAAAATTTTTGATAATACTTAAAACAAAATTTTGAAATTTCTTAAGTCAACAGAACAAATTTTGATACCAATGAAATCAAATAGTAGTTGACAAAACAAAAGTTGGTACCACTTGAAATTTTTTTTTTAAGATACTAATAATAAATTTTGATACCAATTGAAGATGAATATGAAATCTATCTTGATATCAAATAAATACCAATTGAAATTAATGTATAAGCTTGTATAGATACCAATTAACATTTGGAAAAAAATCAAGCTTAATATAGACATAATTTGTGCTTTAAAAAATGTAAAGACATTGTAAAAATAAGCACGGTCAAATCATATATATGTATGTATGTATGAAATTGGAAATACCAATTGAAATTGATACTAGTTGAATTTTGAAGCATACATATATAAGAAACAAATATGAGTATACAAATATAAAATTTCTTGAAGATCAAGTGTATTACTCATAACTACCACCCTATTCATGCACATGATAAAATATATTCAATAAGGGTATAAGGCATGGTTGCCCAGCCATCCGCCCTTTAAGGGTAGAAGCTTTTAAAAATAAGATTTGAAAATAGTTGTAAGTTAAAAACACTACCAAGTGAAGAATAAATGTAACGCCCCGATCTGGCGGGTACGGAAACGCTACTGCAACTTATATACGCAAGTCAAAAATACCCTCACGTATGTACGCTAAGCATCAGTACAAAAAGGAATCAGAGTACGGAAGTGCGTGGTATATATACATTCCAACTTAAAGATTACAAAGTTATCACAGAGCGTGATATATTAATACATGTACATTATATCACAGCAAAGTACAGAAGTAAAGATTACAATTTGTACAGCAAAAAGGTGCTCACGGGCTGAGAAGAAGATCCCCGATCTTGCAGGAAGGTTCAAGAACAGAAGGAGCTGGGACTAGTCGGCCTGCGCCGAGTGATAAGCTTGATCTTCGGTGGGTGGCTCCAATTCAATTCAAGCTTCAGAACCTGAACATGCAAGTCCAGGGGAGTCAGAAACTCTCTAACAAATAGACAGGTGAATGCCAAGTGTCGTGCAGAGATAAGTATATGCGTGTTGATATAACCAAATAGTATTAAGCATCAAGAACTGTGTCGAGTGTACATGTATAGTAAGCATACAATGGAGACATGAAATGAAAGTGATAATGCCTACATAAATCTATTGCTACTATTTTTTAATATTTATACTTATTACTCGTCCTACCCATATGTCTAGGTATGTGTAATAGTGTCCCGGCACACATACATCCACATATGAGTAAATCAAGGTTGTTATTGGAAACCAACAGGGTATCAATGAACAATGTTTACAGTGGGTCCCGTGTATGCCCAGGACCACGGTCCAGGACGTTCCGTTACTGGTGCTCGGAACCAGCCGCAAGGCGTACATGAGGGTCTTATAGAATGCCCTAATCAAGATGGTACTAGGAAGGAGGGAGCCAGCACTCCCCTCGGTCTCCTGGAGGCCCACAGGTCAGACCGGAAGTTTTGGTTGCACAACATACCTAGTACCACTATAAACACGAACGTATATTGATAGCCGCAAGTTTCTCCCGACCCGATGCAAGTTGTCCATTTTTATAGCTTATTATGCGATTATCAATTTACGGGAGTAGCAGGTGCAAAGTATGATCAGGATTCAGGAGTTCAAGAGTACATGAGTACTATAAATTCAAGTCACTGTATATGATACAGGATAATAAGTACAGGATTCCCGTAAATGTGACAGTCTTAAGCCAGGTATCAATATGTCATAACAGGGTAAGTATCAAGTAGTAGTATATCAAGTGCTATGAGATGTATGACTGGGAGGTGATATTAGGCAGGTGACAAGTGACAACATGATATATGTAAGTATACCAGGAAAATAATACAATATTAGTCAACATGACGAAGCGGGAAAATCCAAAAAGAAAGCGAGAACACTCGCCTAAAACTTCAAGAAACACTAGGAAATTTCAAGCTCCAGAATCTAGGTAACCAACGCGTTCAATAACAGATGTTATATAAAAAGAGGAGGAGAAAGGATGAATTAGAAAAAGAGGAATGAAGACGCAGGGGTCGCACTGGGAGGTGATATTAGGCAGGTGACAAGTGACAGCATGATATATGTAAGTATACCAGGAAAATAATACAATATTAGTCAACATGATGAAGCGGGAAAATCCAAAAAGAAAGCGAGAATACTCGCCTAAAACTTCAGGAAACACCAGGAAATCCCAAGCTCCAGAATCTAGATAACCAACGCATTCAATAACAGATGTTATATAAAAAGAGGAGGAGAAATGATGAATCAGAAAAAGAGGAATGAAGACGCAGGGGGTCACAGACGCGAGGGGTTGCGCCGCGTTGATGTCACAAACGCGGGATCTGAGACCCGCGTTTTGTAATACAGGAAGAACGCAGACGCGAGCACGTGCTCCGCGTCGCGTTAATACATAGACGCGAAGATCGTATTAAAGAGGTGCTTGGACGTGGAGTAAGCTCCGCGTCAAGTACTAAAACAGGAGAGAAAGAGAGAGACAGATAAATGAGAGAGACGCAGAGAGAGAGACGCAGGAATGAGGGAGTATGTGACGCAGAGAAGGAAAAGAGATGGAGAAAAAGAAAGAAAGAAAGAAAGAAAGAAAGAAAAGAAAGAAGGAAAGAAAAGAAAGAAGAAGGGAAGGGGGAGGATGGCCGACCGTGGCTTGGCCGGTGGTCGCCGGAGTTGGCCGGAGTTGGCCGGAGATGGTGGCCAAAGCTCCAAGCCCAAGGGAAGAATAGGGTGCAATTCTAGTTAAAAATGGAGATTTAGAGTTTTGAAAAAGAGGCTTCGGAGAACGAAGCTATAGCTCGTTAGAAGGAGAATTCCGAGGAGATGAAGATGGCGTTGTTGGTGGTGGCTAAGGTGGTGTTGGTGGTGGTGCAAATGGTGGTGAAGTTGGAGGAGAAGATGGGTTTCCTTGATGAAAAGAAGAAGAAGATAAGGAGGATGGTGGTATGATGGTTGTTTAGAATGTAGAAGGAGATGGAGGGAAGATGGAGAGAAGGATGGTGGAGAGGTTGGTGGTGATGGTGGTGAAGGTGGTGGCCGGCCAAGGGAAGGCACGGGCTGTTTTTGGCTTGCTGTTTCAGTTTTTTTGAAGGAGGAGGAAGGAAATAAATGAAAGAGAGAGAAGATGGAGAGATATATACATAAGGGAGTTGATTATTATTACTAGTTTGCCATTGCCAATCCTTTCATTAAAGAGACTTGCGTCTCCACTAAAATGGGCTGCGTCCCCATTAATGAAATCTGCGTCTGGCAAAAAGGAGCCAGACACGGAGATAGGATTCGCGTCCAGGAGGAAAAACGCGAGTGTTGCGTTGATAGAAAAGATAAAAAAGCATGGGTAACTTGATCTGAGTTGATTTCCTTGAGGGACATAACATTAAATGCGGGATGGAGAGAGTCTCCGCATTAAATGTTGAACCCAGATTTGGTGAGTCTCGTGTCAGGAAAGGAGAGAGAAAAAATAAAATATCCGGATAGAATTCTGGTATCTGGGAAAACACCGGAAACTCAGGAAAAGCTCGAAAAATAAAGTATCTTGAAAAGTTTCCCAAAAATTCTCAAAAATAATAAATATTATTTTAAGATTTTTGGTAAAATCGGTTTTCAGAAATTCAATCCCATTTTTAAAATAAAAATCCCGAAATCCATCAAGGACGGTGTTTACACCGGGTAGGCCAGATTTTTTATAAATTCTAAAAATCTCAGAAAATTCATTTAGATAAAAAATATGATTTTAAGAAATAATGTGAAAGGCATTTCTAGAATTTCAACTCCGTTTGTAAAAAATTCGAGAGTCGATCAGCGGCACTGGTCGACACCGGTTTTGAAGATTTACAACTTAATTCAGAAAAATTTCAGAAAATCATGAAAAATCTAGAATATTAAAAAAAATAAGATTTGAAACTGAAATCAGTCAAATCTGAATACCAAAAAGGTCAAATCATGTTGTACTGCTATATGAGTAAGAATTTAAATAACAGAAAATTAGAAAATACGCTCCAAAAATCAGGACACATAGCTGTGTACGTATTCTGAGGATGGGGTGTTACAATCCATCCACCTTATCAAAAATTTCATCCTCGAAATTTCGATAATGGGGATGTGAAGGTAGAAAAGAATAGGGGTAAGGAATTTTACCAACTAAGATGTAAAGAGTTGGGGGTAACATTCACAAATAATATCCTCTCGTTCCCACGTAGCTTCTCCTGGGGCATGCCTATTCCAAGAAACCAGTACTTATTGCCCGATTTTTCAATGTTTTGACACTTCTGTCCAGAATGGCCATCGGCTGCTCCTTGTAGGATAAATCTGGTTGTAGTTCTAATTCTGAGTGATCTAGAATGTGACTCTCATCCTTGATATACTTCCTCAACTGTGATATATGGAATACATTATGTACTCCTTCTAAAGATAGTGGCAATTCCAATCAGTAAGCCACATCTCCCACACGATCCAAAATTTCAAATGGGCCGATGTATCTCAGACTAAGTTTTTCGCGAGTACCGAGTCGGATTACCCCTTAGATTGGTGATATCCTTAAAAATATATGATCACCTGTTCTGAATTCCAACGGTCTTCTATTAGTGTATGCCCAACTCTTCTGTCGGCTCTGTGCTGCCCGGAGATGATCTTTGATAATTCTGACTTTATCTGTTGTCTGAACTAGAATATCTGGTCCCATAAGTCTTCTTTGACCGACTTCATCCCAACATATTGGCGACCTGCATTTTCTGCCATATAATGCTTCAAATGGAGCCATCTTGATACTGGCCTGATAGCTGTTATTATAAGAGAATTCTACCAAATGAATATAGTCTTCCCATGACCCTTCAAATTCTATCATGCAGGCTTGTAACATATCTTCAAGGATTTGGATAGTTCGTTCAGATTGTCCATCTGTCTGGGGATGATATGAGGTACTGAATTTCAGACGAGTTCCTAAATTTTCTTGGAGACTTTCCCAGAAATGTGATCGGAATCTCGTGTCTCTATCCGACACGATGCTAACTTGAACTCCATGCAGACGAACTATTTCTTTTATATATTTATTTGTAAGAACTTCTGTTGATTGACCTACTCTGAAAGGTAGGAAGTGAGCTGCTTTTGTAAGGCGATCAATGATTACCCATACTGCATTGTTACCCTTAGGACTGCGGGGTAGAGCTGTAACAAAATCCATGGTGATATGTTCCCACTTCCATTCGGGTATCGGTAATGATTGTAGTCCAGCTGTTCTCTGATGTTCTACCTTTATTTGCTGACAAACCAAGCATTTTGCCACATACTGGGCTATCTCCCTCTTCATGGCATTCCACCAAAACTTTTGCTTCAAATCTTGATACATTTTATTTCCTCCTGGATGTATGGAATAAGCCGAGCTGTGAGCCTCTGCCAAAACTTTTTGCCGAACTTCCCCTTGTGGTACACAGATTCTGTTACCAAAATAAAGTGCACCATCTGAATGAATACAGATATCTATCCTTAATCCAGCTTCTACTTGAGCCCTGAATTTCTGTAATTTAGTGTCTCCCTTTTGGGCTTCCTTAATTTCACTTATCAGGGTTGGTTGTATCTGGAAAGTCATTAATTGACCTGACTCATCAGCTCCTTGTATTAACATTAAGTCCAACTTTATGATTTTTCGAAGCAATTCCTTCTGTTGAGTAAGTTGTTATAATACTTTATCCTCTGGTCTCCTGCTTAATGCATCTAGAACTGTATTGTCCCTACCAGGATGATACTGTAAGTCTATGTCATAGTCGGTCATCAATTCAAGCCACCGCCTTTGCCTCATGTTTAATTCTTTCTGTGTGAAGATATACTTAAGACTCTTATGATCAGTATAGATTAATACTTTGTCCCCCAGAAGGTAGTGTCTCCAGATCTTCAACGCAAATATTACCGCCACCAGTTCTAAATCATGGGTTGGTAATTTCTCTCATGTGGTTTCAATTGCCTAGAGGCATAAGTTATGACATGATCATGCTGCATTAATACACATCCTAGGCCTTTTCCGGATGCATCACTGTATATAACCATCCGTCCTGTTCCTGAGGGAGTTTTCAAGATCGGAGCTGAAATTAGTCTTTCCTTTAATTGTTCAAATGATATAGTACATTCCTCTGACCATTGATACCTTTCCCCTTTTCTGGTGAGCTTTGTTGATGGGGTACGATTTTAGAGAAGTCTTGGACAAATCTCCTGTAATATCCAGTTAATCCAATAAAGCTTTTAATTTCTGTTACTGTCCTTGGGATTGGTCAATCTTTTACTGCCTGGATTTTGCTAGGGTCAACTGAAATTCCTTCTTCTGAAACTACATGACCCAAGAAAGCTATATGGTCTAACCAGAACTCACACTTGCTTTACTTAGCATAAAGTTGTTCCTGTCGAAGAGTTTGTAGCATTATCTCCAAGTGTTCTGCATGCTCTCTGTCGTTCTTAGAATATATTAAGATATCGTCGATGAACACCACGATAAACTGGTCCAAATATGGCGAGAAAACTCAGTTCATCAAATCCATAAAAACTGCTGGGGCATTAGTCACTCCGAAGGGCATGACTAGAAATTCATAATGACCATAGCGAGTTCGGAATGCCGTCTTCGGGATATCTTCTTTCTTCACTTTTAGTTGGTGATAACCCGATTGTAAATCCAACTTTGAAAACACCCGGGCCCATGAAGTTGATCAAAAAGAGCATCAATTCTTGGTAAGGGATACTTATTCTTGATGGTAACTTTGTTTAATTCTCTGTAGTCTATACACAACCGCTTACCACCATCTTTCTTGTTGGCCAATAGTACCGGAGCTCCCCATGGTGAAGTACTCGGTCTAATCAATCCCTTGTCAGAATATTCCTGTAACTGCCTCTTTAGAACCTCTAATTCAGTGGGTGCCATTCTGTATGGGGCTTTAGATATTGGGACTGTGCCCGGAATGATATCAATAGAGAACTCAATTACTCTATCGGGTGGAAGTCCTGAGATCTCCTTAAATACTTCTGGAAACTCATTCCAAACTGGTACTCCCTTTTCCTGGATTTCAACAGTAGTCATCTGTGTTTTTCCCTTGGCAGGTTTATGTTCTCCTTCAAATTGGAACTCAGGCTGAAGCGGTATTCTGAAAATAACTTTCTTGTTCCGACAATCAATAACCGCATGGTATTTGCTGAGCCAAGTCATGCCTAAGATTACGTCGTACCCTTTAGTATCTAGTACAAGTATATCCACTGCTAATGTCCTGTTACATAGTTCCACCGGACAATCTACACAAATTTTATTAGAGATGACTACCCCATTGTCGGTACTAATCTCCCACTGGTGGTCTAAATATTCAACAGGTATAGAGTGTAAAGCAGTGAAACTGTCTGATATGTAACAATGAGAAGCGCCAGAATCAAAGAGGGCTAAGACAGGTTTAGAGTGCACCATAATCTTACCTGTTACCATCTCTCCAGAAGTTTGGGCCTCCTCCGCTGTCAAGTTGTAGGCTCGTCCCCTTCCACGACCTGCTGTTGTTCTGCCTCCCCTTGGAGCTGGGCGAAAAACCCGTTGTTGTGGAGGGAAAGGGGTCCTCCTAACCACTGGCCCTGGGTTCCTCTGTCCAATAGTTACTGGGGGTGCCGATCGGGTTCGTTTATCATTCCAGTTCTCTTATGGGGACAACCCTCTATTGTGTGATCACCAGATCCACATGCCAGGCATAATCCATTGGCCCTACGGCACTCCTGATGCGTGAGGCCTGTCCTCTGGCAATAATCACATATAGGAAGTGGTTGAGTTACTTGAAGAGGGGCTGATCACAATGGTCTTCTAACCATTGGGGCCTTTACAGCTCTGACTGGACCTCCTCTGCCCAGTTGTTGAAATGGCCTCTTCATGGCCTGTTTCCTCATCTGATCAAGATTCTTTTTCTCCAATCCTCGCTCCACCTCTCGAGCTACAGTGAGGACCTGGGAATATGTTTTTAGCTGTTGGGGAATCAAAAGGACTTGAATATCCATTTGTAAACCCTGCTGAAATCTGTTTGCCCGTTTCTCTTCGTCGGCTATCATATACAGAGCAAAACGACGCAGCCTTAAGAACTCAGCAGCATATTCATCAACAGATCAATTCCATTGTTGAAGTCAGATGAATTGCTCTTCCATCTCCTTCTGAGATATGGTAGGAAAAAATCTATCATAAAAGCTTTTAGAAAACTGGTCCCAAGTGATGGGTTTATCCAGTCTCGCTTCTTCAGCTAGCCACCAGGTTCTAGCCACATCCTTTAGTTGGATCTTGGCGACCTCCACCTGATCTTCCTCTAGAACCCGTGCTGCCTTCAAGAGATCTGTGGTGTCGATTAGCCATTGTTCGGCATCTAGCAGTCTCTCTCCCCCTGTAAATATTGCCGGCTGCAACCGCCTGAAGTCTGACACGTTGCCCGGCCTCCGTTCCTGAGGAGCTGTTATCAATCCTTGCCAAAGGAGTTCGTTCTGCCTTTGTTGATTCTCCACCATATTTTGGATAACTCTTAGAATATCAGCATTTCCCCTGCGGGCCCGTCCTGTGGTTGCCCGGAGTTATCACGTCCTGCCCTTCTATGCATATCTATGTTGGTAAAAGATGTCTGAAAATAGGAGTGAAAGCAAAAGATAGATGGTCTTTAGGAATCAAGGGAAGGAATATCAAGAAGGAATGTATAACTTTGTATATTGTAGTTGGAATGTATAACTGAAACTCATGTATTCCTATTGCAAATTAAGATCTCATTAATTTGCAGTTTGGTTGTACTGTAGGTGTGAGAGCCTGGGCTCTGATACCAACCTGTAACGCTCCGATCCGGCGTGTACGGAGACGCTACTGCAACGTATATACGCAAGTCAGAAATACCCTCACGTATGTACGCTAAGCATCAGTACAAGAAGGATTCAGAGTACGGAAGTGCGTGGTATATATACGTTCCAACTTAAAGATTACAAAGTTATCACAGAGCGTGATATATTAGTACATGTACATTATATCACAGCAAAGTACAGAAGTAAGGATTACAATCTGTACAGCAAAAAGGTGCTCACGGGCTGAGAAGAAGATCCCCGAGCTTGCAGGAAGGTTCAAGAACAGAAGGAGCCGGGACTAGTCGGCCTGCGCCGAGAGATAAGCTTGATCTTCGGTGGATGGCTCCGCTTCAATCCAAGCTTCAGAACCTGAACATACAAGTCCAGGGGAGTCAGAAACTCCCTAACAAATAGACAGGTGAATGCCAAGTGTCGTGCAGAGATAAGTATATGCGTGTTGATATAACCAAATAGTATTAAGCATCAAGAACTGTGTCGAGTGTACATGTATAGTAAGCATACAGTGGAGACATGAAATGAAAGTGATAAGGCCTACATAAATCTATTGCTACTATTTTTTAATATTTATACTTATTACTCGTCCTACCCATATGTCTAGGTATGTGTAATAGCGTCCCAGCACACATACATCCACATATGAGTAAATCGAGGCTGTTATTGGAACCAACGGGGGTATCAATGAACAATGTTTACAGTGGGTCCCGAGCATGCCCGGGACCACGGTCCAGGACGTTCCGTTACTGGTACTCGGAACCAGCCGCAAGGCGTACAGAAGGGTCTTATAGAATGCCCTTATCAAGATGGTACTAGGAAGGAGGGAGCCAGCACTCCCCTCGGTCATCTGATGGCCCACAGGTCAGACCGAAAGTTTTGGTTGCACAACATATCTAGTACCACTGTAAACACGAACATATATTGATAGCCGCAAGTTTCCCCCGACCCGATGCAAGTTGTCCATTTTTATAGCTTATTATGCGATTATCAGTTTACGGGAGTAGCAGGTGCAAGGTATGATCAGGATTCAGGAGTTCAAGAGTACATGAGTACTATAAATTCAAATCATTGTATATGATACAGGATAACAAGTACAGGATTCCCGTAAATGTGACAGTCTTAAGCCAGGTATCAATATATCATAACAGGGTAAGTATTGTGTAGTAGTATATCAAGTGCTATGAGATGTATGACTGGGAGGTAATATTAGGCAGGTGACAAGTGACAGCATGATATATGTAAGTATACCAGGAAAATAATACAATATTAGTCAACATGACGAAGTGGGAAAATCCAAAAAGAAAGCGAGAACACTCGCCTAAAACTTCAGGAAACACCAGGAAATCCCAAGCTCCAGAATCTAGGTAACCAACGCGTTCAATAACAGATGTTATATAAAAAGAGGAGGAGAAAGGATGAATCAGAAAAAGAGGAATGAAGAAGCAGGGGTCACAGACGCGGGGGTTGCGCCGCGTTGATGTCATAAACATGGGGTCTGAGACCCGTGTTTTGTAATACAGGAAGAACGCAGACGCGAGCACGTGCTCCGCATCGCGTTAATACATGGACGCGAAGATCGCGTTGGACGCGGGAGTAAGCTCCGCGTCTAGTACTAAAACAGGAGAGAAAGAGAGAGATAGAGAAATGAGAGAGACGCAGAGAGAGAGACGCAGGAATGAGGGAAGCAGGGAATGAAAAGAGAAGGAGAAAAAGAAAGAAAGAAAGAAAAGAAAGAAAGAAGGAAAGAAAAGAAAGAAGAAGGGAAGGGGGAGGATGGCCGACCGTGGCTTGGCCGGTGGTCGCCAGAGTTGGCCAGAGTTGGCCGGAAAAGGTGGCCAAAGCTCCAAGCCCAAGGGAAGAATAGGGTGCAATTCTAGTTAAAAATGGAGATTTAGAGTTTTGAAAAAGAGGCTTCGGAGAACGAAGCTATAGCTCGTTAGAAGGAGAATTCCGAGGAGATGAAGATGACGTTGTTGGTGGTGGCTAAGGTGGTGTAGGTGGTGGTGGAAATGGTGGTGAAGTTGGTGGAGAAGATGGGTTTCCTTGATGAAAAGAAGAAGATAAGGAGGATGGTGGTATGATGGTTGTTTAGAATGTAGAAGGAGATGGAGAGAAGATGGAGAGAAGGATGGTGGAGAGGTTGGTGGTGATGGTGGTGAAGGTGGTGGCCGGCCAAGGGAAGGCACGGGCTGTTTTTGGCTTGCTGTTTCAGTTTTTTTGAAGGAGAAGGAAGGAAATAAATGAAAGAGAGAAGATGGATATATATATATATATATATATATATATATATATATATATATATATATATATATATATATATATATATATATATATATATATATAAGGGAGTTGATTATTATTACTAGTTTGCCATTGCCAATCCTTTCATTAAAGAGACTTGCGTCTCCACTAAAATGGGCTGCGTCCCCATTAATGAAATCCGCATCTGGCAAAAGGGAGCTAGACACGGAGATGGGATTCGCATCCAGGAGGAAAAACGCGAGTGTTGCGTTGATAGAAAAGACAAAAAAGCATGGGTAACTTGATCTGAGTTGATTTCCTTGAGGGACATAATATTAAATGCGGGATGAAGAGAGTCTCCGCATTAAATGTTGAACCCAGATTTGGTGAGTCTCGTGTCAGGAAAGGAGAGAGAAAAAGTAAAATATCCGGATAGAATTCCGGTATCTGGGAAAACACCGGAAACTCAGGAAAAACCCGAAAAATGGAGTATCTTGAAAAGTTTTCCAAAAATTCTCAAAAATAATGAATATTATTTTAAGATTTTTGGTGAAATTAGTTTTCAGAAATTCAATCCCATTTTTAAAATAAAAATCTCGAAATCCACCAAGGACGGTGTTTACACGGGTAGGCTGGATTTTTGATAAATTCTAAAAAAATCTCAGAAAATTCATTTAGATAAAAATATGATTTTAAGAAATAATGTGAAAGTCGTTTCTAGAATTTCAACTCTGTTTGTAAATTAAAAATTCGAGAGTCGGTCAGCTGCACTGGTCGACACCGGTTTTGAAGATTTACAACTTAATTCAGAAAAATTTCAAAAAATCATGAAAAATTTAGAATATTAAAAAAATAAGATTTGAAACTGAAATCAGTCAAATCTGAATACCAGAAAGGTCAAATCATGTCGTACTGCTATATGAGTAAGAATTTAAATAACAGAAAATAAGAAAATACGCTCCAAAAATCAGGACACATAGCTATGTACGTATTCTGAGGATGGGGTATTACAATAAATAACTATTTTAAAGTAATTTTTGTAAAACTAGTTAAAAATCCTTCAAAAATGAAACCAAATCATATATATGTCATGAAACATTGCTAAGTACACAAAAATTGTCACTCAAGATCTATAAGGCTCACATAAAACTCATGATAACAAAGTCATGAGGAAACAAAAATAATATGAGTGCACAAGAATCATGTGAATAGCATATTCATGAATATAAGTAATAAAGCTCAAAATATAAAAACATATGAAAATCATCAAATTTAAATAAACTTCAAGGTATATATATGTTCTATTAAAACTAAAAATATACATATATATCCCAAACACAAACGAGTCCATAATAGAATCTGCATGAAGGCAAGTGACTCAAGGGTATACATGTATATTTATTAGATTTAAACAAAAATAGCATATACATGAAGCAAAACATGTACAATAATAGGGAAAACAAGTATAAATTAAAGAATCATCAAAATTAGGTTATACATGTACATGTAATGAGTACAAATGAGTAATGAAATACAAACATATAATAATCAAGTGTAGCTCACTACTTGTACAAGTATAAACATAAGTTTTAACGAAAACTATATCTAAATAAGTAATCACCACATGAAGTACAAAACATGATCATTTAAGATAATGAGCATTAAAATCAAAACATGCTAAAATTATCAAATGTAAAAGCATGTAAACTAAATGGGAGTTAGAGATAGTTACCAAACCATATGAACTATTCTCTATATCTCCAAACTATGGTGGTCCTCCCATCAAACTTCCTTGAAGGTGATACATTCATAATCATGATCTTCGAGCTTGACACATCTACCATCAAGGCACTATACCTCTCACGTCATGTAAGAGCTCATACCTACATCAAATACAAGAGGGGAGAATTTTGGTACTCATTTTCTTTTAGGTCCACGAGGGTTAGCATCATAAGGAACCCAAACATTTTTATTTGTAAAATTTATATGATTTATCTTATCAAAAATAAAACTTTACTAAATGGCCTTTGCAGCCGCAATGTGTACATTTGTACACTGTAGCATGCATATGAGTGGTGTGAATGTGAGCATGGTGTGCATATGTATGCCGTGGGTTATGTGCATGGACATGTGGAGCTTGTTGCTTTTGAAATAAGATTTCCAATGTAGAATGGTTAAATGCACAATTGCTCAAAGTTGAGCTCAAACAATCAATTCTATTTTTCAAGACATGAATCTCATTTTTATCAATAAGAGGTAATGAAATAGTAGCATGAGAAACATTATTCTTTTTCTTTTTAGAAATATTTTCTTTTTCTTTTAAAACAATTTTCCTTTTCAAAGAGTTATTTTCATCTAGAATAAACTCTTTTTCTTTTTTCACCAAAATAATTTTGTTTTTCAAAGAATTATTTCCTTCACAAATGTCATTTAATTTTGAAGACAAGAAAATATTCTCCTTTTTTAAAAATTCATTTTCTTTTGAAACAATTTCAAATTTATTTTTAAATGAATCCTTTTCTTTTGAAACCAAATCTTTTTATTTTTCAAATTTTGTTTTCTATTTTTAACAATTCATACTTTTTAAGAAGTTGTTGACAAAATGAAGCAAGCTCATCATATGACATGTCATCATTCTCATCAAGCTCGGATTCAGAATTTACCTCAAGGGGGTCATCCCCTTAGACTATGTAGCATATGTTGGAAGTATCACTTCCATTATCCGAGTCACTCCCCATATAGTATTGCTTTTGTTCACCAAGGGATACAAGTGTGTTCCATACTACAAAAGCCGAATCAAGGTTAGAAACCCTATATAAATAATCATCATTTAGGGCACTCTTTAATGCATAGATGGCTTTTGTGTTAGCCTCAAGATGTTTGTCATTTAAATAATAAGAATCTTTAATAGTGGTAAAATAAACATGAATTCCTAGGGCTTTGAGGTACTTGACATCTTAACTTTCCAAGTTTGGATGTTAAGAATATCAAACATGGGAGGTGTCATGAAATCCATATATGTGTGTAAACAAATATTATGATTAGCTAAGATGATGATCTTTAACTCTAAGTTGTTAGACCCAAATTAAGAGCACCAAGCTCTGATACCAATTGAAAATACACCTAGAGGGGGGTGAATAGGTGTACTAGCTAATCTAATGATAAGGATGCAGAATTAAAAACTATTTATGCAAACTAAGAATATTAAGTTAAACACACAAAGTATAACACAAGAGTGTAACCGAATTTTCAGTAAAGGGCTCTGAACTATATCCTCAAGATTCCTCTAGATTACGAGCTGAGGTGCCACTATGGCTCTCTTGGTTGAATACAAGTATGAGCAAACAATCCCAAGTATATAATAATTAAGCACAAGATATATCAAGCATATAAAGAAATAAACAATGCAAGCATATGTAAACACAAGTGAGAGAGAGAGAGAGCAATCGCAAACACGGGAGATTTATTTCGACTCTACGTCCCCCCGCCTTCAATACTATGAAGGATTTCTACTAGAAACGATCCCGCAAGATCACTTGGTGCCGCAACACCTACAACGAGTTCACACTAGAACTCTTGAACTCACTAGTCCCTCTCTTATTCCCGCAAGAACAGCACACACAAGCACACTAGCTTGCCGAGACCGCACCTCTTACAACTCCTCCAACCACACGTCGGAACACTTGGTGATCACTTCACTTGATCACCACAAAACTGTTGGCCCAGAGGCTCTTCACTTTAGTTTTGATGATGATTAACTCATGTAGTTATAGTTTACTAATAATCTTGTGATATTTAGTTTCAAATATTTGATCAAGATATTAGTAGGTGTTTAGCTTTAACAAAAGAGTTTTGGAGCTTTCACTTGTAGATTCAAGAGCTCGCGCGTCAACATTGCATATAATACTCGGTTGGAGTCAAGCTCGTTGGATCGCGTTTGGATCGAGTCGGCTTGGAGACAAGAAGACTTCAGTTTGTATTTAGTTTAGAATGTTTAGATCTTATGTAAAGCTTAGATAGTGTTGATATGCTCAAGTTCACATACACACACAAGTTTAAATGTTTGGTTTTTCGGTTTAACCGGTTTTGGATTTCTTATCAAAAACATAGATATATATATCTTACTTGTATATTGGATTCTATCCATATACAACATGCTTCAAAGTTGTTTCAATTTCTTATTTTTGTATCCATATGAGTTTTGGAGAAAACGATTTTCCATTTCAAAGTTTGGTTTTTGAAAAATTCCGATTTTGTTTAAAGGCCAAATTTCTATATCACAAAAATGGTTCAAATTGTTTATAATATGTGTTAAATTTTAGTCACACATATTTGTATTTTAAAGATCTTATAAAACTTATTTTTGTGAAATTTATGTGATTTTATGGGATTTATTTGAAGGTAAAAAGACAAGTTTTTAATCCCTATAAAACCTCAGCCAGACTGACTGGCGGTCGACCGGACCAGTGGTCGGTCGACCAGCACGGTCGACCGATGTGCACGGGACGTGCACAAAGGCCAGCCACTTCGGCCGGTCGACCGCGCGGTCAACTGACTGAAAGCACCCCACTCTCGGGTGGGGGGCGGTCGACCGGGCGATCGACCGGAGGCACAATGGTCATAAAAATAACCGTTGGCCAGTCGACCAGGCGGTCGACCAGAAGGGCAATTCTGCTCATTCCAGACTGCCAACGGGAGATTTTTTGAGAGGCTATAAATATGCCTTCTCTTGAGTTGTTTTGACAAGATTTTAAAAGAGAAAATTTGCCATCTTTATAAGTGTTTTACAGCAAGTTTTTAAAAGAGTTTTTGTGCTTAAAGATTTTATCTTTATTTGTTTTAAAGGGTTAGAAAATTTAAAGAAAAAGAGAAGTCTTTGGGAATTATTTTTGATCTTCATTTCTATTGTATCCTAGAAGTTTTCCCAAGTATTTTCTTTGTGCTTTTTATTTTCAAACTCTTTATTTTCTCACACTTGAGCTATCTATCTATCCTATCTATTAGGATCTTGTTTTATGAGAAAATTGGTTTGTGGTTTGTTGATACCACCAAGAGTTGTAACCTTTTCCTTTACTTGTGGCTTTGTGCCTTATCCCTCTAAGTGTAGAGGTGATTGTTTTTGGCTTAATACCTAATCCCTCTAGTGAGAGGTGATTGTTGTTGTGCCTTACCTCTTGTGTAAAGGTTGTTTGAGAGAGGAGTTGTGTACTCCAATTTTATATTACCCAAATCCTCAGTGGAGGTTCCCTGTGTGGGAAGTCCTGTGTGGACGATATAGTGGAAATCCTTCTGTGTGAAGGCGGGGACATAGAGCTGCGTGCTCGAACCTCGAAACATATCTTGTTGTTTGCGATTGATCCACTATCTCTAACTCTCTCTCTTATATTGTACCTTACATTATTTCATATTGTTCATATCATACTTATATACTTGGTATTGTTTGTGTGTGTCCATACTTGTGTTGAACCAAGAGAGCTTTACATAGAACCTCAACTCTTATTTAGAGAAATTTAGAGGAGATAGTCCAGAGCCCGTCACCGGGAATTCGGCTACACTCTTTGGTTACACTAAGTGTGTTGCAATTTATTTTTAATTCCGCATCATTTGTCATTAGATTAGCCTCACACTTATTCACCCCCCTCTAGGTGTACTTTCAATTGGTATCAGAGCCTACGCTCCTGATATTAGGTTTAACCACCTAGGTGTGAGATCTTGGTTAACTAATCTATCATATTGCATTTGCACACATCAAGCTTACACTTATGGATTACATGACCCCTCTTATGTTTGATGTTTCTAATATCGATGTATGGAAGATTAGGATGAGTGCTTATTTAAAAGCCCTAGGTTTGCATGTGTACCTTGCCACTACCAAGAAATCCGGTAATGACAAGAATGTAGAGGCCAATGCACAAGCCCTAATGGCACTTAGACAAACATTAAGTAAAGAATATCTTATGATGGTTTCTCATTGTGATCCGCTTTTGCAGTCTGGAACACTTTGACCTCTCCCGCGCTACAAACGACGAAATATGTGGAGGAGGAATCTAGTGGAGAAGAATCCGAACAAGCATGCTACATGGTCCAAAGGAATGACTCCCTTGAGGTACAACCGGAAACTCAACTAGATGATAGTGCTAGTTCTTCAAGTGATGATTATATGGATGCTGATGCTTTAAATGAAGAACTCTCTGTTGTGTGTGAAAACCTTTTAGAAAAATATAAAGTGTTGAAAAAAAAAAATCTTAAAATAAAAGAAGAAAATAAGGATTTGTTTTCAAAACTTGATTTGGCTTTGCAAGAAAGAGATGAGATTTCAATTGAAAGGGACTCATTGAAATCCCAACTTGACCTTGCCCTAGAAGAAAATGAAATTTTGAAAAATAAAAATGATTGTGACATTGTTTTGAAGAAAAATGAAGTTATATCTTCAAAACTTGTTTTTGTTTTAAAAGAAAATGATTCTTTGAAAAACAAAATTATTTCTATTTCAAAAGAATTGGATTTGATTTCTAATGAAAATAAATTTTTGAAAAATGATTTAAATTCTCATGTTTGTAATGCTACTATAAATTTATCATCTATTAACAAACATGTTTCATGCTCCACATCTTCTTCTAACACTGAAAATGATATTTACATGTTAAAGAAGAGTGTTGATTGTTTGGGCTCCATTTTGAGCCAATGTGTCATAAATCACACACGCTTGGAATCCATGTTTCACAAGAAACATGCTCCTCATATGCATGCACACCTTACACGGCATACACATGCACATCATGCTCACGCACATGACACCATGTATGCTCATGTGTATACATGTACACATTGTGGACGTAAGGGCCACCTTGCAAAGTTTTTCTATGATAGAGTATATAATGTAAATTTTGCAAATAGATTTGTTTGGGTTAGGAAAGGTGCTAACCCCCATGGACCCAATAAGGTATGGGTACCAAAAGCCACTCCTATTTTATTTGATGTAGGTGTAGGATCTCACTTGACGTGAGAGTGTTGATGCCTTGATAGTGGATGCGTTCCGAGCTAAATGGTGACACTTTTGGATGCATCATCAAGGGGAGCTTGGTGGGAAGACCACCATGATTTGGAGACCTAGAGATAAACCCTAATGGTTTTGGTAACTATCTCTAACTCCTTATTTATGTTACATGTTTTAGACTATTGATTTTTAGCATGTCATGTTTTCATGATTATTATGTTAATTTCCATGATTAGACATGTGATATACATATGTATTTTTGAGATACACTCATGTTCTATATAGATTTATATTATTGTATTCTCACTTTAGTTTAGCTATGTTGTATATCCTAGTCTAAGACATGTGCATTTACTTAATGATCATATTGGTTTTTGTTTATGGGTTTTGCACTTCATGGTTTTGATTACATGTTTAGATATAGTTTTCATTAAAACTTGTGTATATACTTGTACAACTAATAAGCCACAAATTGATTATTACATGTTTGTACTTGATTGCTCATTTGTACCCATTAGATGTACTAGTATAGCCTAGTTTTGATTATTCATACATTTCAAACTTGTATTTCCTATTTTTGTACATGTTTGTATTTAGCTTCATATATATGTCAAATTCCCAAAACTATTAGATATACATGTATACCCTTGAGTCACTTGCCTTCATGCAAATTTCTTTTTGGACTCAATTGTGTTTGGATATGTATGTATACTTCTAGTTTAAACAAAACATACATATACCTTGAAGTATATTTAGTTTTGATGATTTTCATGTTTTTGGTAAGGAATTTCATATGAGCTTTATTGCCTATTTTCATGATTATGGTTTTCACATAATTCTTGTACACTCACACTACTTGATGTTTTCTCATGACTTTATTTTATGAGTACCTTGTTGAGCTTTATATATCTTGAGTGTCTATTTTGTGTAAAATGCATGCTTCATGAAATTTATGATTTGGTTTCATATTTTTGAAGAATCTATAACTAGTTATTTCAAAATTATCTTTAAACTAGTTATTTACTCTTCAAATTGGTAGAGTTTTCAAATATGTTAAAATTATTTTTATATCCTATTTTTGAAAACCCCTATCATCTAAGGGCGGATGGATGGGCGATCATGACTTGTATGCTCTAAATTGAATATCTTTTTAACATGTGCATGAATAGGGTGGATAGATATGAGATATACACATGAACTTCATGAAATTTTATCTTTATATACTCATAGTTATTTCTATATATGTATGCTTCCAATTTCAAATAATATCAATTTCAATTGATATTTTCCTTTTCATATATATATATTTTTTGATTGTGCTTACAATATCCTTACATCTTAAAGAACAAATTATGTTTATGCTAAGCTTGATTTACTCCTTAATGACGATTATCTTTCAATTGGTATCTTATACAAACTTATGCATTATTTTTATTAGTATTTCATAAAGGGAGAGAAAAATTCATGTTTTACCTTTCAATCGGTTTTATTTTCAATTGGTATCATACTCTCACTCTTTATGATGAAAAATGATATTACTCAACTGGTATCTTACTCTTCAATTGGTATCATGTTTCATCTTAAATTGGTATCTATATTGAAATGAGCTATGTTTACCTAAAAAATTGGTGTTTACTTTCAATTGGTATCAAAATTACAAAACACTTTCAATTGGTATAAATATTTATAATTGGTATCAAAATCAAAATTTACATATATATATTTCAATTGGTATCAAAAACATACAATGTTTTGGTATCAAAAATTTACAAGACATTTTCAATTGATATCTTTTGGTATCTTAAAAATTTTGTTTATCTCCTATTGGTATCATAAATTGGTATCATAATGTTTCGATATATACCTTTATCATGAATTGTTATATTCTCAATTGGTATCATAAAAGTGATTTCATAATGTTTTGATATGTATTGCTTATAGCAAGGGAAGCTTAACATCTTCTCTATATATAAATTCATGCTGAGAGTATCCCATATTGAGGAGCTTGTCGGTTTTCTTTATGTAATATATGTGTGTAGTAGGAGCTTCACATCTCCTTTTATACATTGTATATTATGCTTTATGTAGTTAGGGTTTAGTCATCTCTTTTCATATAAATGCATGTATGCAGGGGGAGTTAACTTTACGTCTCTCCTCTTCATGAATGTATATAGCATATATCACTTTATTGTTTGTTTTAACAAAAGGGGGAGAAGTATTATTTATGCCCTTTATTGTTTGTTTTGAGTTTTTTATTAATGCCCCTTTGTTGATGAATTGATAAAAAGGGGAGAAATATTTTGGCGTTTTATATGCATGTTTAAAAAGGGAGAGAAGTATTTGCATGTTTATTTTTTTTCAATTGGTATCAGAGCATATATATTTTGTTTATGCAAAAAGGGGAGAAGTATTTGGATTTGTTTATTTCTTCAATTATGCATATTTGTGTTGAGCATTCATTGCATATCTTTATGTTTATTGCTATGCATGAGTTAAGGGGGAGCTTCTATGAAGCTTAACTTTAATCCATGCATATATAACTCCATGAGTTTTGTCATCATCAAAAAGGGGGAGATTGTTGGCCCAAAGGCTCTTCACTCTAGTTTTGATGATGATTAACTCATGTAGTTATAGTTTACTAATAATCTTGTGATATTTAGTTTCAAATATTTGATCAAGATAATAGTAGGTGTTTAACTTCAACAAAGAAGTTTTGGAGCTTTCACTTGTAGATTCAAGAGCTCGCGCGTCAAGATTGCATATAGCACTCGGTTGGAGTCAAGCTCGTTGGATCGCGTTTGGATTGAGTCGGCTTGGAGACAAGAAGACTTCGATTTGTGTTTAGTTTAGAATGTTTAGATCTTATGTAAAGATTAGATAGTGTTGATATGCTCAAGTTCACATACACACACATGTTTAAATGTTTAGTTTTTCAGTTTAACCGGTCATGGATTTCTTATCAAAACATATATTTATATATATCTTACTTGTATATTAGATTCTATCCATATAACATGCTTCAAAGTTATTTCAATATCTTGTTTTTGTATCCATATGAGTTTTGGAGTAAACGGTTTTCCATTTCAAAGTTTGGTTTTTGCAAAATACCGATTTTGTTTAAAGGCCAAATTTCTATATCACAAAAATGGTTCAAATTGTTTATAATATGTGTTGAATTTTAGTCACACATATTTGTAATTTAAAGAACTTATAAGAACTTTTTTTTGTGGAATTTATGTGATTTTATGGGATTTATTTGAAGGTAAAAAGACAAGTTTTTAATCCCTATAAAAACCCAGCCAGACTGACTGGCGGTCGACCGACACGGTCGACCAATGTGTACAGGACGTGCACAAAGGCCAGCCACTTCGGCCGGTCAACTGCGTGATCGACCGACTGAAAGCACCCCACTCTCGAGTGGGGAGCAGTCGACCGGGCGGTCGACCGATGGCTTTGGCCCGGTCGACCGGGCGGTCGACCGGAGGCACAACGGTCATTAAAATGACCGTTTGTTGGTCGACCGGAAGGGCAATTCTGCCCTTTCTAGACTGTCAACGGGCAGATTTTTGAGAGGCTATAAATATGCCTTCTCTTGAGTTGTTTTGACAAGATTTTAGAAGAGAAAATTTTCCACTTTACAAGTGTTTTACAGCAAGGTTTTAAAAGTGTTTTTGTGGTTAAAGATTTTATCTTTATTTATTTTAAAGGGTTGAAAATTTAAAGAAAAAGAGAAGTCTTTGGGAATTATTTTTTATCTTCATTTCCATTTTATCCTAGAAGTTTTCCAAAATATTTTCTTGGTCTTTTTATTTCCAAACTCTTTATTTTCTCACACTTGAGCTATCTATCTATCCTATCTATTAGGATCTTGTTTTGTGGGAAAATTGGTTTGTAGTTTGTTGATACCACCAAGAGTTGTAACCCTTTCCTTTGCTTGTGGCTTTGTGCCTTATCCCTCAAGTGTAGAGGTGATTATTTTTGGCTTAGTGCCTAATCCCTCTAGTGAGAGGTGATTGTTGCTGTGCCTTGCCTCTTGTGTAGAGGTTGTTGTTTGAGAGAGGAGTTGTGTACTCCAAGTTTGTATTACCCAAATCCCCAGTGAAGGTTCCTGTGTGGGAAGTCCTGTGTGGACGATATAGTGAAAATCCTTCTGTGTGAAGGCGGAGACGTAGAGCTGGGTACTCGAACCTTGAAACATATCTTGTTGTTTGCGATTGATCCACTATCTCTAACTCTCTCTCTCTCTCTCTCTCTCTATATTGTGCCTTGCATTATTTCATATTGTTCATATCATACTTATATGTTTGATATTGTTTGTGTGTGCCATACTTGTGTTGCACCAAGAGAGCTTTACTTAGCACCTCAACTCTTATTTAGAGGAATTTATAGGAGATAGTCCAGAGCCCGTCACCGAGAATTCGGCTAGACTCTTTGGTAGCACTAAGTGTATTGCAATTTGTTTTTAATTCCGCATAATTTGTCATTAGATTAGCCTCACACCTATTCACCCCCCTCTAGGTGTACTTTCAAAAACACTCTTCACCGAGACCACAACCTCTACAACTCCTCACAATACAAGGATGTAAATTTGTGATCACTTCTCTTGATCACAAAACAACTCTCACAACAAAGATCCCTAGAGGATTAATATAGCAAAGGAAAGCTCAAGTTGGTGTGAGAAAAACTAGGATAGATTTGTGGTGAAAAACTCAAAAAATCTCTTTTGAAAAATACTCTTGAAAACTCTTCTTTTGATATGGAAGTATTAGCCCTAAAACAAGTGGAGAAAAACTCTAAGAGAGGTAGAAAAAACTGGATTTAAACCTCTTGAAATCTTGTAGAAAATAGCCCAAACAGTCCTCTTAAATAGACTCCCAAAAACTAGCCGTTGGAGTCCTGCCGGTTGACCGCCTGGTCGACCGTGCCCTGGGCTTTGACCTGTCGGTCGACTGCCCGGTCGACCGCGGCTAGATCCAGAGAGCAAAGCTCTCTGGACGGTCGACCGCCCGGTCGACCGCCCCACTAGCCACATGGTCGTGCACGTTTATGTGCACATCGGCCGACCGCCCGGCCGACCGACTTCTGTCTCCGTCGACCGGCAAAAGGCCAGGTCAGGCATTTTTTGGGATAAAAATTTGGTGTTTTTAACTTCAATAATATCTCATAAAATCACATAAAACCTACAAAAATAAGTTCATTAACATACTTTGAAGTTCAAATATATGTGATCAAAAATCAACACATATTACAAACATTTTGAACTATTTTTGTAATATAGAAATTTTGCCTTAACAAAAATCCGTATTTTTCAAAATCAACCTTAATTTGAAAAACGATTTTTTCAAAATTTCTTCAAATACAAAAATAAGATATTTTAAACACTTTTGAAGCTTAGTGTGTATGGATATGATCCAATACACATATAAGATGAAATATCTATGTTTTTAACAATAAGCTTTAAAATAAGTTCTGATAAATACAAAACTAAAACATATGATAAGAATCACCAAATAAGTTTTTCTAGACATTTGAACCAACAATATGTATGGATGAAATCCAAAACACATATAAACCATATAAACTTGTTTTGATGAACTCTAATCATGAAACACAAGGATGTATACTTTGAAGCTTAAAACCAAAACGGTATTTTCTAAAATCAAACTGTTTTATGAAAACACATATAAATTTTTTTTGTGTGTGTATGAGCTTGAGCAATCCACAACCAATCTATCCTTTACATTTTATCTAAAAACAAATCTTAACACTTACAAACATGACACAAGTTTTCTTGAAAATGTTCTCTTTAAAATCTTCTTCTCCTTCTTGACTTGGTCCAAACCTTGATCCAATGAGTTAGACTCCTCTTGAGTACTTGATGCGCGAGCTCTTGAATCAACATGTCAGCTTCAAAACTTGACTTCGAATCTTTTGTTGAAGCTAAACACCGACTAAGATCTTGATCAATTTCTGAAACTTATTAAACACAAAATCATTAGTACAATAACTACATGAGTTAATCATCATCAAAACTAGAATGATAGGCCTTTAGGCCACCAATTAACTCAATTAAACTCCACTAACTGTTTGTAACTAGTACAACTAACACTTGATTGAATTGCGTGAAACCTCTCAAATGTGTGACCAATTACTATAAATATGCAATATAACTAAATATACTATAAATCGCTAAATATAACTAAAGTTATGATTTATGAAAGATGTACTGGACGTACAATGAAAAGAACGAAACAAAACCCAGCATTATTAGCCGAAAAACATGGGTATATATATCTGCCAAGGGTCTTACAACAGTTGATTTTTTGGCTTCAAACAAAATCACAGAATCTTTTTCTTTGTGTTGCTGCAAAGCTCTTACAACTTGCAAGCAAGGGCTGATATCATTTTATGCATCCCATAACAAGTGAAGCTCTGATAGCACTACTGTCAACACAAGGAGCTCATAGTATGGTCCCTAATTCAAACCACACACATATACACACAAACACAACCCAAAAACTAAAGAGCCACAAACATTAAAAAAAAAAAGGGTATGGAAATGATGATGGAAACTTCTGTGACAGTTATCCTACCTCATATAGAAGACAACAGTATATAGATAATGAGGAGATGATGCAGACACTTCATCCATATGCATGATCTCTTCACCAGAAAAATGGGAGCTCATACCTCTCCTCCAGTAAAGTGCAATGCAGATCACCTTAGCCTCTTAGGATGGCTCACATCCACCACCGAATCCATTTGAACAACAAACTCTCCCCAACGTAGATAGAAATCAGCCTAACAAAAGTTTTGATATGTCACCATCGCCGCAACAAGCCTACCACAAATCGAACAGAATCAGTTCTTCATTTCGCAAAAACATTATCACCACGACTTCGAAGGAAAGAGGAGATGATAGAACAAGACAATTTGCTTGAAATCATCTCAGTTATTTTCCCTTCAAGCATTCAAAAATAAGAACATACACGAAATACAGTTTGATGCTAGAATCGAGTCTCTATCAACACAAAAACTACAAAGGCCCTACTTCAAGAATTATTATAAATAAAGGAAGGACTCAAAGAAGCTTTTTGATTATATCCAAGAGGCCAAACATGAAATCTCTTAAAACTGGCCTCTGTTCTCCCACTTTGTTCTCAAAACCCCAAAATAGGGCTTGGGAAGTTCCTCCAAGGGCCAGATAAGATTTCAAAGGATGATCTATATACTTTTGGCTGTCGCAATGACATTCTCTGCTGTTATGCCGTACTCCTTGTATATTTTCCCAGCAGGAGCACTGGCTCCAAACCGGTCAATACCGATTGCCTTCCCCTTGCTTCCGACATACTTCTCCCATCCGAGTGTGGACCCTGCTTCAATACTCACCCTTTTTGTAACGGCTTCCGGAAGAACACTCTCCTTGTATTCAGCCGACTGCTCATCAAACAACTCCCATGAAACAAATGATACAACCCTGACCGTCTTCCCCTCCTTCCGCAGCTCATCTGCAGCCTTGGCAGCAATCTCCAATTCAGAACCAGTACCCAGAAGAATGAAATCCGGTTTGTTACCTGAGGAGTTGTCGGAAATAATATATGCTCCTTTCTCCACTCCTTCAATCGATGTCCCTGGGAGCTGGGGAAGCTTCTGCCGGGAGAGGGCAAGGATTGATGGTGTCTTCCTCTTGATCACTGCGATCTTGTAGGCACCAGCAGTCTCATTGCCATCAGCTGGCCGGAACATCAAAATGTTGGGCATGGCTCGGAAGCTTACTAAGTGCTCAATGGGCTGATGGGTGGGTCCATCTTCTCCGAGACCAATGGAGTCATGGGTCATCACATAGATAACTCCAGCCTCACTCAAAGCAGAGATCCTCATTGCAGCTCTCATGTAGTCCGTGAAGACAAAGAAGGTCGCGCAGTACGGGATGAAACCAGGGCTGTGGAGGGCAATGCCGTTGCAAATTGCTCCCATTCCATGTTCCCTAACACCAAAGCGGAGATTTCTCCCCTCGGGTGTTGCTTTCTGGAAGTCCCCATACATCTTCATTAAGGTCATGTTGGAGGAGGCAAGATCAGCACTGCCACCAAGAAATCCTGGGAGTACTGTAGCAAGAGCGTTCAGGCACTGCTGTGAGAGGTTCCTGGTTGCATCTGGTGGACTTTCAGGAGTATATGTCTGAGAAAGGAAACAAATGCCAGTAGCAAATATCAATAATATGATTCTATTACTAACAGATATAGTTGAAGCATTGAAAACAAAGGGTAGAAGTATTATTTACAGGAAGAGCCTTGTCCCATCCTGCAGGCAATTCTCCAGTTATGATAGACTTCAACTCTGCTGCTTCCTCCGAGTATTTCTTCTCGTACTCAGCAAACTTGGCATTCCATGCCGCTTCAAGAGCAGCACCATCAGGAACATGGCGACTCCAGTGACTGGATAATCCAGAATTCATTTATAATGTGTAAAAGAAAATGAATTTTTTTTCCTCCATAGAGAGAAATTTTCTATTTTCTAATTGTTTGACCAACAAAACAATTCAGTGAGCTAAAGAGGAAACCAATGCCCCTTCATGCACTGAAAATTTTAAGCATCATTTATGTTAATTGGACAGAAAACACAGGCTGCAACATTTTAGCGAATGAATCTAACTATTTCTCCTACAAACTGATATACAAAATTTATTTCTTTAACAATAACATAGTAAAAATATGTTTTACCATGAAATCAGGCAATCCCACAGGTAAATTCCCAATGAAACAAGAAGCATATTATGTTGCCATACCTCTTAACCTCCTCAGGCACATGGAAAGGCTCATAAGGCCATCCAAGGTTCTGCCGGGTAGCATCAACTTCCTTGGCTCCCAGTGCACTACCGTGAACACTGTATGAGTTAGCCTTGTTTGGTGATCCATAACCAATGGTGGTTGTAACCTGCAGGAAATCAATCCGTCAACAAAACTGTATACAATCTTAAACATAAACATAATCACAATGATATATATCACTTAACAAATATGGGAACATACCTTTATCATTGTGGGCTTATCTGTAACCGCCTTTGCCTCTTTAATAGCAGCACGGATCTCATCATATCCAGTGTTACCGTTCTTCACCCAGATAGTGTGCCAACCAAGAGCCTCAAACCGGGCACTGACATCTTCAGTGAATGCAATCTCTGTGTCTCCATCAATGGAAATATGGTTGTCATCATAGAAAGCAATTAGCTTTCCAAGACCCCAGTGGCCAGCAAGAGAGCAAGCTTCGTTTGAAATTCCCTCCATATTGCAACCATCTCCAAGTATGACATATCTAAGGCCACGAATTAAACAAATTAATGTCCTCTCCTAATTTTTCTATTCTTCAGACGGATAACAAAAAGGCATGAATGAAGATAAACAGCATAAAACTGTCATTACGTGTAGTGGTCAACAATCTCATTGCCAGGCTTGTTGAAACGAGCAGCCAAGTGCTTCTCAGCAAGTGCCAACCCAACGGCATTTGCAACACCCTGACCAAGAGGACCTTATACCACATCACAAACAGAAAGAATGGAATCAGACTTACTACATTGACCTAGCAAAGAGATTTGACTCATGCACTACATGAGAATCATATATATAATGCAAAGATCCCTCCTATATCTCATGTTCAGTTAAAGAAGCAAACCGGTAGTGACTTCAACTCCGGGTGTTTCAAAATTCTCAGGGTGACCAGGTGTTTTGCTTCCCCATTGTCGGAAGGATTTCAGGTCTTCTTCCTATTGTCAAATCCAGTACCATCAAAGAAATCAGTAAAGATTAAAAAAAACAAATTCAAATATTTCATCTATAGCATAAGGAACTCCCTAGATCTTTGGGATCTCATACCACAATCAACAGTAAAATTGATGAGTTGAGATCACTATTGAGTCTCAAAAGCAAGCCTAAGAAACAGAAACCACATGCAGTTCAATAATACAACTTGTAGAAGTCAAAATCCACAAAATAAATAACAGAACTAAGATTTCATCTAACCTGGCAATTTTCTTTTCTTTTTTTTCTTTTCTTTTCTTTTTTTTTTTTTTTTTTTTTTGAGAGAAACTAACTTTGCAATTCTAATAGATTATTTTCTTCCCCAAAATCCAAAACTTAATGGAGCAACTAAAACTAAACAATCAGTGTATAATCCACAATTCCAGTGTTGAGACTTAAGTTAACAAGGAACAGATGGCCAAAGAGACAACTTCAACTTGCTGGAATCACCAAAGTCAATCTGAAAGATACCCACATAAGAATTTTTTAAAAAAATAGAAAAATGAAGAAGAGAAATTAACACAATTAACACTAAAATTAATGGCTTCGGATCAATATAAAGTCTGGAAAGCAAGTTGAAAGGACAAAAATCAGCACATGCAGTTCAATAATAACTTCATGTTCAATAATAGATGAGCACTTTTAGGATCAAATTCTACAAACAAAATAAAATTCCATCTAACATGGCAATTCTAAAAGATTATTTTCTTCTCCAAAAATCCAACACCCAATGCAGCAAGCAAAATTAAACAACCAATGTAAAATTCAGATAATTCTTATTTCCAATCTTAAATTTGGGCAAAAGAGACAACTTTAGCCTGCAGGAATCACCAAATTCAAGTCTGAAAGATACCCATATAAGAAAATTTAAAACTTCTCAAAAAATTAAAAAAAAAGAGAAATTACCTTCACACTGTCATATCCAGCGAGATGCAAGAGGGCGTACTGCAGCATGCAGCCATGGCCAGCTGAAAGCACAAACCTGTCTCGATTGAACCAGTAGGGGTTCTTGGGGTTGTACCTCATCACCTCATCGTACAGGATGTGACCCATGGGCGCACAGCCCATGGGAAGCCCGGGGTGCCCGAATTCGCCTTCTCCACTGCGTCAATAGCCAAGAACCTGATCGTGTTGATAGACTTCTCCACGACCGCCGCCCCCACCGTCTCCTCCACCGTCTCCACCGCCGCCGCCCTCACCACCGACGAGGATGACGACAACTTCCTCTGCTGCGGGCCCCGCAGGGCGAGCCTCAGCGGGGGAACCCGCAGGCCGCGAGTCTGCCGGCCCAGGACGACGGAGAGCCTGTCCTGGTGGGCCGGCGACGGGCTGGAGATGAAGCTGTTGAGGAGGGCCTGGGCCGCGGTGACGGAAGAAGAAGCGGCCATTGTCGGCGAGAGAGAGGAGAACAGAGAAATCGAGGGGGGGGGGGGGAAAGAGAGAGAGAGAGTTTGAGAGGTTTGGGCGAATATTTTTGATAATTTATTGTGGGGTTGACGAAAAAGGGTAGGATGACACGATTCAAGCGAGGATAAAGTGGGCGTCAACCGTTGGATTCCATCTGTGGGTCGATCTTCCCCGTTGAATCCGGCTAGGAAACGAATGGCATCGTGTCCGTTTGACCGTCTCCATTTCTAAGAAACTGGATTGCCTGACACCCAATTCGTTCACCACCAAGTGGGGCCCACTTCTCGACGGGTGGATGTACGGGGGAATTCTGATGCCGGTGCCGTGAGAATATGCGGGTAGAAGTTTTGTTTCGGTAGGTGGAACCACATTGCTGCTTGAAAAGTTATTTCTTTAATAATAATAACAATTATACTTTATTTATTTATATCGTTTATAATCAATTAATCTACGTTAAGAAACTCATTACCTCATATAAATGTTGATTTTACGTCATACATGTGTCATGAATATACATGGTTCCAACTTATTAACAAATCAAATTATAACTCATAATCTTAGAAACAAATTGAATACCTTTCGAACTTTCAAAAATAATCAATTGTATCGTTGTGGGTGAAAAGATAAATAAAAGTAATAAATTTTAATTTGATTATACAAATCTTTCTCAGATAGATTAGCTTATATGAAACTACTCTACTCTTACTCTTAAATGAAATTCTTTATAATTCAGGAAAATGTATCTCATAGCTGAAATAAACCTAAATCCTGATTTTTATCGATACACATGATTTAGAAACAAAAATTCTACTCGAGATATGATGTCTGGTTGTAATTAATAATAACCAAACTAAATATTAAAATAATTAAAATATAAAAAAATAATTATTTAAGGAAATGCTACAGCCACTTACTCTTTTTCATGATTAGAAAAAAAAAAACTCAGTTTCATAATTTTGTTCACTACAACCTCATTCACGTCAGCATAAACTGATTCCTCCCAACCACCATTTTATATATTTTTATTATTCTTGTTATCCTTCCCATCATCCCAACATTTCTCTCCCCTTGACATTGACACAGAATTATTTGCAGGTCGACCTGCGCGGTCTGGTCATCGTGGGCATTGAAAAGGGGTGGGGAAGCCCCTACCGTGATCGGGGGCAAATGTAACGGTTCTAATTTCTAATATTCTCAATTAACATAAACATCCTTATTAACCAACAGATCATCATAATCATATCTATTTTTTTAAAATTTCGACAGCATCCCCCTGTTCATTTCATGTTATCCAAATACAATATGTATCCAAATTGGCTCACACGGCCTACAATTAACTCATGCAATAAAATAATAAATTTTGGCTTGACCTTACTTATTTATATATAAACACAATAAATATACGCTCGAGAGTACCTCACTCGGCATCGACGGTATAACATAGAACTAACTATAATTCTAACTCATCATAATTGTCACAGTATAACTTACGTCCATACAGGTCCTTCTCAGAAACTAACACATGCTACAAGTACATCTCAAATAGGATTATAAACGTATACAACAAGAACTTTAAAGTAATAAACTCAATTTGCATCCTCAATACTTTCATTTTAGCAAAATTCTCAACAAACGTTTAAACTTGAAGCTGGTGCTTCGCTTTACCGTGACCTGAACATGAAACTGAGAGGGAATAAGCTGACAGCTCAGTAAGTATAGTTAGAAGTAAATCAAGAAATGATATACATATCAAAAAGAAGAAACACACTCCTCTTCAAATAACAAAGGCGAGTATAGATGAAGAAGAGAAACATGAAAACAACAATAGATCATGATAAACAGTCAACACAACTATCTCTATAGTATGTGGAACAACTTGACTCCTTCGAGCAATGATTCCTTTTAAGTTTTTTGAATTACTTTCCCGTGCGATACATATACTTTCAGTTACTTATAGTTCATTATCAAGTTCATCTTATGTATACACAACTCGTATCACGCATGCTATCTCATATTCCATACCCTATGGTACACCACTCATAATAACTAAATTATAACATAGTTTATATATTCAGATAATACTTATATCACAAAACGTACTTATATATATATATATTATATATATATATATATATATATATATATATATATATATCATATAATTGTATCATACTATGACTACTTCATAGATTAACCCTTACACATTCATACATCGTAATATATTTCATTATCTTTTATAATAAAATAAAGTTCCGCAGTCCTACATTAAGGACAAACATACAACACTAATCATATTGGATAAGTAACTTTCCTACTCTGTATATACGTACAGTCTCATACCACGTCTTCGTACTCACCGCTCCCACCCGGCGCCGTCCTTCATATCACGATACACAATTTCATACCCCGTCTTCGTGTCCACCGGCTCCCGCCTGGCCCCTTCCTACATAAAGTAACACCTTCTTCGTACCCACTGGCTCCCGCTTAGCCCCTTCCTTCATAACTAAACAAAACAACCACATTTTCGTATGCATACACATTCTGTTATTATGCATACATTCCCGATTTATGATATTCAAGTATTAACACAATATATTTATACTTACATATTTACGAATATATATGTATACATACATCTATCTCTATATAAAATATAAAGCCATCACTCTTTACTTCTTGACACAATATAGTTTCATACACAATTACAATAATTAATCACCACTATATAGTTTTGTATTCAATGTAAAGAATTCAAGTTGGTTACCATGTCATATTATTACTGGTTCATAATCACCCCATATGATTTTCAATTAATGAAGTATTTCTAACTACTGTCCATGCTCATAACACCTTCTTGATTAAGTGGAGATTAAGATTTACAAGTCTATATTCATAGTTATTAGTCACCACTCAATCCATATTCATAGTTATTGATCACCGTATAATCAAGTTCTTTAGTCCTATCTTAATTAAGATTTGCAAGTCTATACTCTTATGGCACAACCCATTACTTAATCAAGTTCTTGTGTGTGCCTCATATGTATTTTATGTTGGCCCAAAGGCCTTCCACCCTAGTTTTGATAATGATTAACTCATGTAGTTATGTTTACTAATAATCTTGTTGTGTTTAAGTTTCAGATCATTAACAAGATATTAGTTGGTGATTAGCTTCAGTGTAACGCCCCGATCCCACGGATACGGGGACGTCACTGCGACGTATATACGTAGGTCAGAACTACCCTCCCGTATATACGCTAAGCATCAGTACAGACAAGAATCAGAGTACGGAAGTAATGGTGCATTATACATTCCAACGCATGAGTACAATTACAAAGTTATCACCAGAAGTGATCCAATATTACATGAATATTACATCACTGATATGCGCAAATGCGGGAATACATGGAAATGTACATATATGAACAGTATAAAGGACTTGGAAATGTACAAGTATAAACAGAAAAGGGTACTCACGAGTTTATAAAGGAAAACTCGAGAGACCCACAAGGGGGCCTGGAAGGATGGAGCTCTGAATGATCGGCTGGGGATTCACGCTACCGCTGCCCACTCTGATCCACAACAGGGAGAATCTACACGCTCCAAGCTCCAAGACCTGGACATGAGGATCCAGGGGAGTCAAATGATACTCCCCAGGCGAGTAGTACCAATACCAAGTGTTCGGTACGGAAAAGAGATTTCGCCGTAAAATTTCCTTGAATCAGTTGAAAGATTACAACAAAACAATATTCCGACTACAAGGGAGGGAGGATGCTTGGATCTTCCCTTTGTTTAAATCTGGGTCCTTCGTGTGGCGATGGGAGTGAATCTTGTTCTCCGTTGACCAGATGACCGTCCTGGACCGTCGGGGGTCTTCTCTTCGGCCGGTAGGGGAGTAACTCAGCTCCGGCTACCAAACTCTCAAAGAGGAGGTAGGCGAAGATAGGCTAGTACTCAGTAAGCCTGTTGAAGAATCTCTTCTCTCTCGGTCGTCGACGTCGGGCTTCTCTCTCTTGATGCCTTGATCTTCTTCTCCCACTGAATCCAATTCTTCGACCAATCGACCAATCTACCAATCGCTCAATCGCCCCATCCTTCATAGCCAACAGGGCTATTTATAGGGGTCTTAGGGGGTGATCGTGCCCCCTAAAAATGCGCCTGAACGAGGGCCGTTACCCGCTATACGCGCGGTAACTGACTCCCCACGATCTGGGCAGTTGCAACTGAGACGCGGATTTCAGACTAAACGCGCCTTGGATGCTGAGACGCGGGCTTCAGGCCGGACGCGCCTTGGATGCTGAGACGCGGGCTTCAGGCCGGACGCGCCTTGGATGCTGAGACGCGGGCGTCGAGCCGACGCGCCTTGGATGCTGAGACGCGGGCGTCGAGCCACACGTCTTGAAGTTGAGACGCGGGCTTCAATCCTTTGCGTATTTGAGACTGCTTCTTTGGTGGCTTGCCTGTTAGTCATTTTTAGACAGCCTACAGAACCCCCTCCAAAGTTTCCAATATTCCGCAGTTGAATGGGACGGATTTTGGAATACTTTGGACTTAAGCCGCGTTCGCCGTGACTGGACTGTTTGATGCTTCGGGTTTGACCTTATCCGAGTTTGGTCTTCGTGAGTGTACTGTTGAACTCTTAGAAGCCATCAGAGTCGATCGTGTTGAGTGTCTAGATACACAGCCTAGACCTCCCCGATTGCTTTTTAGTCTGTCACGGGTGCGTTTTTGGCTGGGAGTAGTTGGTTGTCTGTTGGCGCCAGTGTACTGTTGAACTGTCTTGACGCAGGCTCCTTTTGAAAGCAGACGCAGGAAACTGGACGCAGGCTCCTTTTTAGAAAGCAGACGCAAGAGACTGGACGCAGGCTTCTTTTTGAAAAGAAGCCACTTTGAAGACGCAGCGTCTATAGGGTAGACGCGATGTTGGTCAGACGCGAACTCCTTAGAGGGGACGCGACCTTCAGAAAGCATTCTTGGAGATGCTGACGGGGCATGTCCGGTGCGTTTTCTGGGCGCGAACTTTACGCTGTCATGATGACGCTGCCAGCTGGCCTGGGGAAACGGCGAAATTTCGCCTTCTGGCGCGCGGATCTCGCGGTTCATTAAATGAACTGCTCCACGTGTCGGCTTCTGATTCGCGGCGGGGTTGCGACGCATGATCTTCGTCACCGGCAGTGATTTTGTTACACGCGTCAAGCGACGTTCGCTGCAGCGTCCCTTGGTCACGCGCCGCGTATCTCTGCGTATCCCCGCGCCTATAAAAGGCGACTGTTTGGAGAACTTCCTCTTCTTCTCCGCATTCGTTTCTCTGAGAATTTTAGAAAAGAATCTTCCTCTGTTCCTTTTTCTAGCTTCAAACCAAACTCGCTATGGCACCAAAGACCAAGCCGACCGCCTCCTCCTCAAAGGCGACCACCACCGAGGCCCGGAGGGGCGTCTCCTCTGCGCAGGACTTCGTCCTCCAAGGCCTCCAAGGTAGTGTGCCTTAGGCAGAACTGACCCTTAAGGACTTAAAGCGCGTTTGATTCCCCAGACGCAGTCTTTGGGATGATAACCGGGGCGCGGATTAGATAATCTGACGCCCAAGAGCCCTGTGCTTCGGGTCCTTCACTTAGAATTTCTCTAACTGTGAAGGTCTCTGGACGCAGCTTTGCAGAACGCAGATTTGATCTTCGCGTTCTGTGTCATCAGGCGCCAATTTGATGAATCTGGCGTCTGAGCCCAAGTGCTTTTGAATTTTTGCAAGTCTTGGTTTGCAGAACGCGGATTTGATCCTTGCGTTCTGTGTCATCAGGCCAATTTGATGAATCTGGCGTCTGAGTCCAAGTACTTTTGAATTCCACAAGTCTTGGTTTGCAGAACGCGGATTTGCTCCTTGCGTTTCTGTGCCATCAGGCGCCAATTTGATGAATCTGGCGTCTGAGTCCAAGTACTTTGAAATTCCACAAGTCTTGGTTTGCAGAACGCGGATTTGATCCTTGCGTTTCTGTGCCATCAGGCGCCAATTTGATGAATCTGGCGTCTGAGTCAAGTACTTTGAAATTCCACAAGTCTTGGTTTGCAGAACGCGGATTTGATCCTTGCGTTTCTGTGCCATCAGGCGCCAATTTGATGAATCTGGCGTCTGAGTCCAAGTACTTGGAATTTCATAAGTGGCTTCAATCTTTGCGTTCTGTGCTTCTTGACGCAGATTTGCGGTCTGGACGCGGATTTGATGATTCCTGCGTCCAGTATCTTTTCTGCGTCTGGACGCAGAACACTTTGTATTTTTCTTTACTTTTGGTAAAGCATATTTTTCTAAAGCATCTGACTTAAGTGTCTTTATCTTTTTGCAGCGCCGCAACCTGCTACTTCACTCCCCAAGATACGCCATTTTGGGCATGTAGGTGGAGCTGACCGGAACCTGACCTTTGTGCTGCAAAGGACTGCCCTGTGACTGACTGCCGACCAGTCTCCGGCTCGTGAGAAGAAGCTCTCGAATGTCGAGATGAGGACTCTTCGAGTGCTGATGACCGATGCAGCATTCGTCACGGATGACGGCATCCAGCTGAAGAAGCCCGCCTTCTTCTTCGGGGATCATATCCACGATGGCGGCCATCGCGTGCACGAAGGGACTTACACATGGCTCCGTCAAATAGGGGGCAGAAGGTTCTTTCTCCCGGCCATGGATAGGATGTACCCTATGTTCTATTACCAGCATATGTCCGTCCCGCGGAAGATGGAGTTTGACCTCGCTCGATATGCTCCTGAGGTTACCCTTGCGATCTGGGCTCCCACCACCAAGTGCACCGTCATGACGGCCATGACGCGTCAGTTATCGGCCTTTTCCCTGGATCGCGCAAGAGGGAGATCCCGTCTGGAGAGATACCGCACATTGGCTCCACCTTCCTCAACATGTTCATGGCAGCGGAGGGTGACTATCCAGTTACGTTCCGTGCATATGGGTGGATCTATTCCCCAGCGAATTACTGGTGGGGCAGGATGGTTGGCTTTGTCCTTATCGAGCTCGGGGATTTGCTGAAGCGTGTAGGACTGTACTCGGCGGTCAGGGCCGTACAGTGGGGGATCCCTCAAAGTTCTCAAAACTTCTTTGGGATCCTAGAACGTTACAATCCCTTGACGGGGACGTTCTTTACTCCAGTCGGGGAGATGGGCCTTGCCTTACACGAGATGCACGAGGTCTCAGGACTGGTAACAGGGGACATGCCCTATGAAGAATATGTCCCGACTGCCGTGGAGCTTCGCTACGTGAAGGAGGAGTTTCCCCTCATATATGAGACCTACTGGGAAGTGCTATGTCACTTCCATATCTGCGGTCAGCTCACCAAATGGCGGTCGCAGGGGGTCACGTACCTGTCTTGGGCAGTTATTTGTTCAACAATGTGAACACCAAAGACCACTTGATCACCCGATTGACGCCCAGCTCTGATAGGGAGATCGAAGACCGGATTGATCAGATGTCCGAGAAATTCTACACCACAGAGTCGAACGAAGATGGTTTCGACCCTGATTTGGTCTTCGAAAGCTTCCACCACCAAGCCCGGACTCCCATCTCCGATCGGGCGCTGCTGGCGGGTTTTCTGATGCTGTGGCTAAAGCGCTGTGTGGTGCCCACGCTGCCACATGAAGTTATAGTTGCCGACGTGGTGTACCCGGCGGTGCTTCTGGCCCATGGCAACCCTATAGCTCTTCTCCCGCCGTGGTAGCTGGTATTCAGAGCGGGCTGCGGGCGCTGGCTAAAAGCTTTTGTGAGCCGCCAAAAACTGTGGATTCCGAGGGAAAGCCGCTTACGGACGCAGAGGGGAATCCAGTGGTGAAGCGTCCCAATCCTCGGGTTGAGCTGCCTTACACATACCTTATGGCCTGGTATGTGATGCACTGCCCCTCTTTGATGACGGCGGTGCGTTGGAAGGAGGACTCCGTCCCCTTCATACAGCGATTGGAGGGTTCGGGGTGGCAGGATCCTTACATATATTATATCCGGAAGCGTCTTTCAGTCCCGGCAAACTATCAGCTCAATCGTTGCCTCCTCCAGATCCCTGGTGCATCCTACGGCGATCTACTTGTCGATTCCGCAGGCCCTGATGATTTCACGAGGTTATCCCAGGGAGCCTTCTGGTGTTGCTCAATATTCGGCCCGGGTATATGCTTTTCCGACAAGGGACATCATGCACCATTGAGCCATACATGCCGAATCGCTTCGCTCGACAGTTCGGCTATGACCAGCTCTATATCGGGAATCCAAATGCTTATCTCGCCTTCGAAGGGAACTTGTTCGAAGGTGCTCGGGCCTGGTACTATAGTGTGGCTGGAGGGACAGGACAACCTTCCGTCTACCTCTCGAAGCGCCCAAGTGCCAGATGAGTCTAAGCTATTGTACTTGGTACTCCCAAGCCGTCCAGACACCAGACTTTCTTCCAGCATCTTCATGTATCGAGAGCATCAATGCAAGTCTCGAGGGAAGGACAGAGTCCGGAAAACCAACGAGAGTCGTAGAGCAGTACCGGAGAGCTCGTAAGGAGGTCGGGAGAAGGACGAGGAGGGATCCACAAGCTACAGAGCCACGACCACCAAGAGCAGAGCCACGAGCGACGAGGCGGAACCACCAGCGACAAGGGCGGAGCCTCCAGCAACGAGGGCGGAGCCTCCAGCAAAGAGGTCTAAGCAGTTGGCGAGTAAGCGTCATCAACGCTCTACTCCTATTGTTGAACCAGCCCCAAAGAAGGTTAGGAGGGACTTGGCGTCTGAAGTCTCTCAATCCGGAGCCATCTCTGCTGGAGTTGAGGCGCTTCCTGAAGACCTTTTTGTCACAGTTGCGGAACCTCCGAAGAGGGGGATTTACTCCCTCTAGTTCGTGCTCCTAGGTCGCACCACAGGCACCGCGAGGTTGTGGAGGAAGGGGAGTTCATCGAGCAATCTGCTGTTGCTGCTGATGTCACATCTCCAGAGATTGAAGTGGTGGGTGATGCAAATGTTGAGATTCTGGGAGTTGCAGCTCAGCTCAAATCTCCTTCTGCTCAGAAAGGGGAGAGGAGGCACAGCAGTTGGGGTCTCCGAGCGTCTTTATCTCCAGTCTAGGCCGCCGACCCTAGTCCTACTACTGGAGTGATTGGAGGCAAGGCTCCGATTGTGGATTCTCCGGAGCTGTCGTCTTCTTCGCTCTCAGGGGCAAGCATGTTTGAGGACAAGGTTGACTATGGTGGTGAACCCGCTTCTCCTGATCAAAGTAAGTTCTTCCATATCTCAGAGGAGGAGATGTATGTGGGCGAATCATCGTCTGCACCATCAGTGGCGGCTATTCCTGTTGAAGGTACCTTTTCCACCTTCTGTCCAATTTTTCTTTATGGCACGTTGAAGAAAATGCCTTGACATTCTTCATTTTATATTGTAGGGCCAGCTGGAGACGTCGGAGCTACACCTCCTCACATATTGATGAGATGGTGAGAGAGTTGACCGGACCCAAGGTATTGAGGCCTCAACTGCTGAGATGCCTTCAGAGGGGGCAGCTGCTGAGACTGGGGAGCCTTCTACTCTGCCAGAGGAGGAAGAGGATCCGATGGCAAATCCACTTCCAGGAGATTGCATGGTTCAGGCCTCAGATGAAGCCTCCGAGGAGATCGTGCTTGCTACTCCATCATTGGCCGCGGAAGTTCCCGCCGAAATAGTACCCCCGGAAGTGCCCGTGGCTGGTTCTACTCTCGCCGTATCAACGGTCAGTGCGACTCCTACGCAAAAAGAGCCGGCTTACATCCCTTCTTCTGAGATAGAAAGGGGGTCGGGGAGCGTTCCAGGTGATGATGACGCGGACTTCCTGACGCGCAGCACGGTGCGACAGTTCTTTGAAGCGATGCGTTCATGCATCAACTTTATCCTTTCTGGGAGTCGCTCTTTTGACTTTGCCCGGAGATTTCTCGGAATGTGGCCGAGAACATCGAACTAGTCGGGGGCCTTCCTCTTGCTCAGGCATGTATGCGGGTGGTGGATCAATTGGAGATTGACCTAAGAGAGCTGAAGTCTTTAGACGAGGCTAACTCCATTCATGAAGCCCAGGTCATCCTGGATAGCCTCCTTGCTGCCCAAAGACAAGAGCGACAGGAGGTAGAGATGCGAATTGCTGAAGAGGTCAGTGACCTTGAACGTTCCAGGCTGAATGTCAAAGCTGATTGAGGATTCAGGGGAAACTGAGCTCGTCATGCAGACCACAGAGCTTGCTATTACTAATGCTCGGGCTGCTATTGCTAAAGCCCAAGCCATGCTAGCTGTCAATGAAGAGAAGCTCGTCGCCCTCCAGAAGAAGCTAGAGGAGCAGAAGGCTGCAAGGGTACGGGCTGAAGAGAGTCAGTCTGTTCATCTCTCCAGATTGGAGACTTTGCGAGCCCAGCTGGCTGAAAAACCCTACCTATCTGAAGAGGAGCTGCGGGTCCAGGCCATGATGGAGGTGAGAAGACACGTCAGCATGAGATGCATCGTCTCAGGGAGCGCATCCGTTCTCTACCAGATCGAGATTTTTAGCCTTCTCCTCTCCTTTTTTTTTTTTTTTTTTTTTTTTTTTTTTTTTGTAACGCTCAATCTTATTTTGTATAAGAGAGCGTTTTTGTATCACTTTCATATTTTTGGATATAAATAAAAGTGACACCCTCCTTTTTACTTCTTTTGTCTCGAACTCTTTTGCCTTTGGTTGGACATGTTAAGCAAGGAAGTCTTTTGACCTTTATCGAAATTATAATCATAATCTTAATAAGTCAAAAGATGTGAGGAAAGATCTTGTTTCAAGAACTTTCATGACACTGTCAGAGGTGTAAGCTTAACTTAACAGAGGTGATTTTTGGTGGACCTGCCACTTTGTGGAAGAAAGTGACAGGTGGAGTTCGTACCCCCAGGAAAGATGAACTTTTATCAAGGATTTATGCTCAACTTGATTTCAGATCAGTTGGGGATGTTGATAGAAACATTGTTTATTGGTGTAATGTTAACCAACAATGCCTCCAGAATGAATTCGATATTCTGTTGAGGAGAATATCAAATGAGACTAGACTCGCGGGGAATCTAGGAAGGTCCTTACCGTTAGAAGTGTGATATTAACTTAACGGGTTGGAAATAGTCTTGTCAGAAGTGTATGTTAACTTGACAAGGACATGAGTTAGAGGTGTAATATTAACTTAACTCATCGACATCTCAATTTTATCAGGGAAAACTGAGGGGTCACTGTCATAGGTGTAATGTTTAACTTAACAGTGAGGGTAATGCTAGAGGTGTAATGTTGAACTTGGCATTAGTCGTCTCGGCTTGAAGAAGTCGAGGAAAGGTCATAGCCATAGGTGTATTGTTGAACTTAGCAATGACTCAGATGCTAGAAGTGTAGTGTTAACTTGGCATCGTTCGTCTCGGCTTAAGGAAGTCGAGGAAAGGTCATAGCCAGGTGTATTGTTGAACTTAGCAATGACCGGATGCTAGAAGTGTAGTGTTAACTTGGCATCGTCCATTTCAGCTTCGATATGGAAGTCTGAAGAAAGGGTGACTGTCAGAGGTGTAATATTAACTTGACGGGCACCTGATATACTGCTTAGAGGTGTAATGTTAACTTAAACAGTAGTTTGTCAGAGGTGTGATATTAACTTGACAAGAATTGGCCTTGATAGGAGCAATTTGAGGACCTGTCATTCTATTGGTGAGAATGACAAGTGGAATTTGAAATGCCAGAGGTATAGTGTTAACTTGGCAATTTTGAAGTTTGCTGCTCTATGTAGAGGTGACAAGCGGGCTTGTACTCGACAAGGAGTATTCATTACCAGAGGTATAGTGTTTAACGTAGTAATGATTGCATTTTGTGGTCCTACCATTCTATGGATGAGAATTGGTAAGGGATTTTGGAGGAGAGAGTGGAATCAGGTCCACTTAGGATTTTTAGCAAACCCTCAGCTGTCAACGGATTTGAGGTGCCTTTACCAACTACCGTTTGAGTTGGGCTAGCCATGCTATTCCCTCAGCATGATGAGTTGTTGAGGATTTATGTTGGGCTTAAATGCCAACGTTTTCCTCTATCCTTAGCCGTCGAAGGCGTCGGATGTTTGATCAGAGGTGTGGTTTTAACTTGATCGGCAGGATTTTTAGCAAACCCTCAGCTATCAACGGATTTGAGATGCCTTTACCAACTACCGTTTGAGTTGGGCTAGTCATGCTATTTCCCTCAGCATGATGAGTTGTCGAGGATTTATGTTGGGCTTAAATGCCAACATTTTCCTCTATCCTTAGCCGTCAGAGGCGTTGGATGTTTTTCCGATCAGAGGTGTATTTTTAACTTGATCAACAGAAGAACACCATCTAGGGATAGTATTTCTTCAGGAATTTGCCATTGATTGGCATCATGAGTGTATCGCCATTAGAGGTTATGAGACGATACGATCCATTCGAGTAGACCGACTCTACTACAAATGGTCCTTCCCATTTGGGTTGGAATTTTCCCTTCGTCTTGTGCGTCATGACCATGGGTCTCCGGACGGCTAAGACAAGGTCGCCTTTCTTGAAAGTCCGCGCTTTGACTTTCTTGTTGAAGGCTCTGGTATGCGAGCTTGTAAAGCTCGATCTGCTGCTGGGCCTGCAGACGCTTGTCGTCTAAGGCTTCCAGTTCTTGGAGTCGCTGTCGATGCTTCTCCTCTGTCGTCATCTCGGCGGTCAGGGCGACGCGTAGAGATGGAATTTGAATTTCCAGTGGGAGCACGGCTTCACATCCGTATACCAAGGAAAATGGCGTGGCTTTAGTTGGGGTTCGCACGGTCGTGCGATATGCCCATAAGCATTCGCCCACTTATCGTCCCAGTCGCGTTGACTTTTCGAGACGAATTTCTTAAGAAGCTTGCCAATAGTCTTATTGAAAGCTTCCGCGAGGCCGTTGGCGGGAGGATAGTATGCCGTTGAAGACACACTCTGGATTCTGAACTTGGCACAGAATCTCTGGAAAGCCTGGCTGATGAACTGGGGTCCATTGTCATGGACGATCCGCCGAGGCACACCAAAGCGATAGATAACGTGATGTTTCACGAACTTGATCACGTTAGACGATTTTACCTCTTTTAGAGGAACAGCTTCGGCCCACTTGGAGAAGTAATCGGTTATTGCTAGAATGAACCGATGTCCTTTCGACGATGGTGGGCTGATGGGGCCAACCACGTCCATCCCCCACATTTCGAACGGCCAAGTAGAGGTCGTAGAGTGGAGATACCCTGGTGCTTGATGGATGAAATCGCCATGTATTTGACAGGCGTGACATCTCTTAGCGAGGAGATGGCGTCGGCGACCATCTTGGGCCAGTAGTACCCCAATCTTTGGAGTCTGTTTGCCAGCTTCGGACCAGGTTGATGAGCTCCACATGTGCCATCGTGGCTTCTTTCAACATTTCGCGGGCCTCTTTTGATGAGAGGCACCGGAGTAGGATCCCGTCATGCGATCGACGATAGAGTGTTCGCGTGATCGCATTATAGTAGAATTTGGGGGCTTCCTCCGAATGGCGGCCGCCTCTTTGGTGTCTTCGGGCAGGATGCCGTATAAGACATAATCAATATAGGGGAATCGCCAGTCTTAAGCTCTGGATCGGTTGACACTTCAAGTGTCTCTTTACCGCGACGATCTCCTGTTGACCCTGGGTAGTCTCCGGGGGATTTTTGGACAGTATAGGTCGTGGCTATAGACGAATACTTTCTCCATTGCTCCAGCTGGGAGAGCTAGGGAAGCTGCGAGAGATGCGAGGGCATCTGCATGCGCATTTGGCTTCGCGGCACATGGTCGATGTAGAAGTTTGAAAACTTTTCCGCCATGTGGATTGTCGCGTCGTAGTAGGGTACTAGATCTTCATGTCTGACCTCATACTCTCCGCGAACTTGGCTGACGATGAGTTTGGAGTCACCGTATGCCTCGAGATTTTTAACGCCAATCTCATCGGCGAATTGCATCCCAATCAGGAGAGCGTTGTATTCCGCCACATTGTTGGAACAGGGTTCGGTTAATGAGATAGCCCGGGGGATCACGTAGTTTTTGGGGGAGATGAGTACACTCCTACCCCCGCTACTGTGTGTCCCTTTGGGCTTGCCCTTGATGCACCATCGAAGAAAAGTTGCCATACTTGTCCTTCGAATGTTGCCTGAGTCAGGCATACTTCAGCGACCTCATCTGGGAGATCCTCATAAAGTTTGGCTGCCCTCGGATCTGGGTGTTCAGCTAAGAAGTCCGCCACCGCTTGTCCTTTAATGGCCTTCTGTGGCAGGAAGTGCATCTCATATTGAGAGAGCAATATAGCCCATTTCGCCAGCCGGCCATTCAATGATGAAGGCTTTGTCATAAGCAACCTCAGGGGGTTGACTTTTGATATGACATTTATGGTTTGGCCTACCAGATAGTGTCGCATTTTCTGAATAGCGAACACCAAGGCCAAACATTCCTTCTCGATCGGGTTGTACCGATGTTCGGCCCCGATCATTGTTCTACTGAGGTAGTAGATCGCTTGTTCTCGTCCTTGGTCATCATTCTGAGCTAGTAGGGCTCCCAAAGAATGATCCATCGATCGGACGTACACCAGGAAGGGCTTTCCGGATACCGGAGCTGCAAGTACTGGTGGTTGGGTGAGGTATCGTTTGATCTCCTCGAATGCTTGCTGGCAAGCGTCGTCCCATATGAACGAGACTCCCTTCTTCATCAGCTTAGCGAAGGGTTGGCATCTTCCGGAGAGATTTGAAATAAATCTGCGGATGTATGCCAGTCGTCCCTGCAATCCTCTGAGCTCCTGAGGCTTCTTGGAGGTTGCATTTCCTGAATGGCGCGAACCTTCTCCGGATCCAAATGATTCCGGTAGAGGTTACAACAAACCCTAGGAATTTCCCGCTGGCTACCCCCAGGAATGACTTGGTGGGATTCATCTTCAATTGATGAGCCCGCATGATGTCAAAGACCACCTTAAGGTCGGCTATGTGATCGCCTTTAGTGCGGCTTTTCACCGCGATGTCATCGACATAGCACTCCACCGTCTTGCGTATCTGCTGGTGGAAAATGGCATTCATAGCCCTTGGTATGTTGCCCTGCATTCTTTAGTCCGAAGGGCATGACGGTGTAGCAGTATACTCCTAGAGGTGTCCTGAAGGAGGTATGCTTTTCGTCGTCAGGGTACATCTTGATTTGATTGTAACCTGAGAATCCGTCCATAAAGGACATTCGCTCGAACCCGCATGTATTGTCAATCATGACATCTGTGATTGGCAACGGGAACTCGTCTTTGGGGCAGGCCTCGTTTAGATCGCGGAAGTCGATGCAGATCCGGATCTTCCCGTTCTTCTTAGCAACGGGGACAATGTTAGCTACCCAGTCGGGATGTTGTTCCTCCCTGATGAAGCCGGAGTCAATAAGCTTCTTGACTCTGATTGAATGGCCTCCATTATTTCGGGACGAAACCGTCGCTGCTGTTACTTGACGGGTTTTACATCTGGACTGATGTTGAGGCGGTGCATAGCCACTTGAGGATCAAGTCCAGGCATGTCCTCATAATTCCAGGCGAAGACGTCTATATATTCTTGTATAAGAGATATTAGATCCTTCTTCTCTGATGGTGACAGGCCGTCACTTATGAAGATGGGCTTAGGATTAGCATCATCTCCTAGGTTGATCTGAGCAACTTTGTCTTCTGTGGGTGGCTCACGCTGTTCGAAGCGGATATCCCAGAGAGCATTCAGGTGTTTGATCCAGGGGTCTGTATCCGACTGGATCATTTCTTCGTCTTCGTCTTCCAGATGGCTTGTTGAAACCTTTTACTGAAAGCCCTTTGAAGATGTTGCCAATACTGACATCTGATTCCCACGATGACGTGTCTGAAGAGTGATCATGGCCTGATGGTTCCTCAGAATCAGAGGCTGACGGCACTGGAGTTGATACATAGCCCAACCCCCGGCGGGTCTGATGATAATAGTCAGGTGCTTTCCCTTTCGGTACAAAAGATCGAAGCAATGATCTCCTTCCTTTGCCGAAGTTTAACCCGGGCCTGTGATTAGATCGTACCCCATACGCTTCATCATCTTGAGCGTTCTCGGTTCATAATGATTGAACTGGGGGGATTCATCCTCGCCTTCTGATTCTTCATGGGGCGTTGGTTCAGACATGATTCGTCCAAAGAGGATAGGTCTCTGGCCCTTTTGTCTGGCTGGAACCATAAATGAAGATCCTTGCGCGTCACCATCATCATGGTACGTCCCGAAGGATGATTTTATAGGTACATGCAATGATGTCAGAGCATTCATTGCCGACCATACATCCTCGCCCATGTCGGTACTAGTATCCGACGGTATTGACTCAGATTCATACACAGGAAAATACGCGAAATCTAAGTCTTCATTAATATACCAACCGCCTGCATCGTCGGTGGTATCAACATCGAGCTTATTAGTGCTCTTTACAAGTGGTTCTAACTCCCACAGGCACTCTTCTTCTTCGGGCTCGGTGTCAGCTTCATTACCAGAGTCTGGCTCCTCTGGTTGCGGGGTTCCATTATTCTCCTCATATAAGAGGGAATCCGTGAAATAGTTCTCGACCCCTTTGAACGGATGCCTTTCGGCGATCAACGTTCGAACCTGTCCGCTCTCGTCAATGTATTTCATGACTTGATGGAGAGTGGAGGGGACGATGGAGTTTTGGTGGATCCATGGTCGTCCCAGCAACAGGTTGTAGGAAGTGTCAGCGTCAATGACATAACACGTCACTTCCGATTTGAGGCTCCCGATCCGGCATTTGAGCTTGATCTTCCCCATCGGGCGGGAGCTGTTGGCATTAAACCCATAAATAGTCGTCTGGGTTGGGCTCAGACGATGGGCGGGAATGCCAAGAAATTGCATGACTCGGCGAGGTATGATGCTAAGTGCGGACCCTGGGTCTACTGGATGCGGTTCACCTCGGATGACCCAATATACCCCGTGAAGTATAAGGGTCGGTCATGCTTTCCTTTAACCTGCATGTCGTCTGCTGTGAAGGAAATGCAGGAAACATTTGGAGAGGTGTGGAGGCAATCCTCTACATCTTTCTCTCTCGGTACGTGGGTCAGAAAGACCTCAGCGTTCGTCAGGGCTTCTTGTAGAGCCTCTCTGGTTGACTTAGATAGCCTCAGGAGCTCATACAAGGTAATGCGTGCCGGGATGTTGCTAACTGGCCAGACCGAGCATCGAATAAGATGTCGAAGATCCTTCCGCTGCACTTCTTGAAAGAACCCGAGAAAACCGAGTTTCTTTCTGCTTCTCCGCAGGTGGTTTTGTGGAGGGCTGAGCTGGCTCTACAGCTGGTTGAGGAGGAGCATCGCTGTCTCGCCGTACTGCTTCAAGTACGACTGCCCTGAACGGGTTCCTGCTATTGGTTGGTTGGGCTTGGCCAACACTATTGTCTCCTCTTCTGAGTCAGTCAGCGAGGGAACATCAGCGTCCGCTTCCCGAGAAGAAGCACAGATCACATGGCAAGATGAAGCCTTTCCTTTGCCTTTGGACTTTCTGTTGGTCACAGTCGTCCATTGCTGCTCGTCAACGAGGTCAGGGTGGACCCACATGATTCCTCCTTCAGGTGTAGGGACCGGGACCAAGCCCTTCTCTGCTGCTGATGAGGGTCTGTATTGACCACTCTCAATTCTCCTTTCGGGACAGATATCACTCCCACGGGCATCGGGGGTCGTGTCCCGAAGCGGAGTGCCGACGTCATGTTGGCGCCCTCTGTTTCTGCTCTGGTCGGAGTTTTAATACCTCCGCGTCAATTAGGGCTTGAAGGACGTCCTTGAAGATGTAGCAGCTCTTGGTAGGGTGCCCGAGCATCCTATGGTACAGGCAGTAGTTGGGATTGTCGGTCTTGCCGACTTCTTCCGGGCGCCTGATTTCAGGGAGCTTCAGTCGATTGCTCTTGTTGAGTAGTTTGAAGAGCGAATCGACGTGTTCCTCCTTGAAGGAATACTGCTTGTTGGGGCGTGGCTGGCTTGAAGAGCCACTTGCCCTGCCTGTTTGAGGTTGGTGGGAGATTGGTCTCCGTCGCCAAATTATCCTTCCGTTTGGTTTGGAGGGATGTGTCTGGCGCACGCCTTGTCGACCTTTCTGGCCTGGGCCTGCCTTCTTCCGCTCTGACGCGGGCGACAATCTCTTCAGCCTGTTCACCTTGCTGGACTAACTGTTTCCAGGTGCGGCTTTCTGCTACTCCTATTTGAGCAAGGAGTGAAGTTGGAGATTGTGGCGACATGTTTCCACCAGGGTGGCCTGGGTCATGCCGCTCGGACATCGGAGTGCCGTGTTCCGAAATCTTTCTACGAAAGACTTAACGGACTCTCCCTTTCGCTGCTTGGTAGCTAAAAGGGTAGGCATTGTAACCTCCGAATCATCCTCGAAGAAGCGTGTTAGAAACAGCTTCTCCAAGTCGCCCCAGTTCTTGATTGAACCTTCCGGGAGCTCATAAACCATTCAAAGGCCAACCCTTTAGGGTGCCAATGAACAGTCGGCCAATATAGCGTCGTTATCTACCACATTCCCAGTTGGGATTTGAAGTAGTAGATATGCTGGTTGGGTGATCCCCTTCCGTCAAATGCTTGGAGAGTTGGAGCCTTGAACTTAGGAGGGTACGGGACTAAGTCCCACTCGGCCGGATAGGGCCGGACCACTCCAGCTTCTTGGAGATCTTTACGACTGGCAAGGGCGTTGAGTCGTTGCTCCAGTAGGCTCATTCTTTGATCTTGAGCTTTCTCCGAGTCCGGGGTGCTTCCTGCATGCGCTGAAGGCTGGGACATATCTGGAAGTAGATCGTCGTGTCCTTTCGGAAGGATCGGAGGGTGGACTTTCTCTCCTTCCCCTTCTTGCTCTTGGCCTTCTGGGAGGAGATCTTGCCCTCTCGTCAAGCAATTTCTCAAGCATATGCTTGAGGTCGTCAATGGTTCTCTGTTGAGAGGAGAGTACTTCCATTTGGTGCTTCTGCATCCGGGCCAGGTACTTAGTTGTCTCCTCGGGAGCATTTGCTATGTCCTCAGGAGCATCTGCCATGTAGGCGGAAACCTCCTTTCCACCGGAAGAATTCGAAGTCCATGATTCTATCACAACTGAGTGAGAATCATCTTCCCTAATGCCGCGGGATAGGGCATTGTAGTCAATTGGGTGATGGCTCCAGTCCGGGTACGGGTATGTCGATACACCCCTTCTGTCTCAGAGTTGACCCCTCTGAATTGACCATTGGTTGTTTTCCCCTGCTTCTGCTTGTCATATATGCAGTAAGCTCCGGGTATTCGACATCAGGGAAGTTCTCCTTCGGTGGGAGCGTCTTCTTTTGGCTGACGGAGGAATCAGGGTCAGCTGTCTAATCAAAGATGGCTGGTGCACGCCTGATTCGCAATGGCATCCAGAGAGCATCTGGATGAGTTGTTGACAGCAGCAAGAAGAAGTGGCCTGATTGGCACTTCTTTTCCTTGTCAAATAATCCCTCAAATCCGTGGGAGGGGGATTAAATAGACTGGCCTCACAGCGTCGAAGACGGGGGGCAGTCGTGTGTGTTGCGTGTCTGGACGCAAGTCTCAGAAACGCGGAGATCACACTGTTGCGTTACGCGCGTCTGGCGTCTCTGTTGAGACGAGACGCGGTCCTCGCGTTGCAGTCTGCTGCGTTGGAGCAGAGAGACTTGGGACGTTACGCGCGTCTGGCGTCTCTGTTGAGACGAGACGCGGTCGTCGCACTGTTGTCCACTGCGTTGGGGCAGAGACACTTGGGGCGTCACGCGCGTCTGGTGTCTCTGTTGAGACGAGACGCGGTCCTCGCACTGTTGGGAGATTTCGCGCGTCTGGCGTCTCTGTTGAGACGAGACGCGGTTCTCGCACTGTTGTCCGCTGCGTTGAAGCAGAGGGACTTGGAAGATAATGGGCTGCTGGGCCCCACGCCTGGGAACGCATGCGTCCTGCGTTTGATGAGACGCAGAAACTTCGCTTCGGCGTTTGGTAAGTTGGTCTCCAGCAGACTCAACTTGAGGAATCTCGCGTTTGGGTCGCCAAACGCGGATTTCTTGCACTGGTCGAGGTGCGGGCAAGGCATCATATTGAACGCCGCGTCCAACCCCAGTCAGAGAACCATCGGTTCCAACCGAGTGTTGACGCGCGCGTCGTCTTTGTCGACGCTCGGCATTTCGATTGCGTCGTGGAGGAGGAGAGAAGCCAACAACTTCCTGGTTTGAAGAACCAGGGCTGTTCACCACGCGGGTCTCTTGGGAGACGTTGACGCGGGGTTTCTTCGAGACGCGGGCGTTCTGCAAGACGCGGGCGTCACGCGAGACGCGGGCGTTGTGCGAGACGCGGTCGATCGCAGCAACAGTTGTGCCGTGGACCACGCGGGCCTTCAGAGAGGCGTTGGCGCGTGGGTTCTGCGCGTCGCGGTTGATCGCAGCAGAGGCGTTGGATGTTACGCGGGCCTTCGAGGAGGCGTTGACGCGTGAACTGGGCGCGGCACAGAGGGTGACAGCAGCGCCTGGTTGAGCCACAGATTGGGCTTCGGGAGGCTGCGTCGTTGAGACCCTGCGGCAGACGCGGGTCTTGGGGCTCTTGGAGCCAGAAGAGAGAAACTCTTCATACTTCGCCTGGTCGAACTCAACGACGAGTGATTCGACCATCTTCCCCTTACGGAGAACGTCATCCTGCACCACGATGTGCTCATCGGTCACGAATGTAGTCCCCAGCGGAGTCGCCATCTCTTGTTCGGTACGGAAAAGAGATTTTGCCGTAAAATTTCCTTGAATCAGTTGAAAGATTACAACAAAACAATATTCCGACTACAAGGGAGGGAGGATGCTTGGATCTTCCCTTTGTTTAAACCTGGGTTCTTCGTGTGGCGATGGAGAGTGAATCTTGTTCTCCGTTGACCAGATGACCGTCCTGGACCGTCGGGGGTCTTCTCTTCGGTCGGTAGGGGAGTAACTCAGCTCCGGCTACCAAACTCTCAAAGAGGAGGTAGGCGAAGATAGGCTAGTACTCAGTAAGCCTGTTGAAGAATCTCTTCTCTCTCGGTCGTCGACGTCGGCTTCTCTCTCTTGATGCCTTGATCTTATGACCCTCTGGATTCAAAAATGCCGACCTTAATTGATCACTCGACTTCTTCTCCCACTGAATCCAAATCTTCGACCCTTCCTTCATAGCTAACAGGGCTATTTATAGGGGTCTTAGGGGGTGATCGTGCCCCCCTAAAAATGCGCCTGAATGAGGGCCGTTACCCGCGATACGCGCGGTAACTGACTCCCCACGATCTGGGCGGTTGCAACTGAGACGCGGATTTCAGACTAAACGCGCCTTGATGCTGAGACGCGGGCTTCAGGCCGGACGCGCCTTGGATGCTGAGACGCGGGCGTCGAGCCAACGCGCCTTGATATTAAGACGCGGGCTTCGGGCCGACGCGCTTTGATGTTTAAGACGCGGGCTTCAGGCCGACGCGTCTTGAAGTTGAGACGCGGGCTTCAGGCCGACGCGTCTTGAAGTTGAGACGCGGGCTTCAGGCTGACGCGTCTTGAAGTTGAGACGCGGGCTTCAATCCTTTGCGTCTTTGAGACTGCTTCTTTGGTGGCTTGCCTGTTAGTCATTTTTAGACAGCCTACACACGCTATATGAACAAAAGGGCGAGCAAAACTAACAAAGAAAATAGTTGTCATCACCATAAGCCATCAAGGACACTTGCAATGGCGAAGTAGTCTCGAGACTATTAGATCACTTGGATTACAAACATATCAGAGAAAAACAAATAAAAAAATAAAGAAGAAAAAGTGACTTTCAATTCGATTAAATAACAATGAAAGAAAAGATGTATACTTACACCGGTGTCACTCTCAGTACAAGCTCCTTTCTCATTCCTTCATGAAACTCTTCTCTCCTCTACGTTACATAAAGAAAAATAAAAATTACATTAAAAGAGAAAGAAGAACTTAGGTTAAACCTATACAAAAATCTATTTTACTCTCTGCTTAAGTCGTCCTTCTTTTGTCTTCCGAAGTGGTGGTATTTATGGGTTGAAATGGATAAGCGAGAGCATGCTTGAGGATGAGATCAAATCGCTGGCCCAACAGAAAAAATCTTCTAATAAGATTAGAGATAAGATTGAAGATATGAATAAAATCACTTACCAAAAAGAAAAGATCTTCTGATGAAATTGGAGATAAGGATGGAAATATATTTTTATTTATCCCTTGATCTTTAATTAGTGTAACCCCCTGATCCTCATGTACGTATCACAGTATCAGCACTTGATACAGCGTACAAAATTGATTTGACCTTTCTGCTAGTCAGATTGAGCCAATTTCAGTTTCAGATATCATTTTCTAATATTTCAGAATTTTCAGAATTTTCTAGAATTTTTCTGGATTATTTTGGAAAATCTCTGTAGTCTGTATCGACCGATACCGGTAATCGGCTCTACGATTCTTAATTCACAAATGGAGTTATATTTTAGAAATCTGCTTTCATATTGTGTCTTAAAATCATATTTTTTACATTAAGGTATTTTGAAGATTTTTCTGAATTTATCAAAAATCTGGTCAAACCGGGTGTCGACTAGTACTGGCGAAACCTTCTAGAATTTTTAATGCAAAACAGACTGAATTTCTTCAAAATATATTCATATTATGCCTCAGGATTATATTCTCTATTTTATATATTTTTCAGAGTTGTTCGGAACTAGTCAAAATTTGACCTAATTAAATAATATTAAATAAATTCTTTTATTGTTTTTTCTTCTTCTCTTTCTCCCCATGCTCTGGATTTTTTCCAACCGCCTTGTTTCCACCGCCTACCCATCCACCGCCTGTCTCTCCCACATAAAACCCCTCTCCATTTCTCTCTCTAAAACCCTTCTCTTTCTTTCTCCTTTATTCTCTCTCTCTAATCTCATCTCTTCCTCAGTCTTTCTTTCTCTCTCTCTCTTCCTCTTTCTCTGTTCCCAGCTAGCATGCCCGCCGGCATGCAGACGCGCCACCGCGCCTCCCCCCGTCGGGCGCCACCCCTTCTCTCTTCTTTTTCTCCCTTCTTCTTCTTCTTTATTTTCTTCTTCTTTTTCCTGTTTTTTCTTTTTCTTCTTTTCTTCTTCTTTCTTTCTTTTTCTTCCTGTTTTCTCTCTCTTTCCCCCTGTGCGTGGCCTCAGACCGCCGCCGGCGGACTGAGCGTCATCGCCGGCCTGGGCGACCGCCGGCGAGGCGGCCAGGCTGGGCGTGGCCGCTGCCCCCTGTCGCATCTCTCTTTCTCTCTCTCTCGTTCTCCATCTCTCCTCTTAATGGGTTAAACCTAATATTCTAAACCCGAACCCAATACTCATTTACCCAATAACCTAAACCCATAAACCCACTAAACCCATTTACCCAATAACTTAAGTTAACTGGGTCGGGTTATTGGATCTAACCCGACCCAACAAGCAACCCAAACCCGCATCCAATAAATAAAGGTAATATTACAGAAAATTTCCTGATAATTTATACTATTTGCAATTGAGATATCTTTATACATATTTAACCCTTTTCTATTACTTTTAGTGTTCGGGTGATATCTGGAGCATCCAGACTCCGAATTGGATGATTCTGGAATCGTTGCGATCGTGAGAAAGAGAGCTACCTTCTATGGCCAGTTTGTTAGTGTTTTTATCTTATAAATTCCTATTTATTCATGTTTAATAAATTGAGTGATTGCTTTAGTTAATAGATCATGGATATGGGTAAATCACTATAAATATTAATTAATAACTTAATTAAAGAGAAGTCATGTCTTGTCATAAGAATATACATGATCTTTGAGTAAACATAAACAATAAAATAATATTTTTATCTGCTTCATGACTTAATATAAAATATAAATGATAGATGATTTGTTAACTACTGTAAGAATTATTATCTATTCTATATGGTTTAATTACATCTATCACATCACTGGACATTATCACGTCATGTACATCTATTATGATTACGCAATATTGCTACATGTATACTGATACACGTGTATTCCTACCATACATTGTCACTATTATACTGTCACCATTACCGACCCACCGATACACTGGACACAATATTGCATGTAAATATCTGATACACTACACTGGACACTATCATTTATATTCATGACTACTAATATATGTTCATGTTGTTCCATGTCTATCTCTCACTATTACACATAAACAGAGCTTCACGACACTATTACTGCAAGTTCGTAAATTACTGATATACTAATATGCTATTACAACGGATACCGCTATATGGATATTCTGTACACAGTTACTTTATGTTCTTACACCACTGTTATATAGGCTTATCTGTCTACATGTATTGATTGTCTGTATTTCTGTTGGATAGATCATGATTTATATGATTGCTACATGCATATTCATGTATTCTCATTACATGATCATTTTTCGTTACTGATATTGATATTTTCGTTACTGGATACGTGAGTTATTGATGTGCGATGTGTGAAATCCCACATCTATTATTTCCTGTTATCTTGTTTTATGCTATTAACAGAGCTCATGTCCTGTTATCGTGTTACCTGTACCATGCACTATACGTGTTCTTATTACGCAGTGTACTTTATATATATTAGAGATAACTTGGGGATGGGGAGACTTGACGGTTGATTAAATCTTATCAGGTGGATGTACTGGATTCATGTTTATCCACTGCAGGGAATGGTAGTGCTGCCTACCGATTGTATATAGCTCCATGAGCTCCCGTTTCTTGTTTCGTGCTCCCCTCTTAGCGGAGGGCCCTGGTCTCAGCAACTAAGGGTCCGTTTAAGGTCGTGATCCCGGGTATGCACGGATACACCTACCCGATATGAGCTCCTTGACCATTGGGTTTCCAATTAACATAATAAAACAGTTTAAACAATAGTGACGATATGAACACTTGTTATTTGGTCACCCTCGTGTTTGGATAATGGTACCCGTATGCCATGTCCAGATGAGTTCGACTGAAGTGCGGGCTCAAGTATGAATTGTCAATGGTATAGGACACTGAAAGAGATTGATTAAAATATCAGGTGGTACTGATTGTTATTATTGTATAAATAACGTGACTTGTCTGATACATGTATACTATTGTTTAGTTGTATTTGTTACTATTCCTAATACTTTAATCCACTATCATGTTACTCATATGACCTGTATGCTTTATTCCACTTCATAATACATGTTACACTTTATGTGGTAGCATACTACTCATTTACACATATACTCTGTATTGCATATATTCTGTTTTATGTGTACCTTACAGACATCAATACTGTATATACACAACACACTAGTATGGTTATGTTGCATACTGTACATCACGTCACCCCTATACAATATTATGTATTATATAAAACTAGAAACTAATATATACATGACCCGATGATAACATGCTAGGTAGTGATGGTGATAGTAATAAAATATGACATTATTTTTAAATTCCTCTTATATGGTATCACTGATACATAAATATGTATTATATATTATTATCGTGCATGTATTACTTGAGTACATATTACTGTCTCCTTCATTTTATCACTCACTAGGTCGCTTTCTGACGACCCTGGTTTGCGTGCCCAGGTTGGAGATCCGAGATATCGCTGTACCAGATATTTTTCGAGATTGTTTTGAGACCGTCACTTTTTTCCATTCATAGGTATATTTGTGATTCGTTTCTGTTATCTTATTTATCCCTATTTTCATATCTCTCATGATCACTGACCCCTTTACAGGTATTTTGTACTTATTTCATGCTGGACTTATGGTAAATATTGTATTTATTTTCTTTACTGAGGCTTAACATACGTACGTGAGGGTATTTTCGCCCTGCGTATGTACATCGCCATAACGTCCCCGTACCTGCGGGATCGGGGCGTTACAGTTAGATTGTGTCTTATCTCTCTGAATCTTTTGAATATTCATCCTAATCTTTTAAATATACATTTGTATATTGATAAGGCTGCCTTTGAACTCCAGAATTTAATTTTATCTTCGTTGATTTTTTAGCTAACCGAATAAATCCTCAAAATTTGATTTAACTGAAATAGATTTGAGATTATCTTCAAGCTAACCAAATATATCCAAATAAATTAGAATTTAACTCAAATCTATTTGGTCTTATCTATTCTCCCTTCATTAAGACAAACCTGCAAAATTAAGACACTAAGACAAGATAATTAGCAGGATTTATTACAGGATAGATGTAGGAATATAATAAAGAATAATGTAATATAAGTGTGCAATCATTAAGTTGATGTTAAGTCTAAGAAAATTGCTGATAGATCTCCTGCTTTATATTATAGTGTGAAGATTACCGGTAAGAAAGCACAAGACACCACTTATTTGTGATCAACCCAAGGTTCTATCCAAGAACACAGTGAGGAGCAGAAGAAATTTCAAAAGGGATTCAAAAATCTGCAGTAAGACGAAGAAATTCAAGCGCGCAAAGAACTTTCCCTGGTGAAGTCTTGGAGGGAGAAGGAGCCAGAGAAGAATAAGAAAGGATTAGAAAAGAATCAAGACGAGGACCTACATCTTCAAGAAAAGAAATGGTGGGCCGCATTCATACTCTTGAGGAGATGATCAATAACCGCAAGCGAGCATTGGCTGGTCGAAAGGATAATATTCAAAAAGCATTGCTGGGATTGCATGAGGAATGGCTCAAGAAGTTCTCACAGTGGAAGAGTAAAAGGTTGAAGCGAAAAAGAGAATTTGAAATTGAGAAGGATGAGAAGAATCCTCTCAAGATTAGATTTGTTGGTCATGGTGGAAAGAATGAGGAGGAGGAAGTGGAATGTGTTGATATAAGAAACGAGTACGAGATAGTTTGATGAGGCTTCAATAGGGAATGAGCATGAGAATGCTGAAGATGATGATGAAGAGGCTTTACCATATAAATCTTATTGCCAGCATGAAGAAAACCAGTGTGAGATGTTTGATGGAAGGCCCAAGAATGACATTGTTCAAAGCAAAACTCTGGCAGAGGGAGGTATGTTCTCTGATACAGATTTTTTCCAACAAGATTGATTCAACACCTGTAAGGGGTGATTGTGATGAAGAGGGTTCAGTGAAGGAAACTGTCACTAGAATCATTGCAGTATCTCTGAATGGCAGAAGCATTGAGCCTTCATGAGACACGGGAGAGGATGTTCCTGGTCATTATGTTGATGGGGTTGTTAATAGAGAAGGTGAAATGGTCAATTCAGTTGGTATTGTGCAACAATTGAAGGTGTTTAAGTCTGCAAGTATTGTTGGGGTACATACAAACTACTGTGACAAGCGGGAGGAGCATGCTGAGGATATTAGGATAGTTCTTACAGTTTTGAATGATGGACTTACAGGAATGCTACTACAACTTGTGTGGAGTTTTGATCCTGGAGATGGTGTAATGGAGTCTTCGCAGGAAGCTCTTCCAGAAAACAATGTAGGCTTTACTGTTAAGGGGTGTTTACCTTTGACCCTGGTGATGCTATATTAGTAATAAAGGCACTAATGTATTCGGTCATGAACAATAAATACGAAGATGGAAATCTTGAGGATATTGGGAAGATCGCTGATGAGTGCCACTTATCGAAGAGACCAATATTGCAAACACAAGAATAATGTTAAAATTTTATGAGAACAATATCAAAGTTTATTAGAACATTACCCAGCTTAACAGACGGTGGTGGGCGAAATACAGCAGAATAAGGGTAGCATCAAGGTCGAAGTTAAGGAGGGAGGTTTGCTGCAGTTCAGAACTACTCACGAGGGCGATGAGTGGTAGAAACTGATGCAAACGCTGTGTATCAGTTTATCTGTTCTGAACGCGGGAGTTGGGCCGCTGGAAGAAATAGCAGCCGTTGGATGAGGTGCATTGGATACTTTAAATAGCGGCCATTGGATTTGACCTTAGGAAGAGTTTTATTGCAAACCGTTGGATTCAACCCTCAACCATTAGATTCTTTCACAAGGAAAGTGGGAGGATAGCGGAGAAGGTATGCCAACGGGTTAGAACCCAAATCCAACTGACCCGACTGCGCTGTTCTCTTCCCCAATCCACAGCCGAGCTTATGAGATGATTCTGTGTAATTTCAAGATAATTCTTGATTTTGAAACCCATTCTCCAGATTGGAGTTGTATTGAGAGCTTGGGACTCTCTAATTTCCCAATGATCCAATGAAAGCCAAGCTGTCAACCCAATCCCTTGTGTCCACTCCACCTGTTAACCCATTCTGCAGGTGTCGCCGGCGGTGCTCAGGGCGGAGCACGCAGCAACCGTATATGAGAACTATGAAGCATGAATACTAATTCAAAACTTCTCTGGGAAAAAAGTGAGAATTCTTGAAGATTAATGTAGGCACAAAAAATCTCAACAAAATAGACAATTTACATTTAAATACTGAATAAGATCCAGCAAACAGAAGAAATGAATCTTTCTGCCTCAAGAACAATGACATGCATGAATACACTCATTAACAAGCACACACCATCGCCTACTCACAAATGTGGCCAATACTGATACACAAAAGAGACTCAAATCTCAATCCTTCAATCTTTGACAGCAACCTCAATTTCTTCACTGGGGGGCTCAGGTACCTCAATGGGGAGGTCTGTAACTTCACTTGGGACATTCCAAAATCAGCGGAGATCGGAAGGATCTCATTGCCTTCAACTGCTTTCTCTGAAGCATCTGTTTCCTTTCGGCGGATGTTTCAGCCTGAGGGTCTTCATCCCTCGGTTTGTTGTTGCTTCCTCCTGCTTTAGGTTTGTCGGCTTTTTGCTTTTGGTTCGAGACTTTAGGTTTCAAACTGTGTGGTTTGGCCTCGGGTTTTGCATCTGTTGATTTCTGAGATGGTAGCTTTGAGAGTAACTTCTGAACAGGTTTCTTTTGAGCTCCGGGGCAACCGTTACTGGTTGCAGTACCTCCGTTCGCCTTGATCAGATCTGTTGTGGGAGATGAGACGCTTCCTTCTGAAGAATCGTTTGCGACAGCAACGGATGGTTTATGCCGTCCGAACTTTGGCGATCTTGCACGTGTTGGTGGGATCTATTAAATTGCACAAAAAAAGAAGCAGGACAGAAATAAGAATATGCAACAGGCAGTTAAAAATATAGAATATTACAGCCAAGAAATGTCCATTAAGGAGAAATGACTTACTAGTCTTACAATAAGAGAGAAAATGAGCATGGAAATTTGGAATAGTTTGATTACGAGCAAGAAGAGCTGGAAAAAGTAATTCAAGCAAAACTATTCTAAGCACCACATAATCAAGCAAATTCCAGACATCTGAAAATTCAAAGGTATCACACGGCATGGACTGGCATGCATTGTTATTCAGAGGCAGTGGATGTAATAAACAGTTATAAATTACAAGTTAGCCAATTTGAAGGCACTCTCCATGGTCATCAATATCAAAAGGATATCACCCTAAGCTACAATGTTGGTACTTTAAATAAAAATATATCCACGTTTAAAACAATTCATCAAACTTTGGCCAGGGATGGTGCCGATTTTTCAGTATACCAAATTAAACATCTGTAAGATCTGGCTATATCCTAGTGTTTTGTTAGATTCCAAGAAGAACAACGGACTATTATCTCAAAACTTCAGGTTTTGATAAATGAATCCTTTTCGTCCAACGGTCATCTCTCTAACAAATTTGCAAGTACCATATGTTTCTAACCATCATAAAATTTTTGTTCATTTAAGTTCATTTTATTTAAATCTCCATTCAATTATGATCCTAGCCCGCCTACTTGGTGGTCTTGTCTGCTTTACACACATGTCCAAACCATCTAAACAGCTCCACATTTTATCCTCACTTGAAGCTATCTCCAACAATCTAAGCATGCACTCATTTCTAACTTTCTTTGAGAGCATTTCCACTCATCCATCTCAACATTCTTATTTAGTTACCCTCTTTTTCTAGACATGATACTTGATCATGCAACATTCTGACTCATAAATAAGGCAGAGTATAGCTGACAACCCATAAAGTGTGCCTAATCATATGGCTAACCCATAAAGCTTGCCTAATCAAATGTCCGTCTTGACAATTCTGGAGACTTCCTCGTTTCATAAGTATTATTTCCCAAGTCGTTAAACAAAGAATGTCAAGGACTAGGAACATACATAAGCTAGAAGGACACTACAGAGACGACTACATTTTAGTATTATTTCCCATGTTCTTCAAGATGACAACCATAAGGCAAATAACTGATAACTCCCATCAATATAATTGCACACTTCAAGTACCAAAAAACACACGCGTGTGATGGTGGCAGGAGTGAAGTGTGGGTCTTTCTTTAACTTCTTCTTTTTTTTCTTTTGGGGTGTGTGTGCGCACACCTGCGCGTGCTTTTTTTTTTTTTTTTTTGGGGGGGGGGGGGGGGGGGAGGGTGGGGAATGAGACAATATAATTCCATATTTTTAGCCCAAGGACAAAACAGTCCATACTTTTGTTAAAATACCTTCGGAGCCCCTCTTTTTGCTAAATAATTCTTTTGTTGTCTAACTCATAACAACAAATTAGTCCATAATTTCACTAAAATGCCTATATAATCCCTTTTTTCAGCTACTAAAATTTTTACTAGCATAACTTAATAACAACATGATTTTCTAAAAAAAAGCTTAATTACAATTTGAAAGGAAATATCAGTATGACCATTGTGCCCTTAGGAAAATAACAGTATGTACTAAACATTAGTGAATGGTGATATCATATGGAGCAAAAACTTACACGACAATAAAAATGTAATTGTTTTCCAACGCATCAAACCATTCTCAAAGAGAAAATATATCATATTGTATTATACCAAAACATGAGATTCATATTGACAATATGATAAAAAAAAAATACAAGTATTACATACGTTGAAGCTGAAAACTCCTAGATATGTCCCAATTATAGGCTTTGAAGGAATTGCAAAGAGAAAACTGCGATCTTTGTTGAGTACATGAGAAAAGTTGGCATCACTGGAGGATTCCCAAAGAGGAGAATTGTGAAAGAATTTGTTCCTTTAATTTCTAATTCTTGTGAAGGAATCATGATCATTTCATTCTGATTGAAAGTACATAGAGTGCTCATTTACAAGTCAATTTTGGATATCATAATTGGCTTGTCCAGAAGGCAAGACTTTTTCGACATATAGAGCAAAGTTAAAAGAAAGAGATGATGGTCGATCAACAGCCATTCCCTCGATCAGTGGATGCTGCCAAAAATGAATTTGTCATTTAAAGAAAAAACAGGGACATTGTTGTGTTTTTGTATTACTTACGGACAAATTAGTCATTATCCCTGGGTTGGGTTGGTTGGGTTGAATCGTGGAAAAAGAAGAAGCTGCAGGAAAGCTAGTGAGCTCAAAAAACTGATATACGCCATGCTCTTTGAGAACACAAACGTACACATCAGACTACTCAAGTTTAAGAAGATCGGCCAAGAGTTAAACATCAACAAAACACAAGTATGGCCACCTTGAACTCCCTGAATCCCATGAATGGATCCATAAATTCCAATATAAAGTTATTACAGACACCACATTAAGTTATCTGGAAATTTCTTCAAAGAAAAAGTCTAGAAACAATGCAAAAGATATCAAGATATTCAGGTAAAGCTGAACTCAAACAGTAAGAAGACAACTGTAAAGTTGACATAATTCATTCAATTCAATATAGCAAGTTTCACAATTAAACAGAAATTTTGCACAATGTAGAACCATCAACACTTGCAGAAAAAGATCACAACCATATATATATATATCACAAGTCTTTTTCTTCTATTTGATAGATTAATAGGTGGTCAGGTCACATGCAAACCCAAGCAGTCAGCAAAATGATGTAGAGGTGAGCATACAATTTATTTAAAATCAATTAAAAAGTCTTGCAGTTAAGGAGAAACTCTACACAGAGTTAAAACCATCTGCACCAGCAGAAAATAGCAGCAAAAGATGGAGATCTATACTCAAAGCCTTTACTAAACTGTTATTAGTTTTCTATTCTTTTCTTTTTTACATTATTACTTCTGCTTTTGTTGTCTTCTTTCCTTCTACAATAAGTTAATTTTTGACCGAGTGATCCTCACAAAACATGAAAGCCTCTTCAGTGTCAGTACTTTTGCACTCATTAATACAGACATTTAAGTTTCAATGAACCTTGGTACACATGGAAAACTACTGTTTTCCATGTGTTCTTACTCTTTTCTCTTCTGATATATGCAACAATTCAAAGTACCATATCTACGTCAAAACATCATATCGCCGTCATAACTATTCAGACCTTAACTGTTTCCAGTTGATAGACATATCCGCATCAGAACAAGTGAATATGCTGAAATATAAACTATTTTTCAGTCATAATACAAGCACACAACTAATGTAGGAAAATTACATTTTAAGGAGCCTAAATAATGTTCGGTGATGCATGTGCAGATCATATCGGCACGAATAAATATTTCAGTGTGGTACATATTTCTCGGAAGCGGCGGCAGGGGAGGCACCTTCCATGCTATGAAGATCTACATAACAGAAGTCTTGACTATTTTTTAAATCTTAAACTCTTTGATGAAGAAATGTCCGCGAAGTTACAATGCATCAACAACAGATCCAGATACAACCGAAGTAATGTGAGAACTTACTGAATGACAAAAAAAAGTTGTTTGAGATTGAAATAACATAAACTGATGCAGTCAACAACCACCATATAGAAGATCCTGATAGAAAGCATCTATCTAAATACAATACCATGTTGTTCATAACTTTTTAGCCTAAACATTACAAAGGAGAATTTAAAAGAGCAGAAAATGTCATATCTTGTAAAGCATGTATAGTGCAGCATGAAATATAAAAAATAAAAATATATCACTACCTTCTTCAGCTCCACCTTTGGAGGACCAGGTTCTTGGTAGAAACTTGGCATTGGTGTAGCTTTAAATGTCAAGCTCTTCCTCAACTGTTTGATTTCTGCCTCTTGGCTCTCCTATATATATCATTACCAAAGAATTTAGTTAATAATCATTTATAAAGCATCCTAGAAGGGTAAGCCAAAAAAACTTCAAAGAATTGGAGATCTTTATACCTTAGACTTTGCCTGCAAGTCGGTATTTTCCAATTCCTTCGCGTGGATCTTCTCTTCTAGCTTCAAGAAAAACTGATGAACCAATCTAGATCATTATTTGGTCTCCAATAAAGACTAGCACATGTATAGGAAGTAGAAGAAAAAATTGTGTTGCCTACCTCCTTCCGTTCTCAGCACGCTCGTCCAGTCTGAAGGAAAACCCAGAAGCAGCGTTCTTCCGGTGCGGCATAGCATGAGGAATTGTGCTTCTACATAGCAGCATATTAGAAAAGTGAGACTCAGACCCAATTGCAGAAGAGAAGAAAACAATGCTTACATCCTATAACAGACAACAGAAGCACGCAAGAAATATTACGAGGTGGTGGAGTTAGCATCATCATCATTTTTCTCTGGCACTGTTTGTTTCAAGGGCTTCAAGCGTTTCATGTCGCCATTATTGGACCTGTTATGACATGTTAATCCATGCAAGCTGGCAAATACAGATATTCTACACATTTTATCACCAGTTAAGCTAGGTGGGGCAATCATGTTCATATCTTAGTATTAATTTAGTGTGTGCTTCAGTTTTGTCAAACATAGCACAATAAACCATAGGTCTCATTTGGTGCTTTTGGGAAGTTTGACCCAACTATAAATAACCTAAGCATGTGATCACCAGTTAAGATAGGCGGTGCAATCATTCTCTTCAACAGTTCCATGTTATTTGATGTGTGCTTTAGATTTGTAAAACAAAGCACAACAAGTGTTATTGAGTGTTTTTATTTTTCGCCTAAAAAGGGTGCTATTTGAGTTTGGGGGGGGGGGGGGGGGGGGGGTACGGGCTCTGTGTGTGTGCGTGTTTTGTTTCTGTTTCTGTGTTTTTTTTTTTTTTTTTTTTTTTTTTTTTTGGGGGGGGGGGGGGGGGGGTGCGGGAGTTGATGAAATTAAAAAAAAAAAAAACATCACTCACACAGCGAATATTCAGATAGTCTAGAAAATTTCTTTGCTTTAGACATTAAAGTATGAGGTTTTTTAGAAGGGAACTGAGCAGAAAAAAATAAATTAATCCCAAATAAGCAATGAAAACTCTTTTTTCTTTGTTTTTGAAGGAAAGAGCAAGTAACAAAATCTTACTTGATAGATTCAGAAGGAGCACCATGGTCCGCCGACCCAAACTTCACAGGCTGATTGCAAGGAAGAAGTTAAAACAATAAAAGTAACATTGAAGGCATACTTCATCATTATTAGCAATAATAACACCAATTTTTATTGCTATAGCGTCTTCTCCAACAAATAAAAAGCCTAGTTTCGTCAGCCAAATTTAACTACTTACCAATGACTTTCTTGTTATAGCAGTCTGCCTAATACTAGTCCCACCTGCTTTGGGATTCATAAAATCAAAAATAATTATACAAGTAGACCAATCTTTATTAATAAAGAAAATGAGAGTTAATCAGTAGAGAGCTAACCATTAGTAATTTCTGAGCCATTTGCGGGATTCTTGGCATCTCCTTTGGCTGCTTGACAATCGCGGTACTCTTCCTCAAAGCACTGCCAAGAGAACCCTTAGCAGGGAAGGAAAGGCTCTGGGAAAGCCCTGCCCCTGGATTTTTTGTTATCCCAGACATTCCATTTCGGCACCCTCCATCATTTTGCACCTTTAAGGACCCACTCTTCTAAACAATAGAAGCTTCATGTTGATGATACATTCCTCATAATTTGAGCTTAGGAAAAAGTGCAAAAGAAAATGCAGTAAATATACCTTTGAAACAGTTGACACTTTGCTTTTGGTAGCAACAGCAGTAGCGCCTTCGTTCCCAACTTCAGAGGAATGTAACAATTGATCTTCAGCTATCAATGGTGGATCTTCGGGCACACCATTATTTACTTGCAATGCATCAGTGCTATCATCAATAACCACATTCTCCCTATTGACATTCAAATTCAATTCAAAAGCCACCGGATCGACCCATTTCTGATCTCTACTTCCATGGACCAGTGGAACAAAAATCTGAGAAACAATCGAAGACTGAACACATCACCAAAAAATTGTTCTAAAGATCAAATCATTATCCAATCCCTCTGAATGCACTATTATCTCGCGAAAAATAAAAAACTTGAAAGTAAAAATGAAATCACTGGCGAGCCACACTATTATACACTGAAAACAACAAGTAATCAGACATAAAGGTTAAGCATCAATGAAAGTGCAGAATAATCACACTTAGGAAGCTAATCTTACTGAATTAGATCAAAGAAACAAAAGCTAAGCCAAAAAATGACCTTTCACACAAGATCTATCTCAATTACTCCTTGCTAACAAAGATCCACAAAATAGAATACTGTCACTATTGAAATCTACAGCCATTCTCACATTCCACAGAGAAAACTTTAAAGAATCCAGCATCCTACTAGAATCTAACAGATCCAGAACAAAAACGTAGCGATCCTATCGTACCTATTGGTTCCAAAAGCCAACGTCAGAGCAAGAGATCCAACCGCTTCAAACTATCCACGAATCGAGGGCCAGTCATCATGATCCAGTCCAGTGGACAGAAGCTGCCTGAATCGCGATCAAGCGCGTGATCGATCGATGGATTCTTACAAAACCCTAATTTCTCTCCTCGGCGATCTCAGACTCTCTCTCTCTCTCTCACACACACACACGTCCCTCTCCATCGCTATCCCTATCTCAAGTAGGGGTGTCAAGCGGGTCGGGTTTTACCCAAACCCGGCCTGACCCAATCCTGCAAAACATGGTATGGGTTTACATTTCTGGGAACCCAAATTGATTTTGGTTTTAAAATTTTAATTTTTTATTTATGGGTTGGGTTTGGTTTAACACCCTAACCCACTCAAACCCAACCCGAACCCAAAACGTAAAATAAAACCAATGCTAGCCATTCATTTAAGAATGAATGGTTAGGATCAACAACAATCTGAGATTTAATTCATATCATCTCCAAAGTCAAAAAAAAATTTTCACCTTTTTTCCTCATCTCCAAACATGGCTACCTTTATATATACGAAGAAGGAAAGAAACAGGGAAAAAAAAAATCTCGCCGCAAAAAAAATCCTAGTAAGGAAAGAAAAGAAAAAAATTCTCGCCGCAAAAAAAACACTAATATAGGAAAACTAGGGTGTCATGACAACAGAGGAAACGACGGCAACAACTAGGGTTCGTAGAGGATTCGTGGCGGAGTTACGTCGACGGCATCAACTAGGATCCTGGATCCTCTCTCCCGTCAGCCTGGCGTGACTGTCGTGTCGATGGCAAACTCACCGTCCTCAACAGTGAACCGTAGTCGCCACAAATAACGGAGCCCAACTGTCCCTATTTAATAATACATATTAATAGTATCCTTTGTTGGAATATGAAGAATATATATGTGAATCTTTGATTGAATTACGGCGAGATCCGTTGATCGAATCAATTGGATGATGGTTGGAGTGTGTTCTCCTTCCAATGGAGATGAACGTGGTATATTCACATGTTCAATTCCGACTTCGAATGAATGAGATTCAAGTCTAAAGAATGTCTAATTCAAAGTCAAAATGGGACTAAAGGTAGCTAAAAGTATTTAGTCCCACATTGACCATGAGATGGAAGTTCGTAGTGTTTAAATAGAGAAAATTGAGAACAAAGGGCGTGCCCTTGGGTACTTGGAGTTTTCGCGCGCGCGATTGGGAGGGAACTATGCCCGCACATGCGTGCGCGCGCCGCCGCTGGCGGCGGCGCCCGGCCGGCCGGGTCCGTGTCTGGTTCGGGTTCCCTACCCGGCCTGGTTCTTTTTGAATCAGGTCTCACGGGTATGGGTTGCGAGCATACCCGCTCCGCTATCCGAATCCAAACCGCCCGCCAACGGCTGTCTGAAAACCGTCTGTGCGGTTGGACGGTTGGACCGAACAGTTGCAACGGTTCAGACCAAATCGCTGCAACTGTTGCATAATTTAGGACCGTTATGCCCCTCCCGGAGCGCTATAAATAGCGCTCCAGTTTCTCATTCTAAGACACACCAAAAATGAAAATCTCTTCTCTCTCTCTGCGTCCTGAACTGCTAAGTGAGTTACTACGTTCTGAACTGGGAATTGGAGTTCTGAAGTAACTTCCAGCGAGAAGTGGGAAAGTCAGTTTTCGAAGCGACTTCCAAAAGAGATTCTGCAAAATTCGTTCTGAAAGAGGGCTCAGAAAATTTAAAAGATTCTTTAAATAGAATTGTTGTCTGAATCTGGGACTTCTGAAGAAGAATATTCTTCAACCTTCCTTCATCCTCTACAATGGGTGCTCCTCCAAAGAAAGGCAAATATTCTCCCGAAATTTGTCTTTGTCCCGCTGCTTCAACAATCCTGTGAAGGTACTGGTTAATTACGGTTCGACCGTACGGTGATTTGGTAGTGTTATCCAAATACCGTGAAGGAGTGTTGTATTTTGGGAAACCAGCGTCCAGTAACCCGTTAGCACCAGTGCGGGGGACGTAATTGTCTTAAGGAGATTCACTTTAAGCGTACTTCACTCCAAGTACTGTATAAGTGAATTAATTTCTTTATACAGGGAATATACTGATATTCAGTATATTGAGACTGATTTATATCAGTCTAATTGGTGTTCAACTAAGGAAGGAAATTGAAAGGTGGTTCTTAAATTAAGGAACGTTCATTTGAACGGAAAACCTCCCACCTGATATTTGCCGACCTGGCCAATTAGATTGTTGATATTTCAGTGATCTTGATTAGTTGTCAGATTGAATACAGAAACTAACAATCTTAAGACAATATTGTATTGAAGTTTCTTACTTCTGTTCTGCTTGAACTTGCAGAAAATGTCTGAGACTAATCAACATAGCTCTAGGAAGGCACCAAACACGCAGCTACAAGCTTTGATGCATACTCCACTTCCTAACCCGAAGCCGGAAAAGCCAGGAAAATTTGACGGCACAGAATTCAAGAGGTGGCAACAGAAGATGCTCTTCTACTTGACCACTCTTCATCTGGCCAAATTCCTGCAAGAAGATCTATGGACTGCATATTCATAGGCTATGCCTTGAATAGTAGTGCTTACAGATTTCTGGTTCATAAATCAGAAATACCAGATATTCATGTAAACATGATTATCGAATCTAGAGATGCTGTGTCTTTGAAGACATCTTTCCATACAAACGGGAAACAAATAAGACTTATAGGAAAAGAACACATGAGATGACATTCAGGGACGAAAGCCCCGAGGAACCGATTGTTAATGCGGAAATTGAACCAAGAAGAAGTCAGAGATCTAGAATCTCAAAATCTTTTGGTCCAGATTTCATAACATACGCTATTGAAAAGCGAGCCTCAAACATTTAAAGAGACTATGTCAACCCCAGAAGCACAAATGTGGAAAGAAGCTATAAATAGTGAAATAGAATTCATACTAAGTAATCATACTTGAGAATTAGCAAACTTGCCTCCTGTCAGTAAACCAATTGGGTGTAAGTGAATTTTCAAAAGAAAATTAAAACCCGATGGATCTATCGATAAGTACAATGCTAGATTAGTAGCCAAGGGTTATCGACAAAAAGAAGGACTTGACTACTTCGATACTTATTCACCAGTAACAAGAATAACATCCATTCGGATGTTGATTGCAATTGCAGTATTGCATAACTTAGATATCCATCAAATGGATGTCAAGACTGTATTCTTAAATGGTGAATTAAATGAAGAGATATATATGGAGCAACCTGAAGGATTTATAGTCAAGGGCCAAGAACACAAGGTGTGTAAATTGGTAAAATCCTTATACGGTCTAAAGTAGGCTCCAAAACAGTGGCATGAGAAATTTGATAGTGTCATGATCAAAGATGGATTCACTATCAATGAATGCGATAAGTGTGTTTACACTAAAACAGTTGGAAATGCATGTATCATTGTTTGTCTTTATGTAGACGACATATGATACTTGGGACTAATATTGAAATTATTAAGTCCACTAAAAGAATGTTATCTAACAGTTTTGACATGAAGGATTTGGGGGTTGCTGATGTAATTTTAGGAATTAAAATCACCAGAACACCAGATGGAATCAGTCTATCTCAATCTCACTACGTGGATAAGATGATAGAAAGATTCAAGGATCATGGGATAAAGGAGAATAAAAATCCTTTTCTCCCACACGTCCACCTTCATAAGAATACAGGAACTGAAATACGCCAGTTGGAATATTCTCAGATTATCGAAAGTCTAATGTATTTGATGAATTGCACTAGACCCGATATTGCTTACGCTGTAAGCAAGTTAAGCAGATACAATAGTAATCCTAGATCAACATTGGACCGCTCTACTACGAGTATTGGGTTACGTATCACATACCAAGGAATATGCCTTGAGATATGGACAGTATCCACCTGTACTTGAAGGATACAGTGATGCTAATTGGATTGCAGATTCTGAGGAATCAAAATCAACTAGCGGATACGTATTTACTCTAGGAGGAGCAGCGGTATCTTGAAAATCTTCTAAGCAAACATGTATTGCCCGTTCCACTATGGAATCGGAATTCATAGCCTTAGATAAGGCCGGAGAAGAAGCAGAATGGCTTCGACAATTCTTGGAAGATAAACCATTATGGCAAAAGCCAGTGCCCGCTATATGTATACACTGCGATAATCAAGCAGCTATATCTAGGGCACAAAATGTTATATACAACGGTAAGTCTAGACATATTCGACGTAGACATAATACTGTGAAGCAGTTGCTCTCAAATGGAATTATCTCTATTGACTTTGTATCGTTAAAGGATAATTTAGCGGATCCGCTTACTAAAGGTTTAAGTGGAACTGCGCATCGAGGGGAATGGGTCTAAAAGCCTAATCTTACCGAGTCAGCTTAATGGAAACCTCACTTAGCGACTGGAGATCCCACGGACTATGTTCAAGAGGAAAAACTAATTATGATTGACTCAGCCAGTAAGCACTTGGGAGCTTGACTCCAATCCATTCCTAAGGGCACATAAGTGCTTTTCTACAAGTGGATTAAGGATAAGCTTAACGCTTTTAATGATGCCTATATCTTGTTACTAAACAAGTGGAGTAGAGTAGACTACTCTTAATAGGACGATCACCTATGTGAGTATAGAGTTGGGTCGGCTCGTTGGGAATTTCTATGGAGGCTGTTATTCCCTAAAGATACTCTCTGAAACCAAGAATGTCCAGGGCCAAAATGGACACAACCGAGAACCAAAATTGATTTGAAAAGTCACTGTGTGAAGCTTGTTGACTTGGCTTACACTAACGACTAACAATTCAAGACCTAGTTTACTGATTAGCCAGTAAGTCTGATAAAACTCTCGCTATGGATGGTTCAATACCTAGTTCACTTATCCTGATGCAGTTTCTTTTCTAAAGTACCTTTCACAATAGAGTCAGTTTCTTTGTGTGTCATTTCCTTGAATCTCCATTCATGTGGGGGATTGTTGGAATATGAAGAATATATATGTGAATCTTTGAATTGAATTACGGCGAGATCCGTTGATCGAATCAATTGGATGATGGTTGGAGTGTGTTCTCCTTCCAATGGGATGAATGTGGTATATTCACATATTCAATTCCGACTTCGAATGAATGAGATATTCAAGTCTAAAGAATGCCTAATTCAAAGCCAAAATGGGACTAAAGGTAGCTAAAGCATTTAGTCCCACATTGGCCATGGGATGAAAGTTCATAGTGTTTAAATAGAGAAAATTGAGAACAAAGGGCGTGCCCTTTGGGTACTTGTAGTTTTCGCGTGCGATTGGGAGGGAACTATGCCCGCACATGCACGCGCGCCGCCGCTGGCGGCGGTCGGGCAGCGCCGGTGCGGGCTCGGGCTCAGGTTCGAGTCTGAGTCTGAGTCTAGGTCTGGGTTCGGGTTCCCTACCCGGCCTGATTTCTTTTTGAATCAGGTCTCACGGGTATGGGTTGCGAGCATACCCGCTCCGCTATCCGAACCCCCGCTCCGCTATCCGAATCCAAACCGCCCGCCAACGGCTGTCTAAAAACCGTCTGTGCGGTTGGGCGGTTGGACCGAACAGTGCAACGGTTCAGACCGAACCGCTGCAACTGTTGAATAATTTTGGACCGTTATGCCCCTCCCGGAGCGCTATAAATAGCGCTCCAGTTTCTCATTCTAAGACACACCAAAAATGAAAATTTCTTCTCTCACTCTGCGTTCTGAACTGCTAAGTGAGTTACTGCGTTTTGAACTGGGAATTGGAGTTCTGAAGTAACTTCCAGCGAGAAGTGGGAAAGTCAGTTTCCGAAGCGACTTCCAAAATAGATTCTGCAAAATTCGTTCTGAAAGAGGGCTCAGAAAATTCAACAGATTCTTTAATAAGAATTGTTGTCTGAATCTGGGACTTCTGAAGAAGAATATTCTTCAACCTTCCTTCATCCTCTACAGTGGGTGCTCCTCCAAAGTAAAGGCAAATATTCTCCCAAAATTTGTCTTTGTCCCGCTGCTTCAACAATCCTGTGAAGGTACTGGTTAACTACGGTTCGACCGTACGGTGATTTGGTAGTGCTATCTCCAAATACCGTGAAGGAGTGTTGTATTGGGAGACCAGCGTCTAGTAACCCGTCAGCACCAGTGCGAGGGACGTAATTGTCTTAAGGAGATTCGCTTTAAGCGTACCTCACTCCAAGTACTGTATAAGTGAATTAATTTCTTTATACAGGGAATATACTGATATTCAGTATATTGAGGCTGATTTATATCAGTCTAATTGGTGTTTAACTAAGGAAAAAAATTGAAAGGTGGTTCTTAAATTAAGGAACGTTCATTTGAACGGAAAACCTCCCACCTGATATTTGCCGACCTGGCCAATTAGATTGTTGATATTTCAGTGATCTTGATTAGTTGTCAGATTGAATACAGAAACCAACATCTTTATACAAATATCAAATGATAATATCAATTCTTAATAACAATTAATAATTAATAACAAAATAATAAAAGTACCTCAATTTAAATACTAATAATAATAATGATTAATAATAACAACTATTACAATCATAATAGTCTATAACAATAATGATAATAATGATTGTTAATCACAATTAGTAATAATAAATTTTATTGACGATAAATTGCACATATAATAATAATAAAATTAATTAATAATAAAAATTAAAAAAGAAATAAGAATAAAGTGAAATGAGCCCATGCCAGGCCCACCGTCCTTACTAAAAGAAAAAAAAAGTAAAATAAAAATAATGATGAAATTAAATAAAAGCCCAACAAGCCCTTGGGCTTTATAAATAAAAGAAACAAAAAATAATTAAATTACAAGGAAGCCCAAAAAGCCCAAGGCCACTTTACCCCTTATATATATTTCTCTTATTGCTCTCTCCTCTCTCTCTAAAACTAATTCCAATCTCCTCTCATGTAATCTCTCTCTTTCACTACCGCCGACCTCCCCCTTGCCGCAGCCGCCTTGTCTGCAAACTCGATGTAACACCCGGGTTATTAAACTCCGCGTTAATATATTATCGATGTGTTCATAATACTTTTCAAAAATTCTTATGATTATCAAATTATTTTATATTTTATGTGTTAATGGAAATCCAGGATGGATTTAAAAATTTTATAAAATTTTTACGAGATTAATTGATATGAGAAAACATTGATATCTATGTATGTTTGTACACCCAATATAAGTGTGTAACACTTGAATATTTTAAATCTGGTTTATTGTGCACAATTCTAAAATTTTAGATTTTACTGATAGGGAGATTGATAATCGGTATACTATCGGATATTCTTTCATTATGATTTATTTAACTATTATGAATACCAGAATATAGAAAATATATGAAAATACATGGATGTATATATTGCATGAAATACTTGTATAAATACTGGGTATTGATATTTAATTCTAATCATATTGATATTTTATTAATTCGGGGAGATGAAGTAAAATAAAATATAAAATAAAATGAAAGTGATTGATGAGGTATGGGAAGAATGGGTGTAGGTGGGGAGTAGGTGAGGGGAGAGAGATAAAATCTCTCCCTGGATCACTTTCTTCTCACTCTCACTCTCATATTTCCCCTCTTCTCTCTTTCTCTCTCCCCCCGTCTCTCTCTCTATCTCTCTCTCCATTGGGTCCGATGGGTCGGCGGGCCCCACCGGCGGCGCCAGCGCAGGCGGCCACGGCGGCGGCCGGGGAGGGGGTAAACGCAGTCCCCTTCCCTCATCTTCTCTCTCTCTGTGTCGGGTTTGGCCGGAGCGGCACCGGCACCGGGGAGGCGACCGCGCCACCGCGCGGCTGGGCGACGGTGGTCGCGACAGCCGCGAGGAGGAGCACCAGCGGCGACTGCTGTTGCTGCTATGAATGGGCAAAACCCATGACGGGTTTGGGTTTCGAGTTCAACCCAAACCGGCCCGTTATGCATCCAACCCTTTGATAATCAGGTAAAATTTCATTTTAGCCCCTATAGATTAAATAAATTATTTTGGGGCCCTGAAAAATTAGAAAAAGTCCCCTGAATATTTTCAGTTATTACATATCTAACCTTTTATATTTGTTTTGGTTTCCGAACGATATCTTGGCCATCCGAAGTCAGATTTGGACAATTCTCAAGTCATTGTGATCGTGGAAATGAGAGTTACACATCTTGTGTATCAGCATATGGTATTGGGTGTTCAAAAATTTATCAGATATCGGTGAGTGAAAGTCCTAACTCAACTCTTATTTTCTCAATTTAGAAATAATTATTATTGAGAAATTATTGATAATATTGATCCAATGGAGCTAAGATATTGTTACTATGACGATTGTGATAATTATTATAAAAGTGAATGAGTGTTGTGGAACCGAAATCCAATAGAATATCCCGAATAATGAATTGCGGGCGTGCTATACATATATGTGCGTGAACATAATACAGGTATGATACCAAATTGAGATTTGGTATTTATAGTTCGTATAGACGTGACCACTAAAAGCCTTTAAGTGTATTAAAATGGATGCATACAGACAAATATTACATAAGTTATGTGCTTGTGAATATTTGAGCATTATGTATATGTTGCGAGTATTTACTAGAATTAAGAACCGAATAATTAACTACTGGGTTCTGATAGAAATGGTTAAGTATAAATTTTTGGTTAATACCATCTACCTATCTGTGATGAATATTGATATCACTCAACCTGAAAATCATTAAGCGGGTAAAGTCTACCTCCGATTTTATTAAACATTGTGATTGCATGTGTATTGACTATTAATATAATATTGATGTTAGTTAAGTGAAGATTGATATTATATGCAAGTGATATCTAATCTGTTATGAAAGTAATAGTTACGGATAATAATAATCGGATGATGGCTGGTTAACACCGGTATACCCGTTGAGTAGATTAAATAGTGACAACGAAAAATTGATTACAGATCATGGATGTTTATTAAATAAAAAGAGACAATTAAAAATCAGTTTAAGATAAAAGATCACTTGAGACAAATCATCCATGATTGGATAATTATAAAATCGGTTCTGTTGATACTGGTATAAGCGAAATCTGAAGTTGATGTTAGAATTAGACTAAGCAAATGAAATTGGAATTATCTTCGAGCAACTTGACATAACTGTGATATAGAAAATTCTGTTAAATGGGATACTTGTAATTGATGCAATAGATAGAAATAGCATATTAATTAGAGTATTAAAAATTCTGTTAATATTGATAACTCAAATAGAATCGGGACAATTAGGTTAACTAGCGATTGTGAACATGAACCGATAACGAAGAAACTGATCAAAGTATTGATAATGAACTGAATTGGAGCAACTGAAAATAATTCTTAGTATTATCGGACATGCTTGATAAATAATTAGCATATCAAAAGCTCCTTATTAAGCTAGGTACACGGGATACTAAAATATTATGTAGTTTGTTAAGTATTGATCTTGTGGATACTGTTTTTGTAATTGTTGTGTTTCATGATATGTGTGTGTGTGGCGCCCTAATCCAGCAGGTACGGGGACGCCACTGCGACGTACATACACAGGGCGATGGTACCATCACGTATGTACGCTAAGCATCAATACAACACAATACAGGGATCAGAGTGCGAAAATACATGGTGTTATACATTCCAACATAAAATAGAACAAATACTTAGTCATCAAAAATAGTGACATAATATTACATCAATATTACATCATCAGATAGTACAAAAGTATACTATACATGGTACAAAAGATAAGAACTCACGAGCTGGAAATGTGAATCTCGCGAACGGAGAAAGACAGGACGAAGCTACGGCTGATCCGCCTGCTCCTCGAAGTAGGCGTGATCCTCAGCTGAAGGGTCCACGTCGGTCCAACCTACTAAGTCTGAACATACAAATCCAGGGTTGTTAGTGGGCAACCCAGCGGTGCAAAAAGAAGCCAAGTGACAAGTAAGCAATAATAAGTGTAGCAGGTCAAATATCATGTGATCAAATCAGCAAGCATGAAATAACAACAATGACTAGTAAATAAGGAATGACAATAAAATACATGAAATTAAATTTTCAAGTTATTATCAAGACTCGTTCAATTTGTATGTTTCAGTATATGCCCAGTGCTATACACTTTCGCATACAAGTCAAGCAAGGTTGGTTATTGAAAATTGATGGAGAACGACGAACCATGTTTAGAATGGGTCTGTGCATGCCCGGACAACGGTCCGGGAGTATCCGGTACTGAGCCGGAACGTACCGCTAGGTACCAGGACTTACTATATGCCCGAAGCTCTTAGTATACGTTCGAACAGGAATAGAGTGTCACCGTTCCCCACAGGGATATACCCAGGGGATTATAGCACACCGGCAGGCAGGTAGGGGGTAGGGGTACCAGTACACCCCTCGGAAGCGTCTGGTGACCTCCAGGTCGAATCCAACAGGAATTAGTTGCACAACATATGTATGGCCACCATAAACACAGGAGCTATATCAATACCCATCAATTTCCTCCGTCCCAATGTAAGTTGTTTAAATATAATAGAGTGTCAAATAATTAAGTCCACAGGGTATTCACAAAAGTCCAATATTCATGGTTATCCTATTACGGGGGTCAATAGGAGTATAATATCAGGAGTAATGTTAGGAGCCTCCCTATTTTAGGGGTTCAAGTATACAGGAGTTCAGGAGTACAGGAGTTCAGGAGTACCAAATGTCTGATAATAATATAATAATCATGTCAAGTCCCGTAAAAGTAATGTCATGAATATGCCATATAATACAGGTATCAAGGGTGATAGTGTCCGGTCAAGGGTCACGATGTCAAGTCAATGTACTTTTACCACATGAAAGCATGTCAAGTAAGGGTTAGCATTGTCATATACCGGGAGTCAGGATCAGGTGACAAGTATGAAATATATCAAGTACCGGTGTCTAATATCCAGTGATGTGGATCAGGTATCAAATATAACATATCAAGTGCCAGTGTCAGATACCAAGTGCCGGTGTAAATACCGAGTGTCGGTGTCATAAATCATATATCAAGTATAACATGTCAAGTGTCGGGTAAATACCGAGTACAAACTTGTATAGCAAGAAATCATGTACTAAAATTTAAAGTAGCAAGTATTAGGCATGTCACGTAGTAATACGATGTCCACATATCAATATCATGCTATAAATCAAGTGTAGTTTTTTAAGTTTAATTTAAACACTCGCCTGAAATCGAGATGAAATACCGGTTAATACGAGAAATCCGCAAACCGGTGTGAGCAAGCCACTAGCCCATAAATATATATTAAAATATATAAATATAAATATTTATATAAATATTAGAAAGAGAGTGAGAGGGGAAAGAGAAAGTTGTAGGAAGGAGAGAGAGAATAGGGTGTTTTTAGAAAAGAATTTAGGAATTTAAAAGAGGAGGGGTATGGTTGTAAATATAGGGGAGTAATTTGGGAACGAGGGGATGGGTATTTTAGGGAATGAGGAAATGTGGGTTTATTTAGGGAAAGAAAGAAAGGAGAAATGAAAAGAAAGAAAGAAAGAAAGAAAGAAAAGAAAGAAAGAAAGAAGAAGGGGAGGGGTGGTGGGAGGCGGCCGGCCCACCACCGGCCCCCGGGGAGGGGGTGGTGGAGTTGTTTGGTTGGTGTTGTTGTTGGTGGAAGTGGTGATGGTAGTTGGTGGTGGTGGTGGTTGTTGGAGGTGGTTAGGAGTTAGAGGAGGAAGAGGAGGTGATGATGGGGTGGTTGGAGTGATGAATTTGTTGGAGGTGGTGATGAATTTTGGAGGCGGAAGGGAGGTGATGGTGATGGGTCATGTTGAAATTGGAGATGGTGGGGAGTTGGTGGAGGTTGAAGGAGGTGGTGGAGTGGAGAGGGGGTGTGGGGGAGTGGATGGCCGGCCTAGGGGTGGTCGGTGGCGGCGGCGGTGATGGTGGAGGCGGCGGCCATGGAGAGGGGAGTGGGTTGGTTTGTTTAGTTGAAGGAGATGAGAGTTTTGAATTATGAAATGAAAAAGAAAAAGGCAATGAAGGTTAAATAGAATAGAGAAAGATTTGAAATGATGAAAAAATGGGGGGTAGAGGCTGCAGGCGGCTGTGCAGGGGAGCAGGCGGCTGGAGCAGGGGGTGGGGAAAGTCAAAGGGGAAGAATAGAAAAAGAAAGAAAAGGAAAGAAAATTAAAGAAAAGGGAAAATTTTAAGAAAAAAGAAAAGAAAATAATATAAAAATTTTATTATTAATTAATTAATTTATTAGAATGTCTGGGAGTATAAAGTAGGGGAGTAGAGAAGGAAAAAGTAAGAAAAGAAATCGTCGGTAAAAATATTATTATTTAATAGGGCGAAATTCGACTGTTTCAAAAACGTTCTGAAAATTTTCAAAAATAGCAAATATTATTTTAAGATATCTAGTGAAATCGGATTTTAGAAATTCAATGTAGTTTTTTAATTTTAAAATCCTGAAATATTCCGGCGATACCGGCCGACACCAGAATTAGTCAAAATTTGATAAATTTAAAAAAATCTCAAAAAATGTTTTTAAATAGAAAATGAAGTTCTAAGAAGTAATGTGAAAGCTATTTTTGAAAATTCAATCCTATTTGAAAACTAAAAAAATCTGAGAATCAGTCAGCGATGCCGACAAACACCGGATTTGGAGATTTTGCAAAAAATTCTGAAAAATTCTAGAAAATCATGAAAAATCTAAAATATTAAAAAATAGTGTTTGAAACTAAAATCGGTCAAATTGGACTACCAGAAAGTCAAATTGGGCAGCAAGTTAGTATCGAGTTCCCGGTCCGGGTCAGGGCTTACTCTAGGTCTGAGAATCCAGATCCGATACTCAATAATATAAGCAATCACAACCTCAAAACACATACTGGAGGAAAATTGAACAATACGGTCGAAAAAATTTGGGACACGCATCTGGGTACGTATCCCGGGTTCGGTTGCTACAATCTACCCACCTACCAAAAATTTCGTCCTCAAAATTTCTATAAGGAAGGAGATGAACATGGAAATAAAGAATTGATAAGACAAGAGATGGAGTTTATAAGAAAATTACCACTCAAGGCTCGAATAGATGCGGGTAACGATCACGAGTGACGTCTTCTCGCTCCCAAATGGCTTCTCCCGGACTATGCCTGTTCCATGAAACAAGCACCAACGGGATAGCCCGATTGTTCAGGGTCTTGACACTTCTGTCCATAATAGTCATTGGTTGCTCAGTATATGACAAATATGGCTGCAACTCCAACTTTGAATAATCCAATACATGACTCTCGTCCCTGATGTATCTTCTCAGCTGTGACACGTGTAACACATTGTGCACTCCTTCCAGTGATGGCGGCAGCGCCAATCTGAAAGGCCACTTCTCCCACTCGCTCCAATATCTCAAACGGGCCTATATACCTTGGACTCAACTTTTCACGTGTACCAAATTTGATCACTCCCTTAGTCGGAGATATCTTCAGAAACACATGCTCTCTCACCTGAAACTCCCAACGGTCTTCTATTAGAATCTGTCCAACTCTTCTGTTTGTCCTGTGCTGCACGAAGGTGCTCTTGGATGGTCCTAATCTTGTCCACTGCTTGTACTATCACATTTGGTCCCAAATGTCTCCTCTCACTAACTTCATCCCAACACAATGGTGATCTGTATCTCCTACCGTATAGGGCTTCAAACGGAGCCATCTTGATGCTCGTCTGATGCTGTTATTGTAGGAAAACTCTGTCAAATGTAGATAGTCTTCCTACGATTCCTTAAAGTCTATCATACAAGCCCTCAACATGTCTTCTAGGATCTGAATGGTCCGTTCGGACTGCCCGTCTGTCTCTGGATGATAAGATGTGCTAAACTTCAGACGGGTCCCCAAATTCTCTTGAAGGCTCTCCCAGAAGCGAGATTTGAACCTCGTGTCTCTATCCGACACGATACTAACAGGAACTCCATGCAGTCGAACAATCTCCCTCATGTACTTGTCGGCCAGAAGCTCTGTAGATTGCCCCACTCTGAATGGTATGAAATGTGCTGACTTAGTGAGACGGTCAACAGCTACCCATACTGCATTGTTCCCCTTTGGACTGCGGGGTAGAGCGGTGATAAAATCCATTGTAACATGCTCCCACTTCCATTCTGATGTTGGCAAAAACTGTAGTAATCTAACTGATCTCTGGTGTTCAGCCTTCACTTGTTGACACACTAGACACTTTGCCACATACTGTGCGATCTCTCTCTTCATCGCATTCTACCAGAAATGTTACTTCAGATCTTGATACATCTTAGTTCCTCCAGGGTGTATAGAGTAAGCTGAGCTGTGGGCCTCAGCTAAGATCTTCTGTCTAATCTCCCCCTGAGGCACACAAATTCTACCCCTGAAATAGAGTGCACCATCAGTATGTATGCAAACATCTGATCTCAGTTCTGCTTTCACTTGCTCTCTGAACTTCAGCAATCTGGGATCTTCTTTCTGTGCTTCTCTGATCTCCTCCATCAATGTCGGCTGGATCTGAAATGCCATCAACTGCACGGATCCACTGGCCCTCTAAATCACCATCAAATCTAGCCGCCTCATCTACTTGAGTAACTCCTCTTGCTGAGTGAGCAGCACTACTATGTTGGCTTCAAGTCTCCTACTCAAGGCATCCGGCACAACATTAACTTTGCCACGATGGTACTGCAAATCTATATCATAATCTGCCATCAACTCAAACCATTGCCTCTGCCTCATATTCAACTCCTTCCGTGTGAAAATGTACTTCAAGCTCTTGTGATCAGTGTAAATCAACACTCGGTCACCAAGCAAGTAATGCCTCCATATCTTCAACGCAAATATCACAGCTGATTGAGCTTGAACCTGCACAAAAATACGGTATTTCAGAACTTCAAAATAGAGATGTGCAAGTGCTCAATTCTATCGCAATAGCAAGTGGCTATGCGGGTCATGATTCACAAGGAGGGACTAGCGATGGAAGCTTTTTAGTAAGTCTTCTTTTAAGATACAAAGTTTTGGTTAAAGTTCTTCTTTAGTTCCTTAAAAGAAAAAGAGAAAAATTAGGTTAAAGTTGAGTGAGGAAGAAAATGGTAGAATGAGAAGGTGGAGAAAATCAGAAAATGATTATGTACAAATAAATTGAAAAAGAGTGAAAAAGATTAGGAAGATGTGGTGTTGGTGATCTAAACTAAAGAAATAAAAGAAAAGAAAGAAGATTAAAGAAATACTTACCTAGTTTGGTTGATGACTTACCTGGAACCCTTGCATGTTCTACCTTACTTCAGAGGCGTTCAACGCATAAGCCATAAGATCGAGCTCAGTCCCCAGTCGCATTACATCATCAAGACGAACAAGAATGAAATGATACGAGTCTTGAGGAGGAGAACATCATCATGAATTATCGTTGGCACTCACACAAACATTGTTATACTGATGCTTCTGGATTCACTTTTATTACTTGCAGAAACGATGGAAGAAAGGAGGAGGGTACATCGGTGTCACTCTCAACATAAGCCTCTCTCTCTTACTTACATGAATCTGAATCTAACCTAAGCTTACATACAAATTAAAATTACATAAAAAGAAAACAAAAACCTATACTACAAAGAGTGAAAAACTGGACTAATTCCTATCTCTGCATGGTCGTACCCTGGAGACTATGAAAATCCCAGTATTTATAGGCAAAGCCCCACCTACAGGATCATACGAAGAAGGGGGAGCAAACGCTCCCCTAACTCTCCAACAGAGCCGCGAAAACGCGGCTTGGCCGCGTTTTCGCGGCCAGATTGTGGCCAGGTGGCCACACCCTGTTGGTGGTGCTCCCCGGTTTCTTGATTTGTAATTATCTTTATCTGGATTTGCAGTTTATGTCCGGGATTTTGACGAAATGGCCTTTGATCCTTGGCTTCAACCGATCGATTCAGGGAGGATTCTTCTTAACTGGTTTTCAACTTCTCTGATATGCCAAGATTTAGCCCTGATTCCTTGATTTCGAATTTATTCTGAATTAAGTCAGGATTTGGTGGGCTTTTGGGCTCATTTCTCTTCACTCTCCTTTAGGAATGGGCCTGCAAATAAATTAAACATTTAATTAGAAAAATACAGAGTTTATTCTATAATAAGTAGGAGAATATGATATTAAATGTGCAATATTAGTGACCAGTCACACCCCCATACCTATCTTTTGCTCATCCTCGAGCAAAATAACTAAATTATACTAAGAATTATTTGACCACTTTCGCAGGTCACGCGATTGCACTGAGCATGTGCAACAAGCCGTTAAACCTCTAGGTTTCTCCTAGAGGACGAGTTTTGTCTCGTGAGGATTTTCAGTGGATTACACTCACAAAATCCATAAAGAAAGAGAAACAAAGAGTTAGTATTTTCGAAAAACATTTTAAAAGAGAAAAATATTTGAAATATAATTGTAAGACTTAAGTAATCTGTAAGTTATAGGAAAACTGAATTTTTCATTCTTAAACTTAGTCTCTATACAAAAATTTGTTATCAATCTAAGTAAGGAGTCAAATTGTACTTTTCATTTAGTCTATTATTTTACCCTAAGTCATATGCACCTTGTGATTGTGAAAATTTGACTAAGGGTTAATTAACTCTAACTCTTATGCCTTATTTATATATATATATATATTGTGGTATAATTCTTTAGTTCTATTAGGCTTTCTAATTTGCCCATGGAACGAGCCTTCAATCGATGACTCCCAAACCAAATGGTCTTAGGGCACCGGGTGAGAAAATACCCCAAGGACTTAAGGACTCGAGCAAATAAGGCCACAAAATTAAGGATTTTATTATATGAACCCCTTTTTAGGCGTGAATACTTATGCTTTATTAGGCACAAATACCCAGCTTAATCAGAGGATTTTTATATATATTTTTTCTCAAACTTATCTAATCATCTTTCGCATAAATACTAAGGCTTGCTTAGGCCAAAGTACCTACCTAATCAATAATTAGATTTGTTTATCTGTCATAGATATTCTTTTTTTTAATATATATAAGACATAAGAATCTTTGTTTTTGAACCCTAAGTGTGTAAGTGTATGAAGTATGCATATTTCATTAAGGTAAAAATCAAGACTAAATTACTTTGACAAATTATCTTCCTAACCCTAAAAATCAAACAAATAATCTTATTTTGACCAAATTTAAGAAATCCTAATTTTGATTTTCTTATTCCTTAAAATTGACTTAATTTCTTACAAAAATATGTCAAAATATTGTTTCTATTTTCAAAAAAATTTTAAAAGTAAAGAAATTTTTTTTGTTTTAATAAAAAGAAAAAAACCTAAGTTATGTTAAACCCTCCCCCACACCTATCTCATGCATTGTCCTCAATGTATGAATTAATGAATAGATGCATGAAAAAGAAGAAAGGGAAGGAAGATACTACTTTAAGGTGATGGTTCCGGTGGTGGTCTGATTGGTCCACAAAATGTGGCCCAATCGATTTTTTGTGGAGTTTGGAGGAACCCACCAAAAATCTCTTTAATATAACCCATTAAAATGATGTATCCATGAAGGATTTTTATTAAAAATTTAACCCCATCTAATTTCTAAATTTCATAATTAATTTCGGAGTCAAATTTGTCAACCGCCTTGTCTCAAAATGGAGTGTGAAAAGATAGAATGATTGACTTGGACTCAGAAAGTACAGGAACTGATACCGACTCAGGAAGGTGACTTAAGTCAAGTAAAGGTTCAGGAGTCGAGATTGGTTCGGGAAGTGGGTCCAAGTCAAGAAGTTGAAACTCAAGTCCACATTTATTTTTCAACAATGGAATGTGACTTAATATTGGTGATTCAAGTTCAAGAATGATAGGTGTGGGAATCAAAACTGACTCTAAAATATTACTCAAGTCGGGTAACAAAACAGGAGTCAATATTGATTCGGAAATTTGAACTGGATCACAGATTTGAGAATCTAGATCACATTTCTCATTGAGTTTAATGTCATAAAAATGAGACCTTGCCAATTTGTCAATAGGACTTTCAAAAGTGTAAAATTGGTCAAGTTCAATATGATCATCAAAGATGGGTGATTCAATTTCATGATGAATTGGCACAGGATCCAATGTTGACTCGGGAAAAGGTTGAAATCAGGTGAAGACACCGGAATCATAATTGAATCAGGAAGTAAAATTGAATCACTAAGTTGAGGTTCATGATCATATTCATTTTCAAGTTCAATTTCAGGAAAGGGATAACTTGCCAAACTGTCAATGTCACTTTCAAAATTTGTAGTTTAGGCAAGTTCAAATGATTGTGCTGAAATGGAACCTTGTGGTCCAAAACAACATGACTCTTTGGCTCTAACAGAATGGTTACCGACATCAAAACTGGCCAAACGGTGAGAAAGTAGAGATTGGACCATCATATCTATGTCGTGATTACGAGCATTTTGAGCCTGAGTCATGGCTTCAAGCATCTTTTCATAGATGATAGGTTCATCGTTTTGTTGCGATTGGTCTTGAAAAGATGAAGTGTTATTTTAGAATTGATGATAAAATTGTGAGTCCATCAGATTTTGTGATTGTTGTTTGGACTCCGCTTACTCATTTCCAAAATTGATGGTTTTCTATTTTGGACTGGTAGAACTGAGTATGAATCTTGGAAATATTATGGACAAGGTGGATAAGGAGGACAAGTTGGTTGAAAATTGGACTCGGGGGAGGTGAATCCCCACTGACTCTGTGAAGAGTTAAAATTATTCTGGAAATTATGGTTATAAGATTGGGAGCATGGGTTATATTGATTCGGATAAGACCAATCCGGCACACTGTGTTGGTTAAAGTTATGATATGCTGGGTTGGTAATATCCAAAAAAGAGCCTGGTGTGTAATATGAATTATTATTAAAATTGAAAAAATTATTGTTATAAGCCATATCACACAGGAAAACACAAACAAAGAAACAAATAAGCAAACAAAGGAAAAAAAAATTCTAAACTAAGTTAGGGTAGACCTATGACCTAGACGACTCCTAACTGGTTCGACTGTCCACGAGAGGTATAATGTAGACTTTGACCACAAGCTAATCAGCCAGGTCAGGGCAAGATTGGTGGGAGGTTATCCGTCAAAGACGTTCCTTAATTAAGTAACCACCAATCTTCGGGCTTTCGGCCCTTAATCCCCTTCCTAGACATTGATTTGGCAGGAGTCAAATTCTAACACCTTTCCCCTTAGGATAATCTCCTAATTGAGTCCGAGATGTCCCTAGGGCCAACGTCTACTCATTTCGGCTTGGGTTAGTGAGTCAGGAGATTGTTTGTGGGCTAAGGAGGGTAATGACTTCCCCACCTTATCTTGTTTATAGGACAAACCCTTAAGTCAATTTAGTGCAGTGTACAAGTATATAGAAAAAGTAACATTCAAGCAATCATACAAGAATGAACCTTATACTAAATGCTATGAACACATACCTTGGCTCCAGCACTCTTCAACAGTAAATAAAAAATGAAATGAAATAGACACGTGCCTAAATGCAAAGTCTAAATCATTTTAGCATTTACAATCATCATTTTACTGTTGAGATTAGAAAGTAAATAGAGTGAATCAAACAAGAAAATAAATACTACAGATATTCAGATTTTCAATTCAGCCAACCTGCAAAAATACAGGTTAGTAGTTTACTCAATTTTGCCACTGAAATGTAGCAAATCTGAGGGCTTCTTGGCTCTGCTTTCTTAAGCAGAGTCCAAGGCCACTTATATGTCCACTGCAACAGATATTCCTTGTTGTTAAATCTATACTAAAAAAAATAAGAAGAAAGTTAACCAAAAATGTAAACTTTTAAAGAGAGTAACTTATCGTCCCTCCCCGGCAACAGCGCCAAAATTTGATTGAGTTTGAACCTGCACAAAAATACGGTATTTCAGAACTTCAAAATAGAGATGTGCAAGTGCTCAATTCTACCGCAATAGCAAGTGGCTATGTGGGTCGTGATCCACAAGGAGGGACTAGCGATGGAAGCTTTTTAGCAAGTCTTCTTTTAAGATACAAAGTTTGGTTAAAGTTCTTCTTTAGTTCCTTAAAAGAAAAAGAGAAAAATTAGGTTAAAGTTGAGTGAGGAAGAAAATGATAGAATGAGAAGGTGGAGAAAATCAGAAAATGACTATGTACAAATAAATTGAAAAAGAGTGAAAAAGATTAGGAAGATGTGGTGTTGGTGATCTAAACTAAAGAAATAAAAGAAAAGAAAGAAGATTAAAGAAATACTTACCTAGTTTGGTTGATGACTTACCTGGAACCCTTGCATGTTCTACCTTACTTCAGAGGCGTTCAACGCATAAGCCATAGGATCGAGCTCAATCCCCAGTCGCATTAGATCATCAAGACGAACAAGAATGAAATGATACGAGTCTTGAGGAGGAGAATATCATCATGAATTATCGTTGGCACTCACACAAACATTGTTATACTGATGCTTCTGGATTCACTTTTATGCTTGCAGAAACGATGGAAGAAAGGAGGAGGGTACATCGGTGTCATTCTCAACATAAGTCTCTCTCTCTTAGTTACATGAATCTGAATCTAACCTAAGCTTACATACAAATAAAATTACATAAAAAGAAAACAAAAACCTATACTACAAAGAGTGAAAAACTGGACTAATTCCTATCTCTGCATTGTCGTACCCTGGAGACTCTGAAAATCCCAGTATTTATAGGCAAAACCCCACCTACAGGATCATATGAAGATAGGGGAGCAAACGCTCCCCCTAACTCTCCAACAGAGCACAGGTGGCCACACCCTGTTGGTGGTACTCCCCGGTTTCTTGATTTGTAATTATCTTTATCTGGATTTGCAGTTTATGTCCAGGATTTTGACGAAATGGCCTTTGATCCTTGGCTTCAACCATCGATTCAGGGAGGATTCTTCTCAACCGGTTTTCAACTTCTCTGATATGCCAAGATTTAGCCCTGATTCCTTGATTTCGAATTTATTCTGAATTAAGTCAGAATTTGGTGGGCTTTTGGGCTCATTTCTCTTCACTCTCCTTTAGGAATGGGCCTGCAAATAAATTAAACATTTAATTAGGAAAATGCAGAGTTTATTCTATGATAAGTAGGAGAATATTATATTAAATGTGCAATATTATTGACCAATCAACAGCAGCCAGCTCCAGATCATGCGTTGGGTAGTTCTTCTCATGTGGCTTTAACTACCTTGATGCATAAGCCACCACATGTCCATGCTGTATCAATACACATCCAAGACCTTTCCCTGAAGCATCACTATATACCACCATACCTCCGTCCCTGAGGGTGTCTTCAAGACTGGAGCTGAAATCAACTTGTTCTTAAACTCCTCAAAAGCTGATGCGCACTCCTCAGTCCATATACACTTCTCTCCCTTCCTGGTAAGCTTGGTCAAAGGAGCTGCAATCTTAGAGAAGTCCTTCACGAACCTTCGATAATATCCAACTAATCCAATGAAGCTCCTGATCTCTGTTATGGACTTCGGAGTCGGCCAATCCTTCACCGCCTGAATCTTGCTGGGATCCACCGAGATTCCTTCCTTAGAAACAACATGGCCCAAGAATGCTATACTCTCCAGCCAGAACTCACACTTACTAAGTTTGACATGAAGCTGCTCAAGTTAGAGCGTCTGTAGCACAACCCTCAAATGCTCCGCATGCTCCTCTTCATTCTTGGAATAGACCAAAATATCATCAATGAACACCAACATAAACTTATCTAAATAGGGAGAGAAGATTCTATTCATCAAGTCCATAAAGACTGCTGGGGCATTTGTAACTCCAAAGGGCATAACCAAGAACTCGTAATGACCATAGCGAGTCCTAAATGCCGTCTTCTGGATATCTTCCTTCTTCACCTTCAACTGATGGTACCCCGACTGCAGATCTAACTTAGAGAACACTTGGGCCCCATGAAGTTGATCGAAGATATCATCAATCCTCGGCAAAGGGTACTTTTTCTTAATGGTGACTTTGTTCAGTTCTCTGTAATCAATACACAATCTCTTGCCACCATCGTTCTTGTTTACTAACAACACTGGTGCTCCCCAAGATGAAGTACTTGGTCTAATTAGACTCTTGCTCGAATACTCCAGCAGCTGCTCCTTCATATAACCAATTCAGTTGGTGCCATCGGTACGGTGCTTTATAGATGGGAATCGCTCCTGGAATAATGTCAATAGAGAACTCCACAACTCTGTAAGGTGAAAGTCCTGATATCTCCTCAAATACATCCAGGAATTCATTCCACACTGACACTGTCTTCTTCTTATCTTCTACAGTGGCACAATCTAATTGATCTTTCTTCTGGAGGGACTTGCGTTCTCCAGAGAACTGAAACTCCGGTTGGTGTGGAATCCTGAAGATCACCTTCTTGTTCCGATAGTCGATCACCGCATGATACTTGCTAAGCCAAGTCATGCCTAGGATCACATCGTACCCTCCACTTTCTGCCACATAACTCTACATTGCACGTCTTGCAAACCTCGTTAGTAATGGCTACCCCATTTCCCGTACTAATTTCCCATTGGTCACCCATACATACTAGGGGTATAGAATGCAAGGCAATAAATCTACTGGATATGAAGCAATGTGATGTATCGGAGTCAAAGAGTGATAAGACTGGAACTGAGTGGATCAAGATTGTACCTACCACTACTTCTCCAGATGCCTCAGCTTCCTCTGCTGTCAAGTTATAGGCCTGGCCTCTCCCGCGGCCTACTCTGATCCTGGGTCCCCTTTGAGCCTGACCCAAAGTCCGATGCTGGGAAGGAAGTGGAGCTCCTCTGCCTACTGGTCCTAGATTCCTCCTCATCGGTCATGCCGAAAATGCTGGGGAGCTGCTCGATCTGGAAGTGCTGGTGGTGCCACTCGTGCTGGAAGTGCTGGTGGTGCTGGAGCTACATTCTAGGTCTTCTTGAATGGACACTCTCCCACTGAGTGATTGTCGGATCCGCGTGCCAAACACAGCCCATTGGCCATATAGCAGTTCCGCTGATTGTATCCAGGCTTCTGACAATATCCACACACAAGCTGCTGAGAAGGAGGCTGAAAAGGCCGCTTTGCTACTGGGGCACCAAAAGATCTGACTAGATTCCCTCTGTGAACCTGCTGGAATTGGCGCTTCATAGGCTTGTGCTGCAGCTCAACTCTCCTCTTCTTCTCCAATCCCTGCTCCACATCCCGAGCTATAGAAAGAACTTAGGAATATGTCTTCGGCTGGTGGGGTATAAGCAGCATCTGGATATCCACCCTCAATCCTTGCTGGAACCTGCTAGCTCTCTTCTCCCCGTCGACCACCATATATGGTGCAAACCGATTAAGTCTCAGGAATTCAGCAGCATACTCATCACCGATCTATTCCACTGCTGCGGCCTGATAAACTGCTCCTCCATCTCCTTTTGAGCAGTTGCAGGGAAAAATCTCTCGTAGAAGCCCTTCGAGAACTGGTCTCAAGAGATGGGCTTCTCCAGCCTCGCCCTTCGGCTAGCCACCAAATCCTCGCCATATCTTTCAGCTAGATCTTGGCCACTTCCACCTGGTCCTCACCAGGAATTCGGCCGCCTTCAGAAGATCGGTCATGTCGATCAACCATTGCTCCGCATCCAGGGGCTTCTCCGTGCCCGAAAATTCTACCGGCTGCAACTTCCTGAAATCTGATATAGTACATGGCCTCTGCTCCCGGGGTGCATTCAGCAATCTTTGACGCAAGAGCTTTGTCTGCTGCCGCTGGCTATTCATTATCCCCTGGAGTATCCTCATCATGTCGTTCTCCCCGTACGGACCTTCACGGGAAGTACGGGACCGTTACGTGCCCCTCTCTCTCTATATTCGATCCGACTGAAAAGGTGACGGAATAAGAGATTTCAGAAATCAAGGGATAGATTTTAAGGAAAGAATAGATAACTTTGTACTTGTAATTGGAATGTATAGTAAGGACTCATGTGACTCAGTCACAATTAATTCAATATTAATTTGCAGACTGGCTGTACTGAAGGCGTGAGAGCCTAAGCTCTGATACCAACATGTGGCGCCCCGATCCGGCGGGTATGGGGACGCCACTGCGACGTACATACGCAGGGCAATGGTACCATCACGTATGTACGCTAAGCATCAATACAACACAATACAGGGATCAGAGTGCGTACGTGGTGTTATACATTCCAACATAAAATAGAACAAGTACTTAGTCATCACAGATAGTGACATAATATTACATCAATATTACATCATCAGATAGTACAAAAGTAGACTGTACATGGTACAAAAGATAAGAACTCACGAGCTAGAAATGTGAATCTCGCGAACGGGGAAAGACAGGACGAAGCTACGGCTGATCCGCCTGCTCATCGAAATAGGCCTGATCCTCAGCTGAAGGGTCCACGTCGGTCCAACCTGCTAAGTCTGAACATACAAATTCAGGGTTGTTAGTGGGCAACCCAGCGGTGCAAAAAGAAGCCAAGTGACAAGTAAGCAATAATAAGTGTAGCAGGTCAAATATCATGTGATCAAATCAGCAAGCATGAAATAACAACAATGAATAGTAAATAAGGAATGACAATAAAAATACATGAAATTAAATTATCAAGTTATTATTAAGACTCGTTCAATTTGTATGTTTCGGTATATGGCCAGTGCCACTTTCGCATACAAGTCAAGCGAGGTTGGTTATTGGAAATTGATGGGGAACGACGAATCATGTTTAGAATGGGTCCCGTGCATACCCGCGGCAACGGTCCAGGAGTATCCGGTACTGAGCCGGAACGTACCGCTAGGTACCGGGACTTACTATATGCCCAAATCTCTTAGTATACGCCCGAACAGGAATAGAGTGTCACCGTTCCCCATAGGGATATACCCAGGGGATTATAGCATACCCGGCAGGCAGGCAAGGGGGTAGGGGTGCCAGTACACCCCTCGGAAGCGCCTGGTGACCTCCAGGTCGAATCCAACAGGAATTAGTTGCACAACGTATGTATGGCTACCATAAACACAAGAGTTATATCGATACCCATCAATTTTCTCCCTCTCGAAGTAAGTTGTTTAAATATAACAGAGTGTCAAATAATTAAGTCCACAGGGTATTCACAAAAGTCATATTCATGGTTATCTTATTACAGGGGTCAACAGGAGTATAATATCAGGAGTAATGTCAGGAGCCTCCCTAATTCAGGGGTTCAAGTATACAAGAGTTCAGGAGTACAGGAGTTCAGGAGTACAAATGTCTGATAATAAAATAATAATCATGCCAAGTTCTCGTAAAAGTAATAGTCATGAATATGCCATATAATACAGGTATCAGGGGTGATAGTATTCGGTCAAGGGTCACGATGTCCAGTTAATGTACTTTACCACATGAAAGCATGTCAAGTAAGGGTTAGCATGTGTCATATACCGGGGGTCAGGATCAGGTGACAAGTACGACATATATCAAGTACCGGTGTCTAATATCAAGTGACGTGGATTAGGTATCAAATATAATATATCAAGTGTCAGTGTCAGAAACTGAGTGCCGGTGTAAATACCGAGTGTCGGTGTCATAAATCATATATCAAGTATAACATGTCAAGTGTCAGGTAAATACCGAGTACAAACTTGTATAGCAAGAAATCATGTACTAAAATTTACTGTAGCAAGTATTAGGCATGTCATGGTAGTAATACGATGTCCACATATCAATATCATGCTATAAATCAAGTGTAGTTATTTTTAAGTTTAATTTAAACACTCGCCTGAAACCGGGATGAAAAATAGGTTAATATCCCAGAAATACGCGAACCGGTGCGAGCAAACCACTAGCTCATAAATATATATTAAAATATATAAATATAAATATTTATATAAATATTAGAGAGGGAATGAGAGGGGAGAGAGAGAGAGGAGAGAGAAAGTTGTAGGAAGGAGAGAGAGAGAGATAGGGTGTTTTTAGAAAAGAATTTAGGAATTTAAAAGGGGAGGGGTGCGGTTGTAAATATAGAGGAGTAATTTAGGAATGAGGGATGTGTATTTTAGGGAATGAGAAAATGTGGGTTTATTTAGGGAAAGAAAGAAAGGAGAAATGAAAAGAAAGAAAGAAAGAAAGAAGAAGAAAGAAGGAAGAAGGGGAGGGGTGGGGGAAGGCGGCGGCCCACCGCCAGCGGCGGCGCCGTCGGGAAGGGCGCGCGCGCGCGGGCCCCGAGGAGGAGGGGGTGGTGGAGTTGTTTGGTGGGGGAGGTGGTGGTGGAGGTGGTGGTGGTAGTTGTTGTTGGTGGTGGTGGTTGTTGGAGGTGGTGGGGAGTTAGAGGAGGAGGAGGTGATGGGGTGGTTGGAATGGTGAATTTGATGGAGGTGGTGATGAATTTTGGAGGAGGAAGGGAGGTGGTGGTGATAAGTTATGTTGAAATTGGAGATGGTAGGTTGTTGGTGGAGGTTGAAGGAGGTGGTGGAGTGGAGAAGGGGTGTGGGAGAGTGGATGGCCGGCCTAGGAGCGGCCGCCGGCGGCGGCGGTGATGGTGGAGGCGGCGGCCATGGAGAGGGAGTGGGTTGGTTTGTTTAGTCGAAGGAGATGAGAGTTTTGAATTATGAAATGAAAAGGAAAAAGGAAATGAAGGTTAAATAGAATGGAGAAAGATTTGAAATGCTGAAAAAATGGGAGTAGAGGCTGCAGCAATAGCCCATGACTGCTGCAGGTGGCTGTGCAGGGGAGCAGGCGGCTGGAGCAGGCGGTGGGGAAAGTCAAAGGGGAAGAAAAGAAAAAGAAAGAAAAGGAAAGAAAATTAAAGAAAAGGGAAAATTTTAAGAAAAAGAAAAGAAAAGAATATAAAATTTTATTGTTAATTAATTAATTTATAAGAATATCTGAGAGTATAAAGTAGGGGAGTAGAGAATGAAAAAGTAAGAAAAGAAATCGTCGGTAAAAATATTATTATTTTAATAGGGCGAAAATTTGACTGTTTCAGAAATGTTCTGAAAAATTCTAAAAAATAACAAATATTATTTTAAGATGTCTGATGAAATCAGATTTAAGAAATTCAATGTAGTTTTTAAATTTAAAAATTCTGGAATCTTCTGGCGATACCAAAATCGGTCAAATTTTGTTAAATTTAGAAAAATTCAAAAAAAATTTTAGACAGAAATGAAGTTCTAAGAAGTAAATGAAAATTATTTTAAAAGTTCAATCCCGCTACAAATCTGGGAATCAGTCAGCGGTGCCAACCGACGCCGGTTTTGGAGATTTTGCAAAAAAAAAATTAAAAATTTCTAGAAAATCATAAAAAATCTAAAATATTAGAAAACAGTGTCTGAAACTAAAATTGGTCAAATCGGACTGCTAGAAAGTCAAATCGGGCAGCAAGCTCGTATCGGGTTCCCGGTCCGGGTCAGGACTTACTCTAGGTCTGAGAATCCAGATCCGATACTCAATAATATAAGCAATCACAACTCAAAAACACATACTGGAGGAAAATTGAACGATACGGTCAAAAAAAATTGGGACAAGCATCTGGATACGTATCCCGGATACGGGGTGCTACAATATATATATATATGTGTGTGTGTGTGTGTGTGTGTGTGTTGTGTGTGTGTGCGCTCATAAGTGATTTTGTGTGTCAACTTGTACACTTGAGGTATCAAAGGTCATCAACTGGCTTACATATTTATATATATCGATTAAGTTGTTAATCAGTAGCAATTGAAAACAATTGGATGGGCAAATAACTAAAATTTATTAAACATGATGAGACGTGGAAAATAATACCTTTGGATTAGAACTCGTAAGTAGATATTGTACTTTTTAACGATCAATGATTATTAATGAAAAGCTATTGAATAAGATCAAGTTTAATAAAGGGCAGAGAATGGGTGACCGATAATGGTGTATTAGTAACAATTGAGTATTAAATTGGTGAAAACCAGTCAGAGTCAGTATTGAGTAAATCTGATAACTTAAAAATTAAGTATACCGTTAGAAATGGATAATTCAAAACAAATACGATAGTATTGAAATAGTATTATGTTATGCCTACTCTATGCACCGGAGACTTTCGGGTATTCTTGAAATTGATTTATCAGAACATCAGAATTCTCCATTAAGTTTGAAAGTCACATCTTTACAGTGTTACCGATTATATCTAATCGGTAAGAGTTAGATAATTATTAAATAGTTAGAAAATTAGGAATTATTAACTATATAACCAGCTATGGTAGAATTCGATATGTATGAAACTGACAATATAAAACCTGTGGTAATATTTAGGATAACTGAATTATCATGTCAATGGAGGTCTCTGTGTAGTTTGGAACTAGTAGATAGAAATAAATAACAAGAAAACATGCTTCATAGAAGTTAGTTGTGTTAGAACCGGTATTGGTGGAATCTGGGGTAACTTTAGGCTGTACCAAATAAAAGTACTACAATCAGTCTGGATTGAAATAAAGGATAATTTTAATATAAAAAGTGTTAATAATCCTTGTGATATTAGAATTGTTGGGTTAACTATTAACTTGTATCAGAGGGATGAGAAATTTCTGATCGTACAAGTTATAACCAATAGACAGTCTGCTTGACGATAAAAGAGGCAATTGATAGTGGATCCTGGATATTAACTAAATAATAAAATGTGAATAAGTATTATGATCAAGAAAATCGAGTACTGGTACTGCGAATCAAAACTTGATCAGTAAAATACTGAGTCCATTAAGTTATATGCATTATGTTGTGTTGGTACCTTTTAGATATGATCCGAATCCCTTGAAACTAACGAGTTAGGAAATAAAATTGTATGAACTTGATTGTGTGACATATCGGTATGAATGTGAATGCTTTTGTGATAAGAAATGTGCATAAGTATGTATATGGTATCATTTATTATATTGGAGGAAGGGACCGAGTTGAACCGAAGGTGATCGAAGGGGAGTATTGTTGTTATTTCCTTATATTGGAGGAAGGGACCGGGTTGAACCGGAGGTGATCGAAGGAGAGTATTGTTGTTATTTATTGTATCGATTGAAGGGACCGGGTTGAACCGGAGGTGATCGAAGGAGAGCATTGATATTATTTTATTGAAGTATGCTAGAATGTATGTTTGTGACATCCAGTATATGGATTATATGGATGTGATTATTTAAGTCATCTGGTTTATGGATGCGGTTATTTATGTCATCGATACATAGGTGTGGCTAATTATGATACCCAGTGTAGTATATAATTGTTTATGATATCCGAATTATGGATGTTATTATATATGGCACCTAGTATATGTATATAGTTGTTATGACTTTTGGTAAATAGGTAGTGGTGACATCCGGTATATGGATATGACTGTCTCCTATTCTTTATGTATAAACATACAGTTATATTCGGATACTATCATGAGTTGTGTGTGATGTCATATGTATATTGAGAAAAAATAATAACGAATTGTAAACTAATCTAGTGAGTAAGATTATACACTCCAAGAGTTATATTGTGACCGTGAGTTACATAAAGAAATACGAATAGGCTACAAACTGAATACAGGAGATGTGATCATAAGAGATAGACGATTGGGTCAAGTATTATATAATACATGATATTGTATGATAATGCAATTGGTCCTGTGTACGCAGAAGAATGCATATAGAAAGAATTTATGACCCATTAAGCTGCAGTATCAACCATAAGTAGGAAAATATTGAAACTGATTCTTGAAATTTGTTCAACTGCATCATAGTTGAATTACAATGGTATTATAATACAAAACTATGACTTGACTGATTTTACTCACTAAGCTGTTGAGCTCACCACCACGTATTGATGTTTTCGGGTCACGGCAAGGCAAAAGTCCGGCTTAGAGCTGAAAGGATGTCCTCCTGAGATGATGCATGTATTTTATTGTAGAATATGATTCCCTTTTGTAAACTCTGATTTTATTAGTAATTGTGAGTTAGTGCTAGTGACAGTAGATAGTGATACACTTTGATAAATGGATATAATATGAATGTTTGTAGTTGTATATTGAGTAGAATTCATAAATAATTTTGTGTTAGAATATTATATCAAGTGAAGCACTCTTATGTATATGTTTATTTGATGAGATGAATGAAATGATGAAATTTGAAATTGATAAGTAGGCTGATGATGTTAGCCGAAATTAATTATATTGTACTGAGATAGACTCCATATTTTAGAGAGATGTTGTTAAATTTTTGTAGAATATCTGAATAAATAAATATTGAGGTTGATGATTATGAATATTGAGGTAATTAAACACTGGGACTGTTACACTCGTCCACCTCTCTGACTGCGGCCAGCCACCGCCCCAACTCCGTGTCACATTCTTCTCCTTTTTCTCTCTTCTCCACGCCCAAAGAAACCCGAACCTATTCCATGCTCTTATGCATTCTATTCCTTGCTTCACCGCCGTCACCATCTCCTCCTTGTGCCGTCACTGCCACCAACACTGCTTGTGCCGCGTGCAGTAGCAACCTGCCCATGCTCTGCCAGCCACACCGCTTGTCCTCTGTCCTTCTTTCCCTAACCTTCGTATTCCTCTCCTTGACTGTAGACCCACACCCGAGATCGCCATCGCCTCCCAGCAGTGCTGCCACAGCCCTCTCTCCTTCCTTTGCCGTCACCAACACCCGCCGCTTGCATCACCGCTCGGCGACCACCGCAACCATGTACTTTCCTCTCTCTCCTCCCGTTGTGGCTGCTGTCAACTTGAGAACCAAATCGGGTTCAAATCTAAACTGAACCCGAACCCAAATCCAATTTAATAGAAGTAGGTTTAAGTTATTAGGTGACCTGCAATCAACCAGACCCTTTATGTTCAGATCTGACCCCAGACAGTTCCGTACCCGTTAAGTGTTCGAGTTTGGTTTCTGGGTCGTTTCTCGACCATTTGAAGCCTAATTCAAACGTTTTTTGAGGTGCTAGATTCAGGGAGACCGGGGCTACACGTCCGTTGCAACTCAAAGATCCATCTACTCTAAGAAGGAGAAGGATGACATCACCAAATCAAGTGTTGGATCTCAATCACCAATATGACAAGTACCTAGTGTCCTCTTCTTTACTTGAGTTCAATAGAAATCATGTATAGACCTTCTTTTATGATCATTCCCACAAGTAATTAAATAGATCTAAATAGTAAGCCCTTATGTTATTCTCCTTGTTATGATTACTATAGCATCGATAATTGCATGCATACTACTAGATCAATTTGTAGAGTTATTATAATTTATTCTACTTGCTAATATGAAATGTTCAATCTTTTCCTATTCCTAAAATAGTTCTTCAGTCCTGATAAATTACAATTTAGTCATGTAGGTTCTACAATCAGTTTTCAGCCCTGGAACATTACTGTTTATCCCTGCAAGTTTTTGAAAGTTATTTCTGTCCAGTTTGCAATTTTAAAAAAGTAGATTTCTGATTTCTAAGTAAATTATAACTTTATTATAGATAATTGAGACATGTTATTGTTGATACTGGATTTTTCTTGTATGTTATTGATATTGCCTCAAGTTAATTACTCATATAAGCCATACTTGAATAAGTTGCTACATGATGACAAATAACCGACATGGTTGATCTTGTTCACGTAGAAAGATACCATGATATAGGAATCATAACATGAACATCTTGGACATTGACTGTAGTGGTCAAAATCTGACCCCGTCCAAGATTGCGACACGTGTCCTCACATTCCAACTCTTTGAGGTACATCAGAGCTCTCCACCGAAGTCCATGTTGTTCCGGACCTCCTCCAGATTCTCTATGCTCCAAGGATTCTTTTGTTCCGAAGACTTCAACTTCGAATCTAGCAGCTCCAGCAACAATCCACCCTCGATCTCCGCCGACATTCACACCACATACATTCCTCCACGTGCATAACGTGTGACACCACTCAACATTTGCAGTTATGAACAGTGAAGAAATTTTCTGCATGCAATTCTAACAAGCTCGCACCACTAATCACGACCGTTCAACAAATGGACATGTTCAAATCGTACAATTATGAAGATCTTATCCACACCGTATGATTGAGTATAAGTGAATTTCGTCTTCCAACGAAGAGTGGGCTTCTGGATTCCTGAACCTCAAGACTTCTAATCAACCCTAAGAGACTCATCTTCTTGGGTACCTATAATCTTTGTAATATGAGAATTATAGTGAAGCTCTTCCCCTTCTCGTGATTTTTCCAATTAAGAGTTTTCACGTAAAATCATGTGCGTCTACCTCTCTTTTCTTTGCTGTGCTTTGTTCACGTGTAATACCCCATGTTATTTCATCTATCATTTTGTGGTGAAGATTGACTGTCCAATCACTTATAACGGAAAATCACCATCACAAACTGTGCTTTTATTGAGAGCTGAGTCCCTACATTCAATATCTCCCTCCAAGAAAACTTCCTCAAAAAGTCTCTTCCACAGCGTTGATCGCCTCCAAGAAAGCAAATTGTCACCTCAATGACGCAACATCTAAAGATAAGACCATCAGCACCATTATGTGCACCCCTCCAGCACTTGCCATTGATTAATCGTGTACGATCGAAGACACTGGCTCCTCTTTACCTCAGGGGGAAGCTGCCAATCCCTAACCATTGCAGCAACTCGAAGACCAACTCCTTCGATGCTCGCCAACATGAAAAAGCAGATGAAGGAACAACAAGTATAGCACCCCGTGTTGTAACAAATCAGCACTCTAATACCAGAAGCTTCGAGAGGAGCACCGCATTCTGAAGGGGAAGCCAAAGTTAAATGGCATGCAAACAAATAACTTCAGACAAAATCATCAAATTACTTACCCCAAAAAACTTTAGATGCCGCTTCCGTTCCTTCAAAGGTAGGGCCTTGAGTTCCTCAAGCCCCCCCAAGGGAGTCACCATACCCGCGCGAGGCCACCTCGACGTCTCCCTCCGGAGGAACAATCCTAGTTCCGGATCTACAATGGTCCGTCCCAAAGACAGTTCTTGTAACTATGCGGCAATCCCCGAGGAGTTGACACCACCAGCGACCCTTGCACCGTCCGCAGCCTGAGAATGCTCAGCAGTGTCCACCCTCTCAAGCTTATATGGAGACTGAAGCCCAACATCATCCAAAGTAGGGGCGTCATTGCCTCAATCCCATGTTTGGAGAGCAACATAGTAGTAGAAGGCCCCAAAGCATCTCCAGAGCTGTATTTGCAACCTCTTTAGTAGTTGCGATGACGGGCGAAGCCCTCGAGCACCATCCACGCAGTCGGAGAATCCCACCCGAGCTTCCTCGGCTACAGAGGACTGCTCCGCAACAGTGGACAAAGGAGTGGTCGTGACTTCAAGCAAGTCCATCATCCCTCATCATCAGACTCATCGAACTGAATCTGACGCTTCTTCTGCAAGAGGAAAGCAAGCATCGAAAAACATTTCCCTAACAGAAAACTAAAGAAAGCAAAATTTACCTCGGCGCACAGAAGACGCGAAAAACTAAGCGAAAACCTTCTTCTTTTTGGTGGGAACCATCCGTCCCGGGACTCTCGACTTCCAAGGTCGACAGATGTGGGGATTTCCTCCTGAGCAGGTTTCTCAAGCTCAGAGACAGGTTGGTTCTTACTCGAAGCTAGCAACCTCAGGATGATTGGGGGCTCTGGAGGCCTATTTAGGTCCAGCAGCCAATTCCAGTTGCCTTTATTATAGTTGATGGATGTTAGCTTCCTCAACTTCGCCCCAACATCGGAGATAGGTAAGGTCCCCCTTATAAGGTTCAGAGTCTAAGTTTAGACAATCGAGATGGCACGTGCTCATCTTCCGATTCGGCATCCCACAGACGGTCACCCGAACCACGATGTCTCACATACCATGGTCACTGTTGACCATATTGACAATAATCTGTTCAACCCCGCTCTGAAGTGTAAAGTAACACACACCTTAAGTGGTTCTTCTTAGCAAGTATGCGATGATGAAAACCTCACGCTGACATGCCTTGGGAGCACACAAATCACAAAAGGCCTCGAACACTAGTACTGTATGCCGACCACAGTCGACAACTGGGAGGGGGTGACCTGGTAAAAAAAAAAATCAAAACGATGCAGATGAACCTCATCATCGGCAACATTAGCCTCAGTGCCAGAACTTGGGGATGCATATAAACACCATCCTTATTAGGTGGGGCTAAATAAATATCAACATCGTAGGGGCAAAACTCAATTTTTATCTCCAGATTCAAACGAAAGTCATAACTAGCCAAATATTTATACACCACCTCTTGATCACGGAGCTTGGAGGTTTTTGGATCGAAGACCATTCCAATCCTGATGCGATGGGAAGCTTACTTCCCCTTCTCTACCGCGACCTTTCCTTTGCCCGCGCTGCTGACCGTATCAGATTCTCTCCCTTCTCATTGTACAGAAATAAGAAAACTACTGAGATCTAAGAACCAGAAGATTATAAGAGGGCAAAAAAGAAGAAGATGCAACGATTTGGAAAAATGCCCAAGGCGCGAGAGCATAGCCTTCTCAAACCTAGGGGAACAAATCGTCTCTCGATCAGAGCCTTACATATATTATGGTGGATCAGATTAAAACCATAGCTTTAGATACGCGGTACCCACCTCGAACACCGCGTCCCACAAAAATGATGATAACTTGATCAACGCTGCAGCAGATGTGACGTTAAGGCTCTGCCGGCCTGTAGAGCAACGCACGCCACTATAAGACAAAACTCCAAGCGACAACAAGTAACCTGAGTCTAGGTCTAAAGTATACTTCTCATCTGCTCCCCTCTCTCTATAGAATCCCTGGGAACCTATAGCCCCCGAGGGAAAGTTCACGACCTCCTCCAAAGAGAAGGGAGCAAAGAGGGGCATCTATAGTGGTCAATTTTCGACCTCCTCGAGATCACATCACGTGTCCTTCCAACACTAAACAGGTGAGCGATATGTGTGGCCATTTCCAAAACCTCCAAGCGGGAGTCGACGATCAATTCAAACCCCGAGCGGTTCATGTGGATAAGATGAGGAGATAAAGTTAGTTACAAGCATCCCTATCTCTAAGCCAACTCCTCATTTGAAATTGGTAGTTATTGTTCGACAGATCAACCACATCCACAATTAGAATCAGACTATCAGATAAAATTGGACTCTCGCTCAATCTGTTCAAATTTGGATGTCTAGCCCTAACCGCCTCTTAGATAAGCAGTTAAGTGTTTAAACAGAGCTGAACACTTTGCAGCCTTATCTAAACAGGCATAACCATATAAATAGAGAATTCCTTCCAACATGGAGGGGATTCAAATCTAGAAACCCTCGCACACCAGAGAACCCCATTATAATCACCATTATTATAGTGAAATTCTCCTCTCTCTCTCCGTGATTTTCTCATTCGGGTTTTCGCTTAATTTATTGTGTTTGCGTTGGCTTTTTCTGTGATTTGATCATACCACTCCATTATTTGGTGCGTGGATTAGTTTCTTAGGAGTTACCCATGTGTGTGTGTGTAACTCTTCCTGTAGAGGCCACACAGTTGTAATATACTATGATTAATAATGTTATGATGCAGATATACTAATTGTAATATATATATATATATATATATATATATATATATATATATATATATATATATATATATATATATGTTGATGTTGAAATAATTATATTGTAACACTGTTATTCAGACATGTATTATATATTATCGTGATTGTAATACTATTATAGTATATTATTACTGTTTCTTTCATTTTATCCTCACTAGGTCACTTTCTGATGGCCCTGAGGTTACTTTCTCAGGATTAGCTTGGAGACTTTGCTTTATTGAATATATGATTAGTGCGTGTGTGACTTTCGAAGGAACTTACCTTCTTCATTTCTCGTATGTATTCCTATATTCCTGATATTGATTCTTATTCTTATTCCTATTCTGCTATTATTACTGACTCTTTTGTAGATATATTTGTACTTGTTAAGTCAGTTAGAATATTTTATTACATTATGAATAATTTCTTATACTGAGGCTTAGCGTATATACGTATGGGGTATTTTACTCGCGTATTGAATTGTTGCTTTCACCGGGAAAAGATCTTTACTCTCCAACTTCCCAAACAAAGCTCTGAATCAAGAGCGATTATATGAGGGGCCCACAAGCCCAACTTCCCAAAAAAGATTAAATAATTTACATTTCTCTTCTATTTCAAGCCCCTGTCCAAGGGCTTTGTCACGTTCCTGCTATACTATATTAGAAAGCAAGGCATGATAGGATTTTCTTGATATCAGAGTTTAAGTTTATACCAAATATGGGTAACAGCCTAGATCAATAGTCGGGCTCTAACCACAGTACAACCAGTTATCAAATTAAACTAATCTAAATTTGGATTTGGGAATTCCAGCTACGAGTACAAAAATATCACATTTCTTTTAAAATCAATTCCTGGACTCCTAAGATTGCTTGATTTCATTTGTCATCTGGATTGTTTTGATTCCTTCCCACTTTCTCTTCATCTTTTGATTCCAATCATATATTTTGATTCACGACAATGGTCAGTCAATATTGAGTTTGATTATAGATGTCAGAATGGCGCATCAGAAGCGTGGTAGGCCCATAACCCAAAAGTCTATGGATCATTAAATATTTTTTCTCCCCACTTGAATGAATTTCGAGGACAAATTTTTTTGTAAGGTGGGTAGAAGTGCATCCCCAGTTCTCTGTACTAAGTCTTGATACGGTAAAAATACTTAATTTGACCTTCATGGCACTCAGACTGGGTCCATTTTAGTTTCAGATATTCATTCCCAATATTTTGAATTTTTAAAATTTTCTGAAAAGTTTCTAGAATATTTTGGATAAATTCCTAAATTCGATGTCGATAAGTACCACTGTCGACTCTAGGTTTTTTAATTAACAAACGGGACGAATATCATAAATCTGATTTCAAAGTGTTGTTCATGGAAATATTTTTTATTTTTGAGAATTTGATGGATTTTCTGAATTAATCAAAATTTATACCAATTAAATAATAATATTCTTTCTTTTTCTCTTTCTGTTCCTTTTTCCTTTCCTTCTCCCTTCTTCTACAATGTTCCTCCACCGCCTTCTCTCTTTCCTCCTCCTCCTCTCTCTTGTAGGATCACCTAGAGGGGGGGTGAATAGGTGATGGCTAATCTATTGGTCACTTAATGACAAATAATGCCGAATTAAAAACTATAATGACCTAAACTTAACTCTTACACTAAACACCACGTATAACACAAGAGTGTTGCCGAATTCCCCGTGAAGGGCTCTGGACAAACTCCTCTAGATTCCCCTAGATAAGGGTTGAGGTGCCGTGTTGGCTCTCTTGGTTAAATACAAGTGTTAGCAAACAACCCAAGCATATATCAAATAAGTACAATATGAATATCAAGCATGTAAGGATAAGCACAATAAAAGCATGCAAGATATAAACAAGAGACAAAGAGAGAGAGAGTGAGCAATCGCAAACACAAGGGATTTGTTTCGAGGTTCGAGCACACTTGCTCTACATCCCCGCCTTCGACACACGAAGGATTTCCACTATAATCGATCCCACCGGATCACTCGGTGCCGCAACACCTACAACGAGTTCCCATTAGAACTCCTTGGACTCTCTCTAGTCCGTACACACCGCAAGCCCACAAGCTCGCCGAGGCCGCACCTCAAACACGGAGTTCCCACAAGAACTCGAAAACACCGCGAATGCACTCGTCCGCCTCCTCAAGGAACAAAAGATGAACTTTGGTGATCACAACTCTTGATCACCTAAAATCCTCTCACAAGAACACTCCTATAGAATGGATATGTCAATGGGTTGCTCAAGTGTTTGTGAGAAAAACAAGGATGAGAGTGGTGGAGAAAAACTCAAAGAAAATCTCTTTTAAAACTCTTGATAAAAACTCCCCTTTTGATTGGAAGTATTAGCTCTCAATTTAGTGGAGAAAACTCTTTTAAAGAAGTGGGAAAAACTGGCTCAAAGTCCACTAGAAATCTTGTAGAAAAACAATGCCCCAAACCCCAAATTTATAGGGCTAGAAAAACTAACCGTTGGGGTCTGTCAGAACTGCCGGTCGACCGGCCGGTCGACCGCCAACGGTCATTTTTCCGACCGTTGGAGCAACGGTCGATCGCTCGGTCGACCGAGCTACTGGAACTGAGAGCAGTTTCTCTGTCGGTCGACCGATCCGGTCGACCGGGGTTTTCTAGAGAGCAGAAGCTCTTTGGCGGTCGACCGGGTCGGTCGACCGGCCTCCAGTGCACAAAGGCGTGCACGCTGTGCACGTCGGTTGACCGAGACGGTCGGCCGACTTCCAAGCTGTGGTCGACCGTCCCGGTCGACCGGATGAAGCCAGGAAACATTGTTAAGGGATTAAAAACTTAGTCTTTTTGGCTCACATAAAATCCCATAAAATCACAGAAAATCTACAAAAATAGTTTTACCAATATACTTTGATAAACAAACATGCTTGCACAAAATCAAGGCATGTTACAAATGATTTGGATTTTTGTAATATGGAAAAATTGGCTTAAATGAATAACAGTATTTTCCAAACTTGATTTTTTCAAAACTTCTCCAAATACAAAAACAAGATATTTAAACTCATTTGAAGTATAGAGTGTATGGATATGATCCACTACACAAACATGGTGAAATATCTATGTTTTTGACATTATGCACTAAACATGATTTTGGATAAAATATATAAACTTGAATACCAAAACCAAATATGTATTTTTCTAAAATAGAAAATCTTTTGTAAAAATAAAACTATCAAGAGTGTGTGTGTGTGTATATGTACTTGAGCAATCCACCAACCATTCTATCATTTACATTTTATCTAAAAATAAAATCTTCTAAAACAAACCTAGACACAAGTCTTCATCTTCTTGAAGTCTTCACTTGAAGCCTTCTCATCTTCTTGACTTGGTACAAACACGATCCAATGGCTCTTGGATCAAACCGTGCTAGCTCCAAAACTTGACTTCAAATCCTTTGTTAAAGCTATGCACCTACTAAGATCTTGATCATAAATCTGTCACTAATTAAACACAAGATCATTAGTACTATAACTACATGAGTTGATCATCATCAAAACTAGAGTGATGGGCCTTCGGGCTAACAATCTCCCCCTTTTTGATGATAACAAAACTCATGAAGTTATATATGCATGGATTAAAGTAAAGCTTCAAAGAAGCTTCCCCTTCACTCATGCATAACAAATAAACAAATAAATATGCAATGTATGCTCATAAACATGTATGCAAATCTAGGAGATAAACATGCTAATCAAGCATAAAACAAAATCACAAAATCTTTTTCTCCTATTTGCAACACAAAACATATATGCATAAACATAAACTTTCCCCCTTAAGCAAGGAAAACATGCATATATCTCAAATACTTCTCCCCTTTTTGTCAATCATCAACAAAGGGGTTAAAGTAAAAACAAAATCAAATAAATTTTTCTCCCCTTTTTGTCCGAAACAAGGAACCAATGAAGGGGTAAACATAAATCAATTAATAAAGGATTATATGCGATATAATTCATGAAGAGGAAGACGCTAAGTTAGCTTCCCTACACATATGCATTACATGAAGAAGGGATGACAAGCCCCAATTCACATAACACATATTATATAATGCATAAGAGGAGATGTGAAGCTCCCCTACACACGTGTACCACATAATGAAGAGTTGTCAAGCTCCTCAATATACAATACACTCAATATGAATCTATATGTAGAAGAGATGTTAAGCTCTCCTTGCATATAGGCAATACAAATCAAATTTTTTTTTATAAAACAAAATTTTGAATTTTCTCAATAAAACAAATCTTGAGAATTTTTCTTAAAATTTCATTTTCTTATCATAAACAACTTTGTGCTTTAAACATGTCAAACAATTTTAACTCAAGCACAAATAACTCATATATATGTATGAAAAATGAGTATACCAATTGAAATTGATACATACATATATAAGAAAACAAAATATGAGTATATACAAAAAATAGAATCAAATTGATACCAATTGAAAGAATCCAATGATACCAATTGAAACAACAATAATATCAAAGTATAAGTCATAAACATTGAAGAATAAATAACTAGTTAAATTAATTTTTGAGAAACTAGTTAAAGATCCTTCAAAAACATGAAACCAAGTCATATGTTTTCATGAATCATACCAAATACAAGAATTGACACTCGATCTATGAAGCTCAAAAATATGTTCATGAACCAAAGTCATGACAAACAAATAAGGTGTGAGTGTTCAAAAATCATGTAACTAGCATTTTCATGAAAATAGTCAATGAAGCTCAAAATGATCAAAACAAATTATTCATTTTATTTTATCAAACAAAACATGAAAATTCATTTTTCATTAAAAACAATAAACTTCTAGGTATATGTATGATTTATCTAAATCTAACAATATGCATACATATCCCAAATATAAAACGAGTCTATTAATAGTATTTGCATGAAGGTAAGAGACTCAAAAAGGATATACATGTATATTTATTAGATTTGAATAAAAAATACATATACATGAAGTAAAACATGAAAATTGGCAAAACAAGTATAAATGAAAGAATCATCAAAACTAGTCTATACATGTGCATATAGTGGGTACAAATGAGCATGAAGTGCAAACATATATAAGTCAATTTGTTGCTCACTATTTGTACATGTATAAATACAAGTTTTAATGGAATCTACATCTAAACATGAATTTACCACATGAAACACAAAAACAAATAAAACATGAACATGCTAAATGATATTACAAATGAATAAGCATGTAAATAAATTAGGAGTTTAGAGATAGTTACCAACTCCAAAGCTCCAAACATGGTGGTTATCCCACCAAAACTCCTTGATAGCGGTGCATCAAATGTATATCCTTGTAGTCCATGCAACCACCACCAAGGCACCAAATCTCTCACGTCTTGTGAGAGCCCTCACCTACATCAAATACAAAAGGTGGGGACTTTGGTACCCATTTTCTTTGGGTCCTTGGGGGTTAGCTTTGTAAGGCACCCAAACATTTTTATTATTAGTAAAATTTAAAACATGCAACTTATCAAAATAAAATTTTGCTAAATGGCCTTTGCGGCCACAATGTGTACACTTGTACACCTTAGTATGCATATGAGTGTGTTTGTGGTCATGGCGTGCAACATATGCATGATGAGAAAGATGTGCATGAATATGTTGAGTTTGTTTCTTTGTAAACAAAGACTCCAATCTAGAATGATTAAATGCACATGTGCTCAAAGTTGAGCTCAAACAATTTATTTTATTTTTTAAAAGATTAATCTCATTTTCATTAATAGTAGCATGTAAAGCATAATGACAATGAGAATCATTTTTCTTATTTTTCGAAACAAAATCCTTTTCTTTTTCAAACATTTTTCTTTTTAAACAAGAGTTTTCTTGAAAAACAACTTCTTTTTGTTTTTCCACCAAAACAATTTGATTTTTCAAAGACATATTCCCTTCACATAAATCATTCAATTTAGACATTAAGAAATATTCTCATTTTTCAAGACTTCATTTTCTTTTTCTATGCATGCAATCTTAGTTCTAAATGAATCTTTTTCCTTTAGCATGCAATCAAATTTCTTTTTCAAATTTTTATTATCTTTCTTAATCATGTCATATTTTCCAAGAAGGAGTTGACAAAAAGTGCTAAGCTCATCATATGACATGTCATTTTCATCTACCTCTGATTTGGTAGTTACCTCAAGGGGGTTATCCCCTTGGACCATATAACACTTGTTGGAGACTTCACTTCCAACATCCGAATCGCTCCCCGCATAATATAGATCCTTTTCGCCGAGGGAGGTGATGATGTTCCATGCTACAAAAGCCGAATCAACATTAGAAACCCTAGATAAATATTCATCATTTAGGGTACTTTTCAAAGCATGAATGGCTTTTGAGTTAGCCTCAATATACTTGTTATTATTAACATATGAATCATTAATGGTAGCAAGATAAACATGAATGCTTAGGGCCTTGAGGTACAAGGACATCTTAACCTTCCAAATTTGGATGTTAAGAATGTCAAAAGTGGGTGGTGACATGAAGTCCATGGTGTGTGTACAAAATACGTGATTAGCCTAAAATGAGGATCTTTAACTCTAGGTGTAAGACCCAAATTCAGAGCACTTGGCTCTGATACCAATTGTAGGATCACCTAGAGGGGGGGTGAATAGGTGATGGCTAATCTATTGGTCACTTAATGACAAATAATGCGGAATTAAAAACTATAATGAGCTAAACTTAACTCTTACACTAAACACCACGTATAACACAAGAGTGTTGCCGAATTCCCCATGAAGGGCTCTGGACAAACTCCTCTAGATTCCCTAGATAAGGGTTGATGTGCCGCGTTGGCTCTCTTGGTTAAATATAAGTGTTAGCAAACAACCCAAGCATATATCAAATAAGCACAATATGAATATCAAGCATGTAAGGATAAGCACAATAAAAGCATGCAAGATATAAACAAGAGACAAAGAGAGAGAGTGTGAGCAATCGCAAGCACAAGGGATTTGTTTCGAGGTTCGAGCACACTTGCTCTACATCCCCGCCTTCGACACACGAAGGATTTCCACTATAATCGATCCCACCGGATCACTCGGTGCCGCAACACCTACAACGAGTTCCCATTAGAACTCCTTGGACTCTCTCTAGTCCGTACACACCGCAAGCCCACAAGCTCGCCGAGGCCGCACTTCAAACACGGAGTTCCCACAAGAACTCGAAAACACCCGCGGACGCACTTGTCCGCCTCCTCAAGGAACAAAGATGAACTTTGGTGATCACAACTCTTGATCACCTAAAATCCTCTCACAAGAACACTCCTATAGAATGAATATGTCAATGGGTTGCTCAAGTGTTTGTGAGAAAAACAAGGATGAGAGTGGTGGAGGAAAACTCAAAGAAAATCTCTTTAAAACTCTTGATAAAAACTCCCCTTTTGATTGGAAGTATTAGCTCTCAATTTAGTGGAGAAAACTCTTTTAAAGAAGTAGGAAAAACTGGCTCAAAGTCCACTAGAAATCTTGTAGAAAAACAATGCCCAAACCCCCAAATTTATAGAGCTAGAAAAACTAGCCGTTGGGTCTGTCAGAACTGGCGGTCGACCGGCCGGTCGACCGCCAACGGTCATTTTCCGACCGTTGGAGCAACGATCGACCGCTCGGTCGATCGAGCTACTGGAACAAAGAGCAGTTTCTCTGTCGGTCGACCGATCCGGTCGACCGGGGTTTTCCAGATAGCAGAAGCTCTCTGGCGGTCGACCGGGTCGGTCGACCGGCCCTCCAGTGCACAAAGGCGTGCACGCTGTGCACGTCGGTCGACCGAGACGGTCGGCCGACTTCCAAGCTGCGGTCGACCGTCCTGGTCGACCAGCTGAAGCCAGGAAACATTGTTAAGGGATTAAAAACTTGGTCTTTTTGGCTCACATAAAATCCCATAAAATCACAGAAAATCTACAAAAATAGTTTTACCAATATACTTTGATAAACAAACATGCTTGCACAAAATCAAGGCATGTTACAAATGATTTGGACTATTTTTGTAATATGAAAAAATTGGCTTAAATGAAAACAGTATTTTCCAAACTTGATTTTTTCAAAACTTCTCCAAATACAAAAACAAGATATTTAAACTCATTTGAAGCATAGAGTGTATGGATATGATCCACTACACAAACATGGTGAAATATCTATGTTTTTGACATTATGCACTAAACATGATTTTGGATAAAATATATAAACTTGAATACCAAAAACCAAATATGTATTTTTCTAAAATAGAAAATCTTTTGTAAAAACAAAACTATCAAGAGTGTGTGTGTGTATATGTACTTGAGCAATCCACCAACTATTCTATCATTTACATTTTATCTAAAAATAAAATCTTCTAAAACAAACCTAGACACAAGTCTTCATCTTCTTGAAGTCTTCACTTGAAGCCTTCTCATCTTCTTGACTTGGTCCAAACATGATCCAATGGCTCTTGGATCAAACCGTGCTAGCTCCAAAACTTGACTTCAAATCCTTTGTTGAAGCTATGCACCTACTAAGAACTTGATCATAAATCTGTCACTAATTAAACACAAGATCATTAGTACTATTACTACATGAGCTGATCATCATCAAAACTAGAGTGATGGGCCTTCGGGCCAACATCTCTCTCTCTCTTACACCCCCTATTTCACTCTCTGTCTTACTCCCCCTCTCCCTCTCTCCTCACTGTCGCTGGCAGGCCGTCTGTGACTGCCTTACCGATGGCTGCTACCGGCCCTCCCCTCTTATCCTCTCTCTAGTCTCTCTTCCTCTCCTTTCCTCTTCCTATTTCTTTTCTTCTTTTCTCCTGCTCCTGGCCACTGCCATCCATGTCGCCGGCCAGCCAGGCCATCCCCCATCGTGTTGCCCAGCAGCGCCACCCCTGCTCTCTCATTCTCTCTATCTCCCTATATCCATCTCTCTTCATTCTCTTCTATATTTCTTTCTTTCTTTCTCTCCTCGTTTCTCTCCTTATGTGTGTGGCCGGCCGGCCAAAACCTCCGTCCACCGTCCGGCGCCGTCACATAGCCCCCTGACGCCATCGTTGGTCCCCTCTTCTCTCTTTCCCTCTCTCATTCTCTCTCTCATATTGGGTCAAACCCAATTGCCCACAACCCGATCTAAATTCGACCCAATAGCAACAAATCTGCATCTAAATAAAGAAAGGTAAATTTTCATAAACCCCCTGTTAAATAAGATTTATTACATTTTAAATCCTATAAATTACATATTAACCTATTTTTATTAATTTTAGTATTCGGGCGATATCTTCACCATCCGAAGTCTCATTTGGATGATTCTCAAGTCGTTGCGATCGTAAAAAATAGAGCTACATTTGGTGATATCTATGTGAGTGTTTTTTTTTATAAGTTATATTTCAATGTGTTAAATAAAATTTATCTATTAAATTATATTCATTGTTTAATAAATGATGTAAATTGCATTGATCGTCTAATAAATCATGTAAATGGTAAAACGCTTAATTAAAAATATGATTGTATTCTTTTTATAAACATTTCAATAAAGTAATATTTTATTGTGATTCATGAATTAATATAAAATGTAAATAAATTATCTATATATTTAGTGATTATTAGACTGTAAATTAAAGAAATTTTAGATTAATAAATAAATTGATAATTTTAATGTGATATAAAGAGTTTGAAAATAGATAACTGTATATAATTATCTTGTGATATTGATCAGTTGATAATATTAAAATTGTTATAACAAATATTAATATATTGATACTGTCACTATTACCTGACCTGTGAGAACAAACACTGTCATACTGAATACATGTTCGTGATTTCATGAATTATTATTATATCGTATGCACATTTCTATATGTTATGATCGTGAACACTATCATATCATGTTCTTGTATCACTTTTGCAAAGATTCACATGTATACGTGCTTTGATGATTACTATATTCCTATTACATGAATCACTATTCCTGTTATATGAATTACAATTACTTGAATATTCATGTGTTATTGTTACATGAATATTAGCTGAATACAGTTACATGACTGTTTCTTGTATCACTAATATGGTTATGATACTCATATTACCTGGACATACCGGCAACTGGCCTAAGTGCCACACTGAACTAAGTGCCACACCATATATGTGATGGGGGCCACCTTTTGAATCCGTAGGACCATCTCTAAACTCCCACATCTTATGGATCTCATGCCTTCTGTTATTCTGTATATGTCATGTTATCCTGATACACGTTATAAGCATTGTTATTGTTTCTGACATACTGTGTAGTTTAAATATAATAAACATAACATGGGATGAGAGAAACTGAAAGTTGATTAGGTCTTATTGGGTGGATGTCATGGATCCATATTAGTCCTACTGTAGGGGACATGATAGTACTGACTACCATTTGTTGTAACTTATTGAGCTTCTTATTTTTTGTTTCCTATTTCACCTTAGCTTGGTCGGCCTTGGTCACAAAACCAATGGATTGTTTAAGGCTTGGGATACACCCACCTGATTAGAGCTCTTGACCTTTGAGTTTTCAATTAAAATAATTAAACTGCATAAACAATTATGACGACATGAGCGATTACTATTTGATCACTCTCTCGTTCAGATAATGGCACCTGTATGCCTCGTTCGAATGTGTTGCTAGAGTACGGGCTCCAGTATGATTGTCAGTGTTATGAGATACTGTGAGAGATTGATTAAAATATCAAGTGATACTGATTTTTATTATTATATAATATTAATATATTGCTCTTCACCTGCATTACTATATTGAACTTTCTAATTTTTTTTTGTTTACTAGCATGATACAAGGCATGTATATTCTGCTCTTCATGTATTCTCTGTAGATATATTATTCATGTATATTCACAAATACTATAACACGATTATTTATGTTTATCATCTGTGTAAATGTTCATATTAATCACTGCCACCATTCGTGCTACTGTTAGAGCTAATATTTGTTACTGTTCATGTTACTGTTAATAGTAATAACCGTTACAATTCATGATAATTTTACGATAAATTTAATAGTATATAATTAAAATATTTATCTTTTCATTCATATTACATATTAAAAACGTGTTAATGGCTATAAAAGTAAAATAATGTTAATTGATATATATATATATATATATATATATATATATATATATATATATATATATATATATAGAGAGATAGACTTGTATCCTTTTTCAAAGGATTTGATCCCGGATCCTTCCCACTCAAATTCAACCCTCCAACATTCGAATACAAGATCCACTCCGTTGAAGTTGATCTATACTATTTCAAGTATCTATAAACCAAAAATCAAGTGTTTTAAATACTTTTTGCCCATCCATCAAGTAGGGAAAAAACGGACGGCCTAAATAGTGAGTTGGTTAGTTTAACGGTGTAGAACATTTGAAATCTAACAAAAATTAGTTTATAGGGGTTTTTAAATGTTTAGATCATAATGAAATGGCCGGATCGAGAATTTGTATGTCTAAAGACATAGATCTAACCAACTCACTACTTTCGGCCGTCCATTTTGCGTCGCTTGATGGATGGGCAAAAAGTATTTAAAACACTTGATTTTTGGTTTGTAGATACTTGAAATAGTATAGATCAACTTCAACGGAGTGGATCTTGTATTCGAATGTTGGAGGGTTGATTTTGAGTGGGAAGGATCCGGGATCAAATCCTTTTGAAAGGATACAAGTCTATCTCTATATATATATATATATATATATATATATATATATATGTATATATATATATAAAACTCTCCTGATTGACATCAATATTGTTTTAATCTTGTATTGTATATTATGGTAGAAGTCACATCGTTGTAATATGTTAGCTATTAATAATGTCATGATGCAGATATAATAATTGTAATATATATACTGATGTGGATATAATTATATTGTATCACTGTTATTTAGACATGTATTATATATTATTGTGATTGTAATACTATTATAGTATATTATTACTGCTTTCTTTATTTTATCACTTATTAGGTCGCTTTGTCAATATTAGCTTGGAGACTTTGTAGTATTGGGCATATTATTAATGCGTGCGAGACTTTAGAAGGAACTTACCCTCTTCATCTCTCGTATGTATTCCTATATTCTTGATATTGATTCTTATTCTTGTTCTTATTCTGCTATTATCACTGATTCTTTTGTAGATATACTTATACTTGTTTAAGTCAGCTGTAATATTTTATTACATCACGAATAATTTCCTGTATTGAGGCTTAGTGTATATACGCACGGGGTATTCTCCTCGTATATATGCGTCGACGACTCTTGTCGTGTTCCCGTTATAGTATATTTTAGAAGGCGAGGCGTGACACTCCGTATCCTCTCCAACCACAGCACGTTATCACCCAATATAAGACAACTGAGTGATCGCTCGTACCCCCTAAATAAGGCAGTACCCTTATTCATGACTCCTGTTTTTTTACTTTCATTACATTATCAAATAAAACTATATTCTGCTTCTAACTATTTTCAGCCTTCTTCGCTCGGAGCCCAATGGTTGCCGCTCTGTTGTAGGTTCAACTCTGCTTAGGGATGGCAATGCAAGCAACCGCCCACGGGCTTTCCTAATACAAACCTACGGGTGGATCATTAGGCGAATGTACCCTTAGTAGTTTTCCTCTACCAAGTGCGGAACACAGTCGCAACCAACAGCCCCCCTTATCTTATAGACGTTTGTACCCTGGTAGTTTTACTCTGCCGGGCGCGAAACGTAAACTCCAGTCTACGGTCGGATGAGATCTAAACTGGATCGTCACTCTGCTGCGGTCCTACCCCTCCTCGGAGTAGACGCATCCAATCTGTCGATAGGTCGCACCCCCATTCAGGTTCATATGAAGTTCACAGTTTCGCTGATGAGGCAAAATCTTACTCGAAAGCAATCGTGAACTCAACTTTGCTGCTGAGATTCTCTACTCGGAGGCCCAACCCCGCTGCTGGGATTCCTCCCAATCGGAGGTCCGGATCGTCATTCTGTTGTAGGTTTTACCCCTGCTTGGAGTAGAAGCATTCAATCTGTCACTGGGTCGCATCCCCACTTTAGGGCCCTTTCCAAAATTTGCAGGTTAACAATTTGGAGAGCCTACAATTGCGCGAAACACATGGTATATACATGAGGTTTTTTTTGTTTGGATTATCCCCTCAGTGTACTAGAGCGTGTCAGATTTCGGAGTCAAAAACTCCGAACATACTGGAAAACTGACACTTGGGGCCCACCTTATTTTCGTCCCTATGTTTTCCAATAGCAAAACAGCCCCTAAGACAAACGATATGGAACCCTCCCCCCCCAAAAAAGGACAAATCCAGAAAGTTTTCAATTGTTTTAATATTCTGTTTAAATTAAGAAATTACAGCTGGATTAATCCTAATTGAGGGGCCAAAATCTGTTCTCCCTAACTAGTTATTTTGCTTGTAGGTCTTGTTTGACAAGATCAGTAATCTCTATTAATTACCCGATCACTTAAACAGTTTTTATTTTTCAACAAATGAGACAAAAAAACATGGGGTGACAATTTGCTCGGTTCTGATTTTTAAGGGGTCTAAATAGTGCTTATTGATATGACCGATTGAATTTTTCAATTTGCACGAGTTTGAGCAAGAAAATTTACAAATCATTTGTGAAGGAGCCAGATCTAGACTCAATTCTTTATATTTTTGTTTTTGTGTGTCCCTTTGTTAGATTTATCTTTTGTAGCGCAATAAGAGCTAATAACTAAATTATTGTTATTCTCTTAACCAAAGAATGCGAGGGAAAAGGAAAAAGTTTTCTAATTTTTGCTATATTAACAATCAAAAGGAAGAGTAGTGTTTAAATATGTCATGTCATGTTTTAATTATTAGTTTTATTATTGATTTTTAGTTACACTATTGACAACACTGACTCAATACAATACCTCGATCCATAAAAGACGAAATATTAGTGTTAGTTACTTATGATTGTATTTTGAGAAATTAATGATTAAAAAAATAAAGTCTGTGAAGTAGATTACAATTTCTTAAAAGTTACAAAAAATTATTCATTCATATTTTAAGCGCACTTGCATTTGGACGTCTCAGAAAAGTAAGAGCAAAAATCTAATATTGTGTTACTTTGTATTAAACTCAGTTGGTTACTGCGCACGAAATTCTGGGTCTGATTTCTTAACTAATGAAGATACAGTTGAAGCTATGATTGGGTATATTGAGACTACTATTCTCGTGCAGGGGCGGTTCTGAGCCGGTTCAACCAGTGCGACTGCGTAACACCCCTAATTTTAGGAGGCCCTGCCGACAACCTCGCTGTCCGCCACCGAGTGAGGCGAAGCTTGGCCTTTGCTGTGTTCTTGACTGTATGCGAGGTCTCTGGATTTCTCGCCGCCGTGGTGTGTGGGAGGGCGGAGATGACGGATTGGTGGAGGTTAATGTTGGATGTATATTTGGTTTTGGAGGAAAAAAATTGAGTTTACCTCTATTTGTTTTGATATTTAGTCCCACCTAGGATAGACCAAAGAAGTTTGAGTGGTATTTATACTAACTCTTTATAAGCTTATTATTATGAGTGTTAGGTCATGGGCCACCTTTTCACACGTGTGCGCACATGCCGAACCGAACCGGGCCAGACTCGTGCGGCGCGTACCCACGGCTTGCAGGCATGAATGCAGCTTCGTTCAAGGGGTTCTTGGACCTGCTACATTTTGAAAATTATTTTTTATCTTTCGGAGCTAACTCCGAGCTTCTGGGCTAAGTGACCCAAATACCTGGACTCGAAATGATTCCCAAGCACTTGACCTCAGAATCATCCCCGAGTACTTGGATTCGGAGTGATCTCGGAGTAAACCCCAAACACTTGGACTCGGGATCATCCCGAGCACTTGAACCTCAAAGTCTTTCCGGAGCACTTAGACTCGGAATATTCCCGAGCTCTATCTCACTCTCCTGAAGTACTTCACTGTTTTGATTTGTAACGTTTCTTGACTCGGTAAAAGCGGATCTGCGAACATACGGAGTTGTCGCAAAATAATTGCAACCAATGTGAATTTGCGCTTGTTTTGTGCGGGGGCTGCTAGTAATGGACAGTGCTCTGTGTCTATAAATATAGTCTCTTTATTCATTCTCTGGGTCAACAGAAAACTGAAATATACAGCTACATTCCTTTTCTCCACTGTCATATTTCTTCTAGTTTTATTTCAAGTTTCTAGGCAACAATTCGCTGGTTAAGTAAGAGGTTTTTCCTACTGTCCTAAGCTGAGTGCTGGTGATTCCGAGAGATTTTTTTACCGCCACTGACAAAACTGAATCAACATCTGGACAAGGAAACAGGCTTTGCTCCTTTAGGATAACGACTAATTGATTGCATTCTCTAGGTCTGATTTAATATTCTGTTTTGATTTTTGTAGCAGCATGCTAGGAAGTTAGTTTAATTTGTTTTGTCAAGATAATTGATTTGCATGTTTAAAAAATAGCACAGTTTTACCCAACAATTGAGGGCAGTTGGGGTTGGATTAAGGGGGTTGGCCTTGGGTTGGTTATGGGGTGGAGTATGTTTGCTGGAGCCACTAGATCTTCAGGTAAAATTTTAACCTAATTATGCCAAATTCCTTCAAAAAGTTACACATCTAAAGTAAGACCTATATGAATAAATGTATGGGCCGAGTTTAGCGAAGGGTAGCCCCTATAAACTTTTTTTCGGAAGCAAAAGGATAGCTCATGTCATTCTGCAGCGTCCACACCCAAGAGCCCAAATTTTTTTTAAAAAAAAAAAATTAAGGAGCTGAAAAGATCTAACGACTCAATTCGCTGACAATTTTAATAGAACTGAACGCACAGACGCATCGCATGTGTCCGTGTCGCATATTCTGGGAGTGAGGTTGTTTAAACCCAAAAAAGTGATACGTAGTCCCAAAAAATAAGTTAAGATTTTGGGATAGTTTTACCCTCAAATGAAAAGTCCAAAATATAGAATTAACTTTTCAAATATTACAACTTTACTATAACAATTAGTTATTATATCTACTTAATTCGTAAGTACGCCCAACCCCTATGACCTTATTCTCCTTCAACCTCAAAACTCTCTCTATTATTCAACTCATAATCTTAGAAATTTTGAACTCACCCCCCCCCCCCCCCCCCCCCCCCCCCCCCCCCCCCCCCCCCCAAAAAAAAAAAAAAAAAAAAAAATCTTTGCCTACACCCCAAGGTCTCCAGCACCTGACACGCTTTGAATCTTTTGTTTTGTTGATAACACTGCATTAGCTTATCAAGAAATTCAAATAATGAGAATGAGATGACAAAAGAAAATTGAACAGCATACGAACACTTTCATTATTATTAGTGTGATTGTCATCCAGAAGACTTTACTAGTGACATTTCATGTACATGATTATCTGCAGCCGGAAAGATTTGAAGTCACATGAAACATATATTACATGAACTTATTTAATTTTCCAGCAGAGCGTTGTTTTTTTTTTTTTTTTTTTCTTTCAAGTTCATCTTGCCTGGATGCTGCTCCAACAACCACGACATTTGTCCTAGTCAAGGAGGAACTGTGGATTTAAGTAATAATAAGAATATAGCTGATATGACACAAAACAACCATTAAAATATGTACAAGGAGGATCACTCCCGATCACAGAGGAAGCAATTTGTAACAAAAATTGCATAAGAATAGAAAAGAAGAGCCTCAGAATCTCTGAATATAGTAATCAATAGTGTTGAAACTTTCGACTTGATAGTGTGTTTACAAGCAAATTTAATATATATATATATATATATATATATATATATATATACTCATGTCCGGTCTAATGTACGAGGAGAGCTATACGAGAGCCAGGAGATTAATGGAGAGGGAGTGAGAAGAGAGGGAGGAGGAGGAACTCGTTTTGAGATGGGACAGAGAGATGATAATTAATTTCAAATTGAGGTTATAATTAATTTTTTCACTTAAATTGAATATATAGAATATAATTTTTTTACTGACTCTATTAAATAATTAACTAATGAGCCCATTTATTACTTCTTTAAATATAAATAACCACGCCCACAGGTCACAAACTTGCCCTGCATTCGCAAAACACTCGGAAAAGTACGCGATCGGTCGCAGGCGGCTTCAATCAAGCCCCCAAAGTAAATTCCCGCACCCGCCCCTGTATTAAAAACAAAGCCCCTCCTTTTCTCTTTCTGCCTCTCTCTTTAATTCGATTCCTTTCATCTATGGCGTCCTCTGCGAACGACGGCGGAGTCGGCGGGAAATTCCGGAGGCGCCCTTTCCGCAAGGCGCCGGCGACCCCCTACGATCGGCCCCAGGCGGCAATCAGAAGGGTAAACCCTAACCCTAACAACCTTATTGGTGGCAATAATGGGTGGATTTCAAAGATTGTAGATCCCGCTTCTAGAATCATCGCTCGGGGTGCCTCCAAGTTCTTCGCCTCCGTCTTCCAGAAGCGCCTCACAGGCCCCCAGCCTCAGCCCTGTCCTCCTCCTCCTCCTCCAGGTTCGGTTCTTGCGCCTGTTGGTTCTTTTCTTGATTAGGGTTTTCATTCGAGGTTTTAGGATTTTGGTGCCTTTTAAATGTTGAACTCACTGTTTTCTGGATGGATAGGCAAAAATGACTCTTTTTTCTTAATTCTGTATGGCCTTTTACATTGTGATTTGCATGTTTTGCTCGTTTAGCTATTCAGTAATTCATGTTAAATCTAGCTATTTTGTGAATATGGGCAGTATGACTGTGAAAACTGTACTAGGAAGTTTTGATTTTCAAGGAGTTTTAATCAAAACCGACCGAAGTGAGGTTTAGATTTTCTCCCGTGACTCATATAGAAACTTTATCCATCGGTCCATCTTCATCCGCGAGTGAAAGAGCAACATGGAACCCCTCCTTCTTCCTCTCTCAGCTCTCCCCTCCTTTTCCCTCCTATTTCATTCTCTTTCCCTCCTCCTCTTGACCGATTCGTTAGTTTCCCACCGGCAGTGGCGGTATACTAGTATATTTCCTGTCTTTCTTGGTTGTTGCAGTCTCATTGGTTCTATTTTGGATTTTTCTTTTTCATTGGATATTGGTTTGTTTTGGTCGATGATTTGTAATGAATGGATTGCAAAAGATGACTGATTTATTTCTTCAGTGTGATCACCTCTTATTTGAATGAATCCAGTTCTAAATGCTCAGGGAGAAATTTAAATACAATATGTCATCTTCGTGTGAATATGGTGTATGAGGCATATTGAAGTTGGTTATACCTTCCCCCTCTGATAAGGGTGTATAGTATTGTTGTGCATGTTATATATTATTGTTATTGTTATTTAAAGTTTTAGGGGTTCGGTTCATTTTTATGTTAAACTTTCGATAGTACACAGTGGGAATATCAAAAAGATAACTCTTTTCCTCCAATGTGTGCTGCAAAATCTACTATATTGTGGGTGAGGGTACATGCTGGACATCACCTGCTCCCCCCCACCACAGAGTCATCATGGTGTTCTTGAGTCAGATGTGCCAAAAAGGCTAGTTTACAATATTGATTTTTCACATCATAAAATGGCATCATGATCACTCAAATCAAAGCCTCCGCCCATCAAAATGGAGCCGGATATGGAGCAAAACTCAAGGTCAAGGAAGTGTCATGAAAGAAATTAACAAAGTTTTGTGACAACCTCATATCAACCCTCTTTGATTGGTGCCGCATTTATAGCCATGGTAATCGTGAGAGAGAGAGAGTTATGTCGTAGAACCTTAATAGCCAGTTCATGGGTAGGTAAAGCTGTAAACTTCTTCTTCTCTCTCTGCTGTTGTTTAAAAGCTTTTGCAATTGAACCACTTTCCTTCAAACAAGGTTGCGCTTGAACAGACATGGGGCACAAGCACCAATCAGTACCGGTACGCAGATACAACAAAATCCTAAAATCTAGGATGCAGGTTCTTGGAACTGCAATAAGAAGGTAATTGATTAATTAATACATGTCATAAAAACATCAAATGATGATAACAAGACATGACATAAGGCATTATTACAACACGAACAACATTGTTCCATTGTCCAAATGCATTCAAATGAGAGATGGATCATGAGACAGTATCAGAACATTTAAAATTATACGAGCTAAACATGTTGTATAATATACATTATAAAGCATGAGGGAAAAAAGAATTGACTTATCTGAAAATTGTCATATTCCACCTATAGGGAGTATGGATATGGACATAGGGATATGGATATGCTACAACATGGACATGGTGGCATAACAAATCCTAAAAAATGGGATATGGGCACAGAGTGACATGACTACTTATGTATGTCTCTGTGCTTGTATATAGATAATAAACATTAAAATCCATAGTGGTTAGAAATGATTTATTAAAATCACTAACTTCTGCATAAGTCGTGAAATCAAACTGAAATCTAAAAAGCCAATCCAATGCATCATTTTTGAGCTTGTGATGTTTGTCAATTGTTTGCAAGTTGTTTAGTTTCTACTTCCACTTTTATCAAAGGGTCCTTTTATATACAACATGTGAATTAAATGTGTTTGACATGCAATCTTTAGATCTTTTAAAAGCGGAGATGGCTCTTACACACATTTTTTTTTATTTTCCTGAATCCGACACGATGCATTTGATATCTGTCAAGCAAGTGTTATGCAAGTTTCGGAGTCCAACAGGTGCTGACACGGACACGACACAGTTTGAAGTATTTGAGCTTCCTAGTCAACATCTATCAACAATATAGAATCATGTAATTGAATGAAATTTATCATGTAATTACACGAGCACTATAATATTTTTATAGCACAAAGCATAACATATTTATTTATTTTATCTATATAACAATTACACGAGCATGTAACTAGATCAGAAATGCAATCAAAGTCAGATCATCAACATGCTCAACCTCCAATGTTTTAGGATTTTAGTTTACTTTTTGAGTTTTTGGTAAGATGGGATTTGTTCTGTCTTGTAGGAGATTTTTTGAGTTATCTATTAGATAGTTTGGAAATATAAGTCTATCACTTATTTAAATAAGGAAAAATCTTGTGGAGTACTATGTAGAGTCGAACCTGTTTTGAATTTGGGATCTAAGTCAAATAAGTGAGTGAAAAGACAAATGCAAGGTTGTCATATAGCATTACTGCTCACATGAACAGTAACCTCATGAGTCGTGAACAGTAAATCCATGATGTTAGAAGGGTTGAGTTGTGTGAAATAAGATAGTGAATAGAATTCAATTGCATTGCATGGTAAGACTTGGGCCTTTATTTTCTCTTTTCCTCTTCTTCTCCCTGGAATTATTTTGCTTATGCATAATGTCATTTCTCTTGTCCTTTTTATTGGCTTTAATTTGAGTTTAGCTACGTTCTCACTACCGTTTGGCAGCACAACTCCATGGTTAATGATTGACTGTGTTGCATTACAAGCTTTACAACTTAATCTAAAATATCGGTATTGGTATCGGTATGAACAAATGATGTTAATATCAATATCAATATTAGTCGTCATAATCGATATCAACCTATATTATTGGGTTAATATCGTATTCAATACCTCAAACCCTGATATGGTATTTTTGATATACATCACAATCGGCCAATATTTGAAACCTTGCTTTAGAACATGTTGGGATAGATCCAATCTTATTGTAGTTCTAGGAGTTTATTTCTCCATTGGATTTGGGAATCCAGATGAATGCCTTATTTGGCCGTCTAGTTTTGACTAAAGTCCTAGGGATTGCAATCCAAAAAATTGATCAATCCTTTGGATTAGAATAAAGAGGTCTAATTCTTTTTCTTCTATTTATCAAAAGGGTCTATCCTGGCCAGCAAACTGGACACAAGTTAAGGAGTTGTTGGCAAGTATGTGCAAACTCTTTTGATTGTAATCCAAAGTAGTTCTACACTTTGGAAATCCAGTGAGCTTTCAACCAGAATGAAATTATTGGATGTTCACTCGCAACCTTAATCTCTTGTACCGGGGTCCTTATAATTTTTTTTCTTTTAAAGCAATATGGAGTTTCACAATATGAAACATTGTGCCTAGCTGACCAAATAAAACTGCATCTCATACCCCGTTCACATTATGCCTTGCAGGCATACGTTTGGTTAAACCAAAAAACCTGGGGTAGCCTTGCACCATTTCCAAACAGTAACATCAGCATCAATGATGACATCATAAGTTCATATATGGGTTCTAAAACATGAGCGACAACTGAAATGCGAACTTTCTTACCTCCATCTCATAAGCCTTGAATGTGTTCCTTGTTAGAAATTTTTTTGTTCAATGTTGATATGGCGATTGATTCATATTCAATTTATCTTTTACAATCTGATGCAGTTTTATTTGGTTGGCTAGGCACAATGTTTCTTTGCTATGCATATCTTTTTTCTTCATTTTAGAAATATGGATTTGATTATTCCATTACTCTTATTTTTGAAACGTCTTTATGTGCAGAGGAAAACCTTCTACCCGGTCGCAGAGCTCCTGAAGCTGCTTGTAATGTAAGATTACTAATTCTATATTCTTATGTGCATATCTGGTTTATTTTCCTTTCCCTTTTAAGGTTATTTTATATATTGGGTTTTATCATACAATCTGGTTACATCCTTTGATCACTGTTATCTCTGTTAGGGTAACTATCTTTAGGTCTTGTTAAGGCTGAATTTGTACACTATATTAATTGATGATATGGAAGTTTTCATTCTTGATGTAATGTTGTTGACTTCTTAAAAACTTTCTTGATGTTTTCATCTTAATTTCTTGTGTAAACTGCTGATGGCACCCATTGTATAAAATATTCTTCATGTAACAACTCTATTGTATCATGCATGTGACCCCGTTAAACTTTTCCCCCATGCAACAATCTTCTTTTTTGTCTTTTTATTAATCATTCATGTTTAAACCCATGATTAAGTGGGGAGATTTTTAGGAAAGAGCAAGTCTTTAAGGGTCACCTGCATGGAACGTACTGGTTTCCAAGACAGTGTATAGCTATGAGAGGGGTTAGTAAAAAAAACTTTTATGTGGGGTGTTATCTGATGAAACCCCCATAGTACGCATCTGTTATCTTCAACTTACCGTGCTTCTTGTTCCTGTAGAAACCTCTTCCTAATCAAGTATGAGTAACTTCTTTTTCTTGGTCATCTCTGATGGGATGTCTCTTTTAATGCTTTGATGATTATCAGCTGTTGGTTGTGAATAAAATTATTAAACAGTTGTCTTATGGAGAGCCATTTCTGATAGTAGAATCAATCTTGAGATATCATCATTTCACACTGAGTGAAGATCTGGACATGTATGATGTTCTTAGAAGCACTACTATATTTAAGTACATCTTTGATCTGGTTGCTAATTTCTGTTGGTGGCTTCAACTGAAATTCACTTATTGGTGCTTCTATTTGCATTGGGGATATTTTCAATGATTAGTTTTTGCTAATTTTGAACACCAGCCATATGTTTAGCTATCCGATGCTCCTGAAACTACCAAAATTTTAAAAATTCTCCAAGTGTCTTTTTTGATCAATATTTGTGTGTAACTCATCAAATCAACTTTGCTTTCTGTTTTATATTTGTTTAATATATACTGGGTTGTTTCTAGTAAGGATTGTTCAAACAGAAGTTTTACCTTATTATGGATGCAAACGCCTATGAGTTTTTATCTGTGATCAAGTCTGTCTAAGAACCTTGAAAGAGTTCCAAATGAAGTTATTGTTGTTGAGAGGCAGACACTTTTTTTTGTCATCACCATCTTAACTTGTTTGCATCAAAACTGTTTGCCATTGAGCACAAAGGCTCCATTGACAACTTGACAACATTTTATTAATCCTTCATTGACCTCTTAATTGATGCCAAGCTTCTCTGAATGGAAATGGGCTTGCCATAAGTAATAGAAAAATAGAGGGGCTTGACTGATATCCTAGAAGCTCAGCCAGCACCTTATCGCGTCATGAAATTTAAATGTGCCCAACCAAGGAGCAACTCTCTGAAATTCTCATAGATGAGAAAAGAAGAGGAAATATGCTGATATATTCTTTCCGAACTTTATATTCAACTCGTAAGCACCGGTTCTGTAAAGAGTCAAACAAAACACATTCGCATAATGAATCCAGTTGGTTTTTCTTCCCAGAATCTCCGTCCTGATTATCCAGTAGAGGGGTTTGTGCGGAAATGGATGTGCAATCCCCAGAAGCATCCCACTGTTGAAATATCCATACATACCAGAAGCATCCATTGTCATATCTTTAGAGGCATGTTCCGGGAAAACATTCGCTGGCAAAGAAGACTTCCATATATGGAAGAACTAAGAAAGACACACACACACACACACATTCCCATTTAACAGACCTGAAGCTTATATATTATGTCCAGCTCCAGCATTTCTAGTGCGTAAAAGCACCCAAACTTGACTGATGGTGATAAAAAAGTTTAATCAGCCATATCAAGCGAGTTAGTGAATCACTTCATGCTTGTGTAAAGTGATGATTGTTTCTATCTCGTGCATCGGCTACATCCCATCATCTTATAGCTATATCTTGGGGATATCTACCCATATAAAGATGTGTCATTCCATTAGGTAAACCACCAACCAACACACACAAACAGTCACACATGAAAAGAAAAAAGATGTGTCATTCTGCCATAAGGAATTTTTTTTGGTGTATGTAAATTTAGGACCCTCAGCTAGAATTTTCAGGTGAACTGTTTCAGTACTGTAGAAATGACAGATTTTCTGGTTGGAATTGTCATTTATTCCAAATTCTACTCCATGAGCCCAAATTCATTGTGTAAATAACTGAATATACTCTTTTGTGGCAATGGAAAGACCATCGGACCATGAAATCCTCGTTTTGAATTTGTGGTGCATGATGCCTTTGAATTGGTGGTTTTCATAAATCATCCCAATTATTGTCCTGTATGGTCACTTGGGATCCTTCAAATAAGAACTATCCATGATGTGCCCAAACCATATCAGGACTGTCTGAACATTTAAGATGCTCGGTTTGAGATAATAAGATGTGTCAATCTGCAGGAACTGCGGTTCATTTTGTTTTCTTTTACCTTTATTAGTCAACAGCAACTGCCTTGTCTTCCTTGTTTGACAACATTACTTTCTCCTTATTTGATTTTCTTGTTGGTGTTTTATCCATTTTATATTCTTGCTTCTCTTTTCTTGTTAGAATGTATGTTTGAATCCTGATTAAACAACACTGACGACAGCATGTTCTATACTTTTCAGAATCTTCAGATGCAGAAACCATCAGAAAAAGCACCGGCACAGAAGGGTGCCAATGGAGAGAATGTAGCAAACCTTAATAACACTGATGGATGCCAGGAAGAAACAATTTCTGTCAGAGATGGTTTTATTGAACTTGAACAGCTGCTGAAGAAGAAAACCTTCACAAGGTAAGTATTCTGTACTTCGCTTCTTTATACTTACTGAACTGTTAGTCTGTTTCCCAGCTCTATTAGTAATACTTCTAATCGTGCTAGGCGCTATTGTAAGTTGTATCTCACACCATTTATTTTTAGTCTGTCTGGTTACAACATTGTTTTTTTCCTTCCTCTGACCATGCTACAGGTTCTTATTTAAGAAGTCTATGTGTCTTGTCAATTGATCTTATTTTTTATTCACTTTTCAGTTTAGCACATTTATATCTTAATTGATTATATTGACATTGAGAATTGAGATCCTAATTTTCATGATATAGATAAACTGTTTCTTGTCTTTCTAATTATTTGTGTACTTCATTATTATTTTCTGTCTCTCTAATAAAGATTGACACTGGACAGAGTGGAATTTGACCGCTTGACAGATTTACTCCGTTCGAGAACTGTAGAACCAAGTACATCAAAACAACCAGTTGATTATGAGAAGAAGGAAGAAACAATGGTCGCAGAAGAAGCACACTACAAAACACAGTCAATTGTAGAACCAAGTACATCACAGCTGGTCTTCAGTTCGAAATCAAAGGAAAATATAATAATTTCAGAACAAGAAGACAAAACGAAGTCCTCAAGTTTGCACAGGAATGTCAAAGATTCTGCTGTTACTTTGCGTATAGGAGGACAACCCTCTCAGGTTTCTCTTCCACTTTGTTTTGTTCATGTACTCTTGATTAAGATAGACTTGATCTTTCGTGAGAATAGTGTGAAAAACCATTTGGCTAGCATCTCCCCACTAATGTGAGCTTACACTGTATAGTATAATCTGTGTATTGTCTCAGTAACAAAAGACTGGTGTTTTGTGTTCCACATCAGGCTCCTTTCCTGCTAACAGTTACCTTTGCTAGGAATCAAATGTCAATTTAAAAATCATCCGGTTGAGATCCGAGTGAAAGGGATCTCGGCTTTCAAAAAGATATAACTTCTTGCATTCTATATGGTTGCCGATAAATGATATTTTACTGAAGTTTCTTACATTTTCATGTAATTTCTAAATGTCAACAGGTCTTTGTGAAGTTCCATATTTTTCTTGAAAATCACATTATCTTGAATGGCCTTAATTGTTTGTTGATCGTGCTTGTACTTCTTGTTATTATCGTATTTGAATTTCAGATTCCTGAGGAAGAAGCTATTTCACCGACAGAACTTGCCAAGGAATATATGGGCTCTAGGCCATCAAAAGTGTCTCCTTCCACTTTGAGTTTGCGAAGTCAGATACTTCAGGAAGATACAACTTTATCAACTGAGCCATATTCAAAGAAGCTATCTATGGCCTTGCTTGCTTCCAGACCTTCTATTCATTCTTCTCAAATTGGTGAACATTCTGATAACGGCTATATGACTCCGAGACCTCGTGGGAGATCAGCATTGTACAAGATGTCTCGTTCTCCGTATTTTAATGTCCATAAAACCACAAACATCAGGGTATGTGCCAATGCGTGTAGACCCGACACTGCCTATTATTTTTGAAGTTGATAGCCAAAGCTTTTATGTTGTCATAAGTTGCATTCCGTGCTCATTTATCTTGATATGCTGTGACTGCAGGGTGGCAGACCTGTCAGGTATGGCTTAGCTAGCTCCTCAATGTCATCTCCACTAGTACCACTAAATATGCTTCCTAGTGGCGAAAAGGTCAGCTTGTTCTTTGGTCACTATTATCTTTATTTTGCTTTGTGATTGTCCAATACATTAGTTTTTGCTTGGTTGTTTTATTTGTTTATATTGTACAAGCCAGATAGATATCAGGGGATGTGGGGGTGAGTCAAGTGACTCAAGTCCCCTGAACTCCCTTTTCCTTATGGCTTCATAAGAGAGCCACCATGGATCATTTTCCCCTCTGGCTCTGGTAAATTTGTACCCGTGTCTTTACCTATCTAATATCTTAGATAATGTAACCATATTCTGCTTCGGATCAAATTTGGACGCTTGATACTTACATTACTACCTCTGAGTCATGAGTCGAGCAGACTCTCTTGCATAAACAAGTGCTATACAGTTCATGTTTTCCTGTGCTTATTTTGTATTCTAAATGTGTTTCTCCATAAGAGTTATGTTTTTCCATATTATTGCCTGAGCTGACAATAGCACATTAGTGCAAATATTGATTAAGAGTGCAAATATTGAGTAAAGAGTGTTGTGATCTTGCATTGTGAGGTTACATGGACAAGAATTTTGGGGCATTTTAAGTGGATAAATTTTGGGAGACTAAACAAGATTATTATCCGACTGTCCAGATCGGAACAGATAAGGAATCATGGAATGAGTATGAAGAATAACTTAGTTAAAGAAGGAGAGAACTAGAAAACCTTAGCCGTCACATGTAAACTACTCAAATCATATCATTCACCATTATTTTCTATCCAATTTAGCCGTTATATGGGCATTACTTAGCAAAAACATGGCAATGCGCTTGGAATTCCATAATTGAACTTTTTGAAACTCTATAACTGAATTTAGTTACTGCTACTTAATTAAGACCTAAATACAACCAAATTCAACTCCTGGTATTCCACAAGTATTGATCACCAATTAGCTAACAGCAAGTAGAGATATCTAATTATCTCTTGACATAAAGAAATGACTCGTAAGTTTGAATTAAACATCCTAACAAAAAATGCCATTGCCCTCCTAAAGCATTTATTCATTTACAAGCATGTATTAATTTGTTCATGGTTTGAAGAAACCTGACTCTAATTAAGTGGCTTTGCTTGCAACTCAAACATCTTCCTTCACTGTTTGTTTCTTGCTTAAGATTGCAACTAATAGATGATCTACCCATTGTACAATATAATTCCATTGGAAGGACAATTGAAAGAAAGATACTAGAATTGGTTGGTCAGGCATGGGGGACGTTGCAATTTGCTGAACCTGAAGTAGATGAAGTTGGTGGATTGAACTGGTGACAGACATGCTTCACTTCATGAGTGGAATCAATTTTTTTTTTGGTCTCTGGATTATAATATGGCTTGGAACTTAACTTGAATCTGCATTTGGCACTGGATGTATTAAGAGGCATTGCAGTTGGCTTGAAGGTTGAATTTGGATTGGTTCTGGATTGTGTTCTTGTTTTACTTAGGAATTTGCATCTTGTTTTTTTTTCTGTACCAATGGTGGAGAAGAAGCTATAGCATGCGGAGTATGAAGATGTTTTGGTGGCATGGAGAAACATTGGCCTTGTTTGGCAACAAGAGTTAGAAAGAGTTAGGCTTCTATCCTTGCTAGCTCTTCCAAACACTCATTTGGATTAAGAGTTGGTGTGTAATCATGGCATGACTTGTCAAGGGCAAAATTGGGATTTAAAAAAAATAATAAGCACTTTGCCCCCAACTTTTGGGGGCAAGTGCCTAACTCCTACACCAACTCAAAGTTGGTGTAGGAATACGTTCCCCCACTCTTCCTAAGTTCTCTCTCTAAGACCCCTTACTCTTACTCTTCCAACTCCACTTACCAAACGCGACCATTGTGTTTCTCTGTTGTTTCAACCTAACTGAGTATTCATTTAGCACAATTAAATGGAATGATTATGAGAGGATTTCTAGTGGAAATAGCATCCAATTTTGCAGGACCAAATGAAAGCTTGATAGGCATTAATTTTCTATGGATCCCCCACTGTTTCATAAGAGGAAAAACTTGATCCATCATCCAACAATCTAAAATTATGAGATATATTTAATGATGAATTGTCTAAGAGAAGTTGGCTTATTCATCAGGCAATGGAGGTTAATATCTAAGCAAAGGTTTGCAAAAAGACGGTAGTTTGCGAAATGTAGACATGATAACAAGGATAAAGATTAAAAAGCAGGAAAGTAGGACTGATTAAAGGATAGAGTACTTGATAGACGAATTTTTTGTACCAAGTTGATGTAGCTCTTGGTTGCAAGATTACTAGGCTCTGGGGCCATGGTCTGAAGAATCGGCCAATCCGATACGAATCGGCCGTTCATATCGAAAATAGCCAATAGCAAGATAGAGTTGGTGGTACGTAATCAGAATCGATCAGAATTGGCCGATATCAAGGTTGTAATCGGTCGGAATCGGCCGATATTTGTCGATTCTATTCTGATTGATTTCGACACAACTATTGCCAAATTTCAACAAACTCAGCAGGTCCCGATTCTGCATCATAAAAATTTGATTAATTGGCAACGACTCTTTACTGTTAGACTGGATTCCATCAGTCTCTTAATTCAATATCGTAAAGTAATGATGTCAAATTTTATATTGCTTTCGGTGTCTCATTGGTATAATGATTATTCACGAGTCTGAGAGAATCCTATGCTTACTCTTACTAAAGATTATAAATACTCTTCTCCCTTGCGAATAATCCTGAAATGAGAATTGAGAAAAAAATTCAAAACTGGTCACTAACTAGAGGAATAATTTGTTTGATTAATTGTTTTTAAAACTTTATTTTTAATTTTTTTAAAAATGGTTAGAAATGAGCAATAATTTGTTGTCTCCAATACAAGTAATTGATTTATTTAGGAAATATTAGAAAATAGTTAGAAAACGGTTGTCATGAATATAATTAAGTAATATAATTAGTTTATTAGATTTATTGTACATTAGTTTGTTAGATTAATTGTTTAAACTTACTTTGTTAGAAAAAATTGTTAAATTTTTGTTACTAAATGATTACAATCAATATAAATGACTGATTAAGTTTAGAAAATGTTAGAAAATGATTAGAAAATTGTTGTTAAGAATATAATTAGTTTGTTAGATTAATTATATTGTAATGTCTTTGTGAATACCATATTAGTTATGTCTTTATATCAACTGCTTTGAAGTGTAATGTTTTGTCTAAATGTGACTTAAATTCCATCAATTATTTTAACAAAATGTCAAAATGCAACTAATTATCTAAATAATTTTTAAATATTTCTAATTTTTTTTACCGAGACCGATATCTCCGAGAAATGACTGATATTGCCGATTCTGATACCTAAAACTGCCAGTCGATTCCGATTCTGATATTTCAAACCATGCTATGGGCTTTTTCTAAATTTAGAAAATTTGGGAGTAAGATCTTAAGATCATAGGGAAAGTAGAAGAAGAAGAACATATTAGGAGGAAATAAATAGAAGACCTCAGCCTTCATAGCACCACCTTACATAACCATTATTGTAAACCTCAGACTTCACAACACTGCCTTATGTCGCCCCCACGTGCAATGCACCTCTGCCTCTTCCTTGCACAACAACCAACATAACTAATTGGTGAATGATATGTTCGGGAATGAACATTGCTGAAATCTTCTGATTGTACCAAAATGGGAACGTTAGATCCACGTAATGTTTTAAAATCATGGATTGAGGTTTTGACGTCTCCGTTTCCGGTGATATCGGTTTCAAAGGTGTGTAGTATAAAACAATGCGTAAAAATCAGTTTTGGAGTATCAGATGAAACTTCAAAGCCCCAGATTTTGAGAAGTAACAAAAAAAATACAGGGGAAGAGAGAGAGATAAGGGAAGCACTTATCCTTTCATTGGTGCAGGTTAGGTTAAGTTTTATGTTTTAAACTAATATGGGTTGGGTTAGAATCAACCTGATCACTTAGATAAAGAATATTTAGACTTCAGCTGCAAATATCACCCGAAACCCGTAAGCCAACCCCGTAAATTGTAAGAAATGTTTGGACTTTATCTTATAAATATGACCCCGGAATCTGACCCATTTAACTTATTACGAATCGATGATATCTTTTGACATTTAACCTTTAAAATCTAACTACAATACACCTTTTGTTAGGACCTATTTAAGGTAGCATCCTTTAAAATAAAAAAATGTCATCTCCTATTTGAATTCTTTTCACATAAAACTCCCTCATATGTATAATCTTTAAAGCTCTTTATTAACGAAACCAGAACTAATACTGAAACCCGCGAAACGACCGAATCTAGTGGAAACTACCATTTTTGACAGAGTTTGAAACCAAAACAGATCTCAACCTTGGTTTAAATGACACCTAATATGTTAATGCAGTACTCATAATTCCAAGGTCTCTGACGATGTGTGTCGAATACAATCTTACATTCTCCAAGGATCTCTATTGTTTTTGTTTTGTTTTGTTTTTAAATAATTAGTTTGTCCACATATTTTCCCTTTCTTTTTAATCATTTGGACCTATATTAGATTCCACACAAGTTTGTTTGCTTGTTTCACTTTGACAATTAGCCATATCATCCCTCATAAATGCATCTATAGTAGATTGTCGAGGTTCTTGATGCAAGTGAAATGAAATTCAACCATAATTGAGGTCTACTAGAGTTTATGAAGCTTGGACACAAACATGACACAGAACACAACACAATTGTTCATAAAAAAATGTCATGGTTTGACGATTTGACACTAGAATAATAGAATATATATATAAAAATAACAAAGAAAGTGCACAGATACATACATACACAGACATGTCTATGCATCCAACGGTCAAAGCATATTTCAAATAATATAATAACACAATGATTGCAACCCGTATGTTTTTATGACACTGCAAGAGTAGCGCTCGTGTCTTCAAATTTCTAGAGTAACTGAATGTATCTCACTTCTTATATCACATAGGCCAATATTTTCTTGGCCATTCTTCACTAAAAATGGTATTTTATGTATAAATGGAAATGAATAAACATGTCAAACATGTCATGTGAGCAAATGCATGAGAAATCTTAGACATGTGTCCAAGAAGTGTCCGGCAAATGTCCTAAATTTAAAGATATACTATATGGTTGCAGACACGTTGGAGAAGTGTCCGACATGTGCACAAGGAACGGCCACATGTGTTGACGTGTTCTGACACGCATGTGTCGACGTATGTCCGACCACAAGCACAACTTCAAGATAATAGATTGGAGTGTTTGTGCTTGTTTGGATAATAATGGAGCTTAATATTACACTTGAGTTTGACTTGCTAAGCTAAATGAACGAGCTCTTACGAGCTAGTATGAACCCAGCTGAGTTCACAACAACAACAACACAACAACAACAACAACTAAGCCATTTGTCCCAAGTATTTGGGGTAGGCTACATGAACCAAAAGAGAATTGCACCGGATCGGGACATATGGATCAGCTTTCTCCACTCATTCATAGCTGAGTTCACGAACAACTTATTTCTGATTTTGGCATTAGCTACTCTTAAGCCTTTTTGGATGTGCAGATTTCATTTTTTTTTTAACTCAATTTGCTGGGTTTTTGTGGTGCCAGTTTTTAATGCTTTAACTCATACAAGCTGACCTGTCTCATTATATTGTGTACTTTTTATTATGGCCTACTCCCATTTTAATAATAATCAAGAAATTGTAAGAGTGCATCTTTAATTCATTATCTGCCTATAATGTAATAAATCAGTAGATTTTAATCTGTTTCCCGTTTGTCTTGATGAAGAAGCTAATTCAAATGGCCACATTTTTAGCTGTAGGCTAAGAAGCTGATTAGTGGAGAACAAATTTGTGAACGATTTTAGGCTATTTAGGGTTAGGGTTTTGTGGGGATATTGAAGAACTGAACATAGAAAGTTAATAGCAGCAAAAAGATGATTTCACACCTTTTCAATAGGATTTCGAATCCAGCATTATTTCACATGTCACGAATCTGGAGGAGGAAAATTTTCCTACGTTAAGTATCTGAAATCATAAAATAAAGCATAATATTGATGACAGAAATTCTAGTACATATATTAGGTTTTTTTTTTTTGACATTTTAACCAAACCAAAATACCGCTGATAAATTAAACAATGATAAACCAGTCCACAACAAGCTGAATACCAAACTAAATAAAAACAATAAATACTAACTAATCATGTGTCCCTGCTAACTATTGTAAATGATGAAAACTGATCTTCTAAACAAATTAGGCTTTGATGCGTTTATGTTGAACGCAAGTTGTCCTCTGTTTCTAATGTTCTATATCGTCTTAGGTTCTGCAGGGATCATTTTACTGTTTCCTTTAGATAGACGGTGTGCTGTTAGTTGTGCCATACTTGTTCCCTTTCACAAAGAAGTTATCAACAACTTCACCAAATTTATGTATCTTGTACTTTTCCTCTGCCACTAAATATGTTGTTAATCAAACTTTGTTGCCTGAATACTGGAGCTACTTTTGATTTGTACAGATATTAAAAAGGGGTAGTGCAGTGTTGGATAGCGATGTTGGGTCATTTGGTCCTACACGAAGGATTCGCCAGAAGTCTGATTTGATGTCTCCTAGTGGGAGACACTCCTCTCCCAGAAATCTTCGGCCTTCCCTCACAGCTCCTCTTCATCAGGATGTTAATGAAAGATCTGGGTCTGCAACTCAGAAAACTTTTGCAGGTGTTACTTCTGTTCCTCCCCAGTCAACTGAAATGGCAAGGAAAATCTTTTTAGAGCTTGATAAACTTGTACCTTCTCCAAGGGAAAAGTTATCTGAAAATAAAGGTATTTATCAGTTATGAATAGCCATCTAAACTTAACTCTTTAATTTTTTAATTTAAAAATCACAGACTGTCAAAATATTGAAAATATAGATTCATCTTAACATACAAGGTAACGGTAATTTGAATGCAGCTAGTGGGTCTCCTCTGCCAAGCCTGAGAAATTCCATTTCTCCAAAGCACGACAGAATTAAAGATAACAGCCCATCAGAGAATGCTTCAGCAGTCAAAGCAACAGATGCAGTTGTTGGCATGGGTAGTCCTGTGACATCTTCCACAGATGTAAGGTCTAGCAGGAAAATTGCAGATACTACCACCGTGTCAGATTCAGCTGCAATTCCTTCAAGAGAAGAGCCAGCTTTTCAGATGAGTTTGGCTGAGGTAGATATCTATATGTTTCATCATTTTTTCCCTAGGTGCTCTGCAAATATTTTAATTTTTGGATTTCAGCTATGTATACTATTTTCCATTCTGATTATTGTGGTTTTTCTTTAAATTGATTCTTCTTCTTCTTCTTCTTCTTCTTCTTCTTTTTGTAAAAAGAAGTCTCTGGAGTGGGGCGCTAAGTACAATATGGCTAGTGCTTCTCGACTATCAACTTCTGGAAGTGATAAATCATTGGGGAAGTCTCTGGCATATCCCTCTAAAAGCATAGCTGCTTCCAGTTCTATGTTAAAAGGGGATGTTGTGAAAGCTTCTGATAGGCCTGCTACTGAAAAAAGAGTTGATTTTATGTTTTCTCCTGCACCTGCTTTGGGCTCCCAGCCATCTCTAACACCTGCTATACCACCTTCTTTGGCTGACAGTCCAATTACGAAGAAAGAAATATCTGCTCTGCATCTAAATCATCTTCAGAAGGTTTGTCAACCACGAATGCTATGTGTGGTGCTGTGAGTCTGAAAGTTGATGCAAGGTTAGACACACTACTGGATCTAGAAATTTGCATTTTAAGATATTTTCCATTTTTTACCCTTCAAGTCAACGGAAGCTTAAATTTGTAAGAAATATTTTGTTTAAATATTACTTGCTTCTTGCATGGTGCAGTGCTACTACAGCAGGTATAATAGAAAGCCCAGGTTTGGATAATGGCGGTAAAACTCAGAAGGCTGATGACTTCCATAGATCATTTGAAAATGCTACTACCTCAGGTTCATCGACATCAACAAGCGCCGTCTTATTTACATCTGGAGCTTGTATTGGTCCAAGTCAGAGCAATGGATCTCTAACTTCATTTTCTTCCTTCCCGGTTTCTGCTGGCTCAGCTGCAGCGTATTTCAGCGACATCAGCACCACAGCCAATTCGAGCACTCAATCAGTATCCGTTGCGCAACCCATAGTTGCCTCAACTCCTTCGCTTCAGTTTGGGTCTGGCACATCAGGTGCTGCTCCCATTTCATTTCCTGTGTCTGGGGATAAATCTGATGCTGTAAAGACTTCACCTTTCGCCATAAGCAGTTCCATTGCTCCAGGGACATCAAATGCATTTTCAAACACAAATATCACAGGTTCTTCTCCAGCAACTTCATCTCTATTCTCAAACATAGGTGGTATCTCCTCTGCTCCAGCAACGTCATCACCTTTGCTTCTAAATGCGACCAGCGGCTCCTCATTGCTGACAACTTCATCTGCCTTTCCAAGTCCAACGAATGGTATCTCTGGGTTCAGTGCTTCAGCACAATCTAGTGCAAGCTTGTCGTTTGCTACAAACAGTTTCTCCAACTCTGGTTCTCATTTTGTTGGAACTGCTGGATCTACCATTGGTGCTCAGCCCCCTCAATTAGGAATTGGAACGACAAGCTTTCCAAACTCTGCAGTTCAAGGCAGTTCCTTTTCTTCAGCACCAACATTTGGGTTGAATTCCTTTTCCACACTAAATTCTGTTTCTTCACCATTTGGGGATGCAACTTCTGTGAGCAAAATTTTCGGTTCACATGCTGGTTTCTCTTGTGCTGCTGCTGGTTCTTCTACCCCAGCCAGTATCCCTTCCTTTCCACCAATAGCTTCTAGCAGTTTGTTCAGTTCCAATACCCAGCAATCCCCATCACCCATGTTGCCTTCTACGTTAGGATCTAACCCATCTTTACCATCCACAGGCTTTGTATTTGGATCGCCAGCTCCTTCTGGTGCATCATCAGGACCAGTATTCTCATTCTCGTCAACCAGAACCACTACTTCAGCAGCTTCTCCATCCCCTGCTCAGCCAGTGTCAAACATACCAATGCAAGGCGCTGGTTTTGGTTTGAGCTCCCCAGGGGATGATCGGATGAATGTTGAGGATGCCATGGTTGATGACAGCATCCAAGCTTCTGGTCCTTCAGTCACTACATTTGGCCAACCAGCCAACTCGTTGCCAACCCCGAATTTACCATTTGGCACTCCAGCTGCTCCATCAGGAGGACCATCAGTATTTCAGTTTGGCAGCAATCAGAATTCTACCGTTCCTCAGAACTCATTTCAATCGGCTGGAAGTTTTGAGTTTTCTGCTGGAGGAGGAAGCTTTTCGTTAGGTAGTGGTGCTGGCGACAAGTCTGGTAGGAGAATTGTCAGAGTAAAAAGAGACAAGCACCGGAAAAAGTAGGTCAGATTATCCGCAGTAGACAGGAACACAAAGAGTAGTTCTTCCGGGAGTCAACACTGGCTGGAGTATTTGTTCATCGAATAGCATAAAGAACTTGAAGGCGAGAGAGGTATGCATCATCTGCTTTTTTCCCATCGATGTGCTGAATTTCCTGATACATTGGCAAATTGCCCAGTGCATTGATGACATGCAAGATGGTCGTTAGATGTTTCTTTTCCTTTTTCTCGGCCCCTTCTATTTCCTTTTCTTGCATAGGGGCTCTATTCTTTCAATTTTGGCTTCGTCAGCTGTGATATGTATTGGTAAATTTGCATTTAACCTGGTATTGAGCACAGATGATACATACTGCAGGTGGAATGTACATTTTCCTTGTAACATAAAAGAAACTATATATGCATCAATCTGTACCGCATTATTTTGTTTGCCATGTGTTGATTACTAGCTCCAGATTGTGATCTGTATACAGAGTGGAACTCTTGTAGGGAGAACTCTGTGTGTGTACCTGTTGAACTTGAAACTAGTCCTTTAAGAGTTCTCATGGGTTATCTCATGGGTGATGTGTACTGTTCATCTTGATCTACAAAATTAATCAATTGAGAGGTCAAGAGATTTTGAAACCTTTTACCCATGCGTTAACCATCATCTTATTTTTCCACCTAAATAACAGCAATTCATAATGATGGTGAAAAAGAGCTTTGCAAGTCACTTTATCTTTTATTTTCCTAGATTAATATGGGTATGTCAAGATGAATGGTGTGGGATGACCCGTTACAAAATTTTCAACATGTTCTCGATGTTGATGTTAGCCACTCAAATGGAAGATTTACTTCATTAAAGTTGATAAAGTTGATTGATGTTATTTAAATGACTAAAAACAAAAAATAGTTATCTTACATTTTCTTGCTCATCCATCAAGAGCGCAAAAGGACGATTAAAGATAGGATGTTCTTTTTATGATTTTGGGCTTCAAATTCACGATCCAGTCTTTCGATCACCGTCTTGTTATGAATTTATAACGAAAAATATATTATTTCAAGCCTTTGTACACTTAGTATTTAATACTTTCCAGAGCTCCAGTATGTATATAAATTTATATGTGTTGCAGTATATATCCTAGATCAAGTCTTCAAAATAAACATTTCACATCTAGAATTACCATTTCTAAATTTAAGGCGATAGTATTTACAACTTAGTGAATACTAGTCAAAAGTAAAATTTTCTTTTCCAATCAAACTTATACGGAAGAAGATAAGTACAAAGAAGGTTCCAACGAACCCAAAAAGATAGAAAGGTCAACAATTATTAGAGAATTGTCCGAGAAGTAACAATTTGTAAGCCCAAAAGGCAGGGTACATTTTTGAAAAAGTCACCAAACTTTAGGGCTTCTTTTGCACTTTACCCCTGCTTTATGGAAATATTTTGATAAAATCATGAAAGTTCGTAGTACTATAGTGAAATTTAGCCCAATAAAAGGGAAAAAGTTGCTCAATGCAACTCTTATTGAAATACAATTCTTCAAACATATATACCTGCATATATTTTGTATTTATATAACACATCTCTACTTTAAATTCATGCAAATAACTTCTTTTCAAGAATTCATTTTATATATAAATAAATGATTTTTCAAGAGTTTTTTTCCTCCTGTCATAGTAATTAACAATCCAATATACATTTTTTAGGTTTCTCAAATAAACAAAATCCAGTATATATTAATCAAGTTAAGAGAAAAGATCTGCTATGGCTTCAATTGGAAAAAAAATGAAATCCAATATATTAATCAGAAAAGTTACAATGAATAGGAGCTGGGCCCTGCCCGGTCATAAAACTTGGGGATGTAAATGAATTACAAACCAATGGAAGCCAACAGACCCCGATTGAACAGAGTTTTTTACATGTAAAGAGATGCACACTCAACTCTAGCCCCAAATGAATACAGTTTTTACATATAAAGAGTTGCATAAGCAACTAAAAGGTTGGGAAATATGTGGGTGGGGTGTGTGGGTGGGTTGGGGGTTGGGGGGTGCCTACAGCTAAGGTACACTATGTTAGGTCAACTTCCTACACTGTTCTGAACTTCCATCCCAGGCCCATACCATGGCTCGATGTCTCTTTGGCTTTTGCAGATCAATGCGATCCCGCAAGAAAATAAACGAATCAAATGTCGGTGATGACAGATGTAACGGTGTAACTCTACAAAAATTAGTATAACATCTGCTGAGATGCATTCCCCTGCCTCCGAAAAATTGAACAACATCTACTCTGATGATGCACTATTATGGTCAGAACATCTACTTAATGATATCATTGTGGATTGTGTATCTGAACCCTCTGCTTGGATCCTCCTATAGAAGAGAACATAAGCAGCTGATGACTTTATGGAAGTTTCATCAGATAAGGGTTGAACATGGTGGTCATTGAAGTCATACCAATGGTTGGCTCTATCATGCTGCAAATAGTGACGGAGCTGTTTAGTGTCATCTAAAAGAGAGTTTAAAAAAAAAAACAAGATAGTTCTCATTTTCACTTTCAAATCAGATTTACAGTGCGTGCACGTGCTGATGATGGTGGCAGTCGTGTGCCAGAATGTAGGTATGCGCATGTGATTTTCAGTTTGATATACAGATGCATCATACATATGTTTGAACGTCATACATGCACAGTGCATGCGGTCATGTGAGTGAGGGGCTATAAGCATGCACATGTACATCTCTATCTGTATATACGTAAATGGTTGAGGTTTTTTATGCAATTGGTTACATGATTCATTTCAAAATGAAAAGCTGACCAAAATGAGAGTGGACTTTGTCAAAATGGTTGAAGTAGAACTTGTCAGTGTAAATGATTCCGCTAAGCCTTTGAAAATAGATCTTTTGAAAAAAAAAAATGGCTTTGTTAAAAGCTGGAACATATGTTAAAAAAGTTAAAAGCAGAAATATATGTTAAAAGGCAGTCGTAGATTTAAAGTGACGAATGGAAGGTTAAAGAAAAAAGAACAATGGAACTAATTTAAGAAGTTTAAATTTGCTGAAATAAGATAGAAAGAACAACCAAGTAGTAGTGCAACTTACATAAACATAAGCAGTGTAGTGACCGCCTCCCATGGTTCCATAGTGGTTGCTAATTGCATACAGACTGTACCGATGAGACGTTTCTTTGGTTTTATAGGCAATATAATCTGACAAGTCCAAATCACGTACGGGAAAATCTACAAATGACTCCAGCTTATTTTTTAGAAACCGGCTATAAGAAAATCTTTTTAGATGAATAACAAGAATCTCTGGTAGCCTCCAGAGATCTAATTTCTTGCAAGCCTGCTGATGCTTCTTGCAGCTCGGACAGTACCTGCAATAGAAAAACATTGTAATGTGGTCTCTCATTGTCAAGAGTACATAAAACATCAATAACAATATTGAAAATCTTTTGAAATATCCCAAAGTCTTAAAAATTATCTGATACAAAGGCATCAAATGTTTACATTTACTTAGAAGGAAAAGTTTATTGTCAAAAAAAGAGTTCATGTCACTATCGTTCATTCAACCAGCCACAATAAACTATCATTTTCTGAATATTCATCATCATGCATGCACACAAACAGAGCACAGAGCAGCATAGCAAAATTTCAAGCGGATGAGTGAAATATGAGTGTAGTAAACATCAGCAAAGCAACAAATAATTTTGCAAATAAAAAATTTATTTTTAAAATTTTGAAAATGAACTCCTCCAGAGTTTATACTAAAAAAATAAAGCTAATAAGAAAAAATGGTAAAGATATTGACAAAAGATACTCACCACATGTCATCAGGTCCTAGTGGTTCCTCCTCCAGAAAGGCTTTAAGACATGTATATAAAGAAATAGGTTCCTGAGGCTTCTTTGAGAAAATTCCAGACTTGTAAATCTCAGGTAAGGAATTTAGAAGGGAAAAATCATAAGTTTCTGATGCTTTCTCTTGCCAACAGACAAGCACATGCAGTTGTTTCTGTAATCCTGTAAGTGATGTTGATTCATCCATATTGATCTTAGAATGCATCGTTTGACACTTATCATCAGTTATATAAAACTCAAATTCATCCCCAGCACAGTCATCCTTTTCTGCAGAATCAGCTTTGCCTTTATCCACTGAAAGGTTTGAGGCGTCCACTTTAGCAATTTCATCTAAATTGCCATTGTCATGATCAAAATCAGAGGTAGCATCTGAGGACCGGAGGAATGGATTCAACAATTTCAAATATATGTTGCGGATTGTGCATCCATCAGCTACAACAGGGAGCCTTGCAGCAAGAGGAACACCAAATGCCTTCTTTGAACCCATGATGCTGGGAATGAAATGCCTACAATGAACAATGGTTTGGTTAGAAAGAACTAGAAGACAATATGCACACAAGTGCATAAAATAATAGAGTTGTTCCCTTAATCGATGCTATCAATAGTGAGGAAAAAAAAAAAAACAGCTTGCTTCTGGGTGTTTACAGCTGGATAACTTTGTTAACATATGGGAAGTTTTGCATTGTGCCCAACATACTTAATGCGCCATTAAAGTTATTTGCACAAAGATCTCATGATATTAGATGACATTTTTCGAACTGTGGACCAGTTAGATAGGAACTATTCAACATTCTCATGTACATCCACCAAGTATGCCTTTGGGAATTTGATTAAAGAAGAGCTGTCTCTAAATGGCCTCCTTGCAGACATTGCACTTACATGACTACCAACTCAGAGCAGTTAGCCCTGATCATATATTTTACCAGTGGTCATGAACTCCAGCAAGCATGTCAGCAGAAGCAACAACTTATAATGTCTTAGTTTAATCATCATCATCTGCTAACATGGCTTCACTCAGCATACACAGTTGGAACAATCTATTTAGGACCACACAAGCATCCAAGATCCAAGATTAATATTTTATCTGTACAGTATCTCAATACTAACTACAAAGCAAGCACACAGTACAAATTATCCATTATTCAGATCAGTGATCCACTAACCAGAATTCTACACAACAATAATTGCATTGTCACGCCACAATTGAAAGTCTGGAAGAAATTTGTTACAGGTTGGAAATTTAAGGAGATTATGTATTTGATAACATGGAATGAAAAATACAACCCTTAAGGTAAGAAAACTTGAGTGATGAAGTTGAACTGAATTGTGTGGTTGGGTACTCGAACCAAACTTAAGATTATCATTGTACATAAACTTCAATATCCAATATAACTATGTTATGCGTAACCAAGCAAACCAATTCAAGTTGTCCATTGACAAAAGAAAAAAAAATAGCATCTATATAATATAGCATCCCCAGGCTACAAAGCAGAAGTTTGGCAGAAATTTATTATGGCTAGGACTTTCGAAGAAATTTAGAGTTTCATATCTTGGCCTAAACAACTACAAGGTACTAAATTCAAGAGTGATGTAAGTTGGACTAAACAACATGGTCTGGTAGAATGAAATTAGAGACTATTAGTCTTACTCCGTGCGTTGGTGTGTAAACACCACCAAGGGCAGTTTTTCATCATCTTTTAGTAGCCGATACGCTGCAAGATTGTTGCCATCTCTGATCAAGGAGATTGCATCAGAAGGATCCTCCAGGTAACGAATAATGCGATTCGAGTATACCTGTGAAAAGATCCAAAGTCAACCAGAGAAATTGGCAAGCACGTACATAATCAGTTACTTAGTTTAGTATAGCCGCATGCAGCAAATTGTATGATGTGTGGCACTGAATACCTCTGCAACCAGCAGGCTCTCATTGTCCTTCAATGAACAAGCAACACTTAAAGCCTGCATAAGATCCTTGCACTTTCCATACTTGGGAACATTTACAGTATATGAAGAACGCGCAGCACTATCATCAGTACTGAAGACTGTAATAGTCATTGTCCGTGTTGCAGATGAGGGTAGGGGCAGAGACAAGTACATAAATGGATCGAAGGTAATGGACATCTTATTGCAAACTGGACAAACTAATGTTGATCTGTACTGGCCCTGTAGTTAACCAATAAATTCTAATTAAAATTCACTCAGGCTGATCGACAAAATAAATAAATAACTTCCAAACAAAGAATTACATAGAATTGCAGGGAAAGGGTGTGGGTTGGGGGGGGGGGGGGGGGGGGGGGGGGGACCACGGAACATCAAGTTAAGTGTCCAGCATTTAGATACTTTAGCCACTGAGCGACCTGGCTCACTGATAAAGAGAGTGGGTTGGGAAATGGGAGGTCCCAGATTCAAGATCGGGCTAAGGCTTTTGTTCCAAAAAAAAAAAAAACCATTTAGATACTTTAATTTACTCAAAGAAATTCATTAAAAGGGAAACAGTTATATCAAAAGGTTTCCTGAAAGAAAAGATCTATATGGATTTTTTAGCATATAATTCATTATGTTTTGTCAATATCACAAAAGATCTTGTGCTATGGCCATAAATTACCTCATGTTTTACTAAAATGGTGGAGGAAACTACTTATTGAGAAGTATACTATAGTTTCCTTATATACTATACATATACATATACATATACATATATATATAGTTGTTGTGAATAACTCCTCAAAAGAGTAGTTTTCTATAAAATTTTGAGAAAAACCGAATCACTCTCGTGAGTTATAAAATGAGCTATATATATAATAAAAACACGAATTATAACGAATCAAAAAAGAAAAGAAGAAACCATCCATATGGAAAATGCTAGCACTATGTATTCTCTAGTCCTTTACACAGCACGAACATGACAATTAAGAATTTAGTTTTACCAAAAGAATATGATACTCACTTGGCAAACATCAACTATTATAGAATCATTCCGAGACAAATGATTTGACCAGTACTCATCTGCAACTTCTTTGTCTGGACGACCACATGCATCCTTAACTTCAATGAACGGCTTGCATTTTACACGGTTTAAATCCTCATGGAACCCATCCAATAAAAAAGCAAGAAGTTCCTATGAAGCACACAGAAACAATAATTAATCAATTATTTTCCTATCCCATCTCTTCATCACTAAATACCAAATTAAGTTCTAATGTTGAATATATTTTCTTTAGTTTGTATTATCTCTTTATTGGAGCAAATTAACTAACCCCAAAAAGGCTAAAGTGTTTTCTCTGACAACAAAAATAGCCCATAAAAATGTATATGCATAAGAGTAACACTCACCACAGACCCCTTTATCATGCTAGCAACTGGACTAAAACCTAAAATGTCAGTTCTAGCTATAATGTTACTCAGTAAGCTAATCAGGGATTCATGGACCATAGGTACCCTCCCACAACTAATGAATCTACACAAATATTATGAGAACAAGTAAACACACTAACTTGAGAATCGTGCTGGTTAAAACCACTAAACTGGGGGGCGAAACGAGCAAGCTTTGCCTTGAACACCCGTGGAACAACTGCTGTTCTATCAAGAGTCCATAGCTTTCTCAATAGTCTCTCAATAGTTCTCCGAATGCTAAAGCAATCTCACCCTGACCAAAAAGCAGCATACTTGAGAGTCTCAACAAGATACAGTTTTTCCAACAAAAAAATATGGAACTTTTGCCAAGACCATGACCAACTAGCTAATCAGAAGAAAGAAACATACAGCCTTTACATAAATTACTTTATAACCTGAGAAAAAGACAAAACCGACAGTAAATGCGACCTACATCCATTCCCAATGGGTTTTGATGATTTATTTCTTTGCTGTAATCTCCAAGGAAATAATCGACAAGTTTTGAAGTGTGAGCCAAGCACTGGATTGCACTGTTCATGAAGCATGTATTTCCAAGATTTTCCAGTCCTGTTAACCCAACGGCTTTGGAACTTTCACTGAAACGAAAATCAGAATTTCCATACTTCCATTGATCACAGGTGAACCACCATGAGGATAACTAGTCATTTTAGATTGTTGAACTGCAAGATCATCTGATTTTCCTTCACCTCTACAATTCAAAGATTCTGATATTGCATACACTTGTAACTCAAGAAGAATCTGCAAAATTATAGCACCAACAGACTAAGAGATTCAGATTAAAGTAACTTGCGACGTTCAAAGTTAGTAGAAGATAGGCTTGGAAGTCTGTAAGCAAAGCAATTCAAATTTTGAAGTGTAATTTATGTTTTCTTGGAATAATTGATGGAGTTTTGATCACATCTTGACAAAATATTGTACAAGACAATAGTTGCTGCAATAGGAATATATGGACAATATATTTGAAAAATACAATCTAACTTACATGAATAAATAGATAAGCTAAAAGATTGTTAATACAAACTTAGGCATTTCTTGATGATGAGTGTATAAATGAACAGGAAATTCATAGCACTAATAAGCATTGTATATGCTTCTTGTTTAAGTTTAATATCTTCATGAGTTGTAGTATATCTCCTCCTTATTTGACTTTGTGTATGGATACTTTGACCCTACTAAAAGATGATCCAAGCTTCTTTGTCATCCGCATCTTAAAAGATCCAATAAGCACCACAGCCATTTACTTTTAAGTGTAGATATATCCTCTCTTCCAAACATCGAGTCAAAAAGTTCAATAAACGGAGGTAGGTTGGCGAGTATATAGATAAAGATTTGATTTCAGTAAATCTACTATTTTCTTGCAATTTTTTTTTTTTTTTACAAATCTTTCTCTGAATGAGTTCCTTGAACTGATAGCGTGAGTTGTGGGCTTATGGCTTGGAAGCTTCAGATTTCAGCTTTAATCAACTATATTCCAACATTTCTTGAGAAACAAAAGGATACTGGAGATTTAAAAAGTGTAAGTAATTAGGCGTGCCCAAGTTGTCAAGGTGGTGTGGTTATCAGGAGATGAGACAGGGAGAACCAACTGTAACTCATTTTCTTCGTTCTTTTGAATTTTAGGGAACTTAGACTGAAACAAATACTTTCTGCTATCAATTGATACTGATTTCAGTATTAGTTTGATATCAGCTATGGTAGGCCAAAACACAATACGATATTAGTGATAAGTATTGGAATCAAATAATATTTCAAATCTTGCCCATAGGCTTGCATTACACAGACGAAGACTATAAATGGGAGAGACCCAAAAGAAAATAGAGAAGCCCCCATTGGGAGAAAGAAGACTCCTGAAGGGACAAAGGACTCTTCAAAAGGAGAAGATTATTGCCACATGACCCTAGATGGTCTTGCTGCACACATTGGTCACAAAGAGCCTCCACGAACTTTCACGAGCCTCCCTGCATTGTGAACTCGAATTATTTTGTAATAAAATTCCCAAAATGTGACTCTGCATTTTAATTCGAATATCCCCCCACCCATTATGGATGGGGACAGTCAAACCCACAACTTTTCACAAAGAAGTGTCATGGCACTTGAGATAAGCTCATTTGGCACAAATGTTTCATGTTATTCCACCCAAAGTGTTCCAGCTCCACTAAATTGTCTTTGTTCCACTCAAAAGTCCTGGCTAACTAACAGGCCCAGGTGGCAGCTGCTAGTTTTGAAAAGTTGAAATAATGCTAAGCAGACGTTATATGAAGCACTTCTTGTATTATCTAATAATGTCATACGTTTATGCACATATTTTTTAGGCAATTAAGCAGCTCTGCTTTAAATATAAAGGACCAGTTATTACTCAGTACATTCTGACTTTCTACTAATTACTTTCAGAAGCCCTCCAGTAGCAGCATTCATCCATAAATGTTCCATGGTGCTCCCTCTGTCCTCCCTCCCTCTTACTCTGCTTTAAATATAAAAACCAGTTGCCAATCTGAGTATAGGTTCTGGTTTTCTCATAATAATTTTCTGACGCCTTTATTATCAAACCATCCACAAACATTCTCCCTCCTCTGCTAATTACTTTCTGAGATCTGCCTTATACAGGCATGCATGCATCCAATGCATCCGTATGATGAACAAAGATATTTAAAATAGATATCAATATCCTCTTGAACAAACCTTAAAAACACAAGTTAAATCTAATTATGCAGATAACTTTCTGAAACAAAAAATAATAGAGATTATTTATAGTGCTGCTGAATGAACATATTTATTAGAGATCTTACTGCTTAGAACAAAATTATTCAGACTTGAACCTAAATATTTATTTTATTGTGCATGTCAGCTGAATAGATCAAACTAAATTGCTTTCCTCTTGAAAAAAAACTGTTAGCTCAAGTAAACACCTACCAAGGCTCATTGAACACCTGCTTTTCCGAGTAGGTCCTTTTCTTAATTGTAATTGCAAATAAAAGTATTATCCTAAGCCACAGGGACATCCCCTAATCTACAAACCACGTCTAGAATTTCAGAAAGAGCATTCTATAATTCTAACAAGTGGGTAGCCCTGACAATTTATTCATGACAACCTTCTACCAGTACTACTGGAAGTTGCCTTTTTTATTTTAAAACTGAAGTTCCTATGTAGAAGTGAAGATGTCTGCTCAGGACAGAAAAAATTTAGACTATCCTGTCTTCCTGTGATACACCTCGAGATTGAGAAAACAGATTTTGGTAACATGAGCATGTGAAAAGACATGCCTTAACGGCTAAGAAGAACAAGTGGTCTGGGGCACTTGATGCTGCTGATGTCAATCACAATTTTAAGCCTAAAAGCAAAGAAGAAAATGATCTCTGTAGATGCATAACTTGACCATCTAGCATCATCTCAAATTAAAGTCAGATGAGAACTGGAATCTAAAGAAATAGAAGAGATAAATATCAATGAAAAATGTGATCCTTCTCTAAAGAATCAAGAGAGCACATGACCGAAGCAAGGAGAATATATCAAGATCAATTTGAATTGACAAAACACCCAGCTCTCAGAGGTTTCTCACAGGCTAAATTGGTATGCCATCAGATCAATGCATAAATATGTCCACAATTTTTGTTACCTTCTTCAGTGTATCATGTTTTAGTTTATGAAGAACTCATGAAACAAAAAGTCAGCCACTATAAAGATAATAGTTAAGCTGAATGCATAAGGTAGCGAGGAATATTTGTAATGTGTATGCGTGTGTATAATATATTATTGTACAATCTCATTAATGCAGTACAACAGAGCAGTTATATAAGGATGATTAATTTAATTACCCAACATATACATGTATTTATTCCTTGTAGTTTGGTGGTGATCCCTCTACCTGTAGACTAACCTAAAAGCAAGAACGTATTTCATCATAAGCATAGCCATAATTTAGAGTAGTGATTTATAGAGGAGCTCATCTTAATGTAATATATTGTAGGTTATGAGAGCCTATGATATGTTTAACTGGGGTTCCCACTTCTGATAGATATAAGAAGAATTGCCTTTATATATGAACGATATCTCTATTTCTCGAAATAGAACGACTTCAAGTCATCAGTGATGATAACAGTTAATATATGACCCAGTGACTAAAAGCTGATTAACAGCATAAAAAGCAAAGTAGAAGGTGAAAACATGCATACCAATATTTGATATTCAAAATCCAAAGATAAAATGATAAATATCAGAAGGCTACCTCTTGATCTGCCTGGTGCTGACCATCTCGTGTCAATCTATTCCATTCATTCATAAATATAAGATTTGTTTGCTCTGAAAAGTCCCAAATTCGGACCTAGGACGCAAAGTTAAAAGTGAATCAATAACGAATGGAACTTTTGAAAAAATCAAAGGGAGGGGAGTGGCAATAAGCATAGAAAACATATACCATCTCAGAATCAACACTGAAAATTTTACATGCTCGTTTGTAATTCTCCACTGCATTGTCCTAAGAGTCAGACAATGCATTAGGACTTGAGAAGCAAAATGAATTTCTCCCAGTTACTTAAATGTTCAGTACTGCAATGTCATGCAATAATAATACTACTACTTTTACCACACTGCTACACTATTTTCATGAGAAAAAATATCCTATAAAGAAAGTGAAAGACAGTAATCTACAGATGATGACAATAAATATAATAATAAATATGGAACTATACTAGTTAATTAACAGAGTTGCAAGACATATGAAAACAAGTGATTCTAACATTAATTAAGATTAAATTATAGTGTCCTTTGAACAGAAAGGAATAGAAGATTCAGTCTATAAGGCCTATAGCCATAAGCATAATTATTAATGCTGTTGCTTTTCTGATAAAATGTGTTTGCTCATTTTGCTCTCAGCTCTTAAACTTGATCCATGTTGACGGTAGTTTTCATCTTATCTTAATTACCTGGTTTTGGTGGCAAAAGCTAAATCCCAGACTTTATGGAGATAACTTTAACATGCTTCGCTAGTTAATAATATTTATAGGTTTCATCATATTCTTATGAGGAACTGGACAAGATTATAGTGGTGGTAAGAAAGTAATAAAGCAAGGATCTTTTCCATAGCGACAACTAAAATCTTTGCTTATTTCCTATTCACCCTATATCTTTATAATTCCACATTCTCACCTAAAATTATATAAGTTAGGACAACATAACCCCTTCAATCAGTTGTTCTGCTGATATGTGAGAATATACTAAGAACATTCCTTAATTTAGATCAAAACCCACCTATGAGAAGTGAATGTGATCAAATTATCCTTTCCTTCATCTTCTCCAATGAATATTATCCATCTTCAAGTTTCTCCCCGAAACCCAATCGAAAACTATTCCAAAATCTTGAGACTTTTATGAATCTCACTATGCCATATTTTCCATATCCTCAAAAACTAGAACTTATCATCCAACATCAAAATCACAAAAGAAAAAAGAAAAAGGATGAAATCTTTATGCTTCAGTTTCCTACTAACTTGAAACACATCACTATAACTCATAAATTTCACATACGTACATCTTTATTATCCTCAAAATTGAGAAGAAAACACTGCCTAGCATTAAATTCATCAAAATGATGAAATCTATACAAGTTTCAAGTTCTTCTGTTCTCTTTCTTCATGCCTTCATCTTGATCCAAGCCTATAATACTCCTCTTATGAAAAGAATGAGAGCAAATTAGACTATTCACCCGCTTTTAGTTAGAAAACAATCGGTGACTAACAAGAGGGAATTTTTGACCCAACTTATATAACATAAGGCGGTGAATATGCAAATATGAGGATTTCAAGGGTGAATGAGGGATTAAGTAAGATTTTAACTGTCGATATGAGAAAATCCCATAAATAAGTTAGAACTTTTTATAATTAATGCAAACATTTTTGGCATCTATATTTATAGCATGTGTATGCATGATGACAATTCTTCATAGCTAGCAAATACAAAACGAAAAAGAAGATAACGTGGGGATTAGGATTGTTCGTTTTCTCTTTATTTTTGTTGTGAATATGATCATGCATGTCTTGTGTGTGTGTGGGGTGTGTGTGTGCCTGCTTGCACAAGTGATCAGTGATACAAAAGCTGAAAAAAGGCAACGCGACACATAAAAGGCCGCCAAGGCAATGGCTGGAACTGCTCAAGTTTTCAGTCAACTTCTTTTTCCTTCTAAATAATTTTGAATGAAAAACAAGTATTACAAAAAAGTTACTTTGAAAAGCTTTCGTAACACCCCGATCTCTGAATACGTACCTAGACGAGTATCTTGATTTTTCGCCCATATTATTTTATTTTCCTTCATTAATTTGGGTTTGATTCGTATTTTGGACTTAGCCCAAGCCCAACCCAACTTTTTTCTTTTCTAGCGTCCATTTGACTTAATACTGATTCCACGTTACACTGTTTGTTGTGATTGGTTTATACTTGTATGACTTAAACACACAACACATTTCCTGATACACGCGTTTTTGATTATGCACACCACTAGGCTTCATTTTTTGTACTCGTTGGATTACTTTCTGACAACCCTGAGCCTGCATATTCAGATCCCGGAACGTGGAACGAAGTGGACCCTTCAGCGGAGGATTAGGTTTTCGTTGGGAGCAAGCGGGATCAGTGGTAGATCATTCTCAGTATGCCTCCTTTTGACATGCTAGTGAGATCCCTTTTTTGCAGATCGTGAGCATCTTTAGTCTTTTCATACCTTGTAATCTTACTTTTTCGCCTTCTGGTGATGTAATATTCATGTAATATTAAGTCACACTCTGTGATAACTATGTACTTGACCCTTTTCTGTTGGAATGTATATTACCACCGTGCTTCCGTACTCTGACTCACGTACTGTATTGATGCTTAGCGTACACACGCGGGGTATTCTAGCCCTGTGTATGTACATCACACTAGCGTCCCCGTACCTGCCGGGATGGGGCGTTACGGGTTGATATCAGAGCTTAAGATTCCTACCTTGAGTACATCCAATTAGCAGATTAATGAGAGAATAATTTGCAGCCGGAGTGCGCGAGTCATAGTTACACATTCCAACCGCAAGTAGATCCATCTCTTGAATTCTGAGACCTTCTATTTTTTCACTTTCCAGTTTTTCATCACCTTCACTTGTCATTTTATTGTCAACCCTAATCTTTTCCCTGTTCGCCTCCTTCCTTACTAAAATTTCAAGGTCGAAAATTTTGTAAGGTGGGTAGATTGTAACACCCTGATCTCAGAATACGTACCTAGATGCGTATCCCAATTTTTCGCACATATTATTTTATTTTCCTTCATTGTTTTGAGTTTGATTCGTATTTTTGGACTTAGACCAAGCCCGACCCAACTTTTTTCATTTTTTCCTTTTATTTTTCTTTTCCTTATTTTTCTTTTTCCTTTCCTTTCTTCCTTTCTTCTTTTCTTCCCTAACTCCCCATGAGGCCCATGTCCCCATGCTTTTCTCTCTCCCCCATCCCCTGCACTCAACCACCCCCATCACTTTTCACCTATTCCCTTTCTCTCTCATTTCTCTCCCCCTCCCTCTCTCATTTTCCTCCCTTTTTCTCTCACTCTGTCACCCTCTCCCCATACCCAGCCACCTCCTCCCCTCTCTGGTTGTGCGCCACCCTCTGCCCGCTAGCAACCCTTATCACTAGGCCCCCTCATTCTCCTCCTCTCCTGGCCGCCAACCGTAGCCCCACACTACCCCGACCAACCTCCCCTGGCCACGCGCCACCCCAAGCCAACGCTCTTTTTCCCTCCTCCTCTGGTCGTGCGCCACCGCAAGCGCCACCCCTAGGCCAGCACCCCCCTCTCCCTTCTCCTCTGGCCGCGCGCCACCGCCAACACCATCCCAGCCAGCCCCTTTCTGCCTTCTCTCTTTGTTCACTCTCTCTGTTCTCTCTATGTCTTCTGTCTCTCTCTCATACTCTCTTTCTCTTTTCACTCTCTCTTTCTCTTTCACTCTTTCTCTCTCTGTCTCTCAATCTCTCTTTTTCTCTCTCTCCGTCTCTCCCCCCCTCCGAGTCTAGTTCCGTTGGACTTCCACCATCGGAGTCCGCCGTCGTTTTCACCCCGCCTCCGGGCGTCATTAGGCGAGTAGCGAGTTTTTTTACCTATTTCATGCGAGTACTATTTTATGCACCTGGATTACTATTTGATTGGGTGACCCTAGTGGTCTTCAGACTCCACGCAGCCCTCGGCCTTTTCCCTCAGCCCTCGGCCTTTCCCTCAGCCCTCGGCCTTTCCCTCAGCCCTCGGCCTTTTCTAGCTACGCCTGGCAGCAAGCCTGGCGTTCAGCGCTTTTACCGCTAGCTTCGCTATGAGCGCTAGCTTCGCTTATACGTAGCTTCGCCACGAGCGTCTAGCTTCGCCGCGTGCCTTAGCGAAGCGTTCATACGCTTGCTCCGCCTACGCGCTAGCTCCGCCTACGCGCTAGCTCCGCTGCGAGCGATAGCTTCACTGTGCATGTTACGTTGTGCTAGCTTCGCAGGAGCTTAGCTCTGCCATGTGCCTAGCGCTATCTGTGAGTTTAGCCTCACCTATGGCTTCGCCTCGCCAAATGTGGCTTACCTCTGTCTGGCTATTTAATAATATAATTGATAATTATTAATATGATTGTGAAGAGTTTGAAATAGTTACTTGTATTGTTGTACTTCTTACACCATGACGCATGACCTGTTATTTGCGTGACTCATGATTATCACATTACAGGGACTTAACAATTACTATCATGTTATACACCAAGTAATCATGTACTCATGTTCCACATGTTATAATAATGATATTAATCTCATAACAATGATATTAATCTCCATAAACTGATCATCATGAACATAAATCTTAATAATTGGACAACTTGCACCAGGATAGAAGAAATTGATGGAATCAATATGGGTACATGTTTACAATGGTCAAATATTGTGCAACTGAAATTTCAGTTCTACCTGAGGGCCACCAGGTGTTCCGGCAGGGTGTACTGGTACCTTTACTCGTAATTCCATTCCTACTTGGGGCAGACAAATAAGACCCTTGTTGCTTAGCAGCAGTGTCTTACTCAGTACCGAATGATCCTGAGGTCGTTATCCTGGGTATGCACGAGACCCATTTTAAATATGATTCGTTGATCTTAATCTCCCATCAGTTTTCAATAACCAACCTCATCTTACTCATATGTAGATGTATGTGTACGAGGACACGGGAACACATACCTAGACATACGGGCTAGAGGAGTAATAATAATATAATAAACTAATTGCATTACACTTGACTTAGTACTAATTCTATGTTACACTGCTTGTGATTGATTTATGCTTTATGACTTGAACACACAACACATTTCTCGGTACACACGTGTTTGACTGTGCACGTCACTTGACTTCATTTTTCGTTCTCGTTGGGTTGCTTTTTGATAACCCTGAAGATACATGTTCAGATCTCGGAGAGTGAAACGAAGTGGACCCTTCAGCAAAAGATTAGGTTTTTCTTGCGGAGCAAGCAGAATCAGCAGTAGATCATTCTCGATCTGCCTCCTTTTGACTTGGTCGTAAGCATCTCCCTTTTGCAGCTCGTGAGCATCTCCCAGTCTTTTTATATCTTGTAATTTTATTTTTGCGCGTTCTGGTGATGTAATATTCATGTAATATTAAGTCACACTCTATGATAACTATGTACATATATCTTTTCTGTTGGAATGCATATTGCCACTGTGCTTTCGTACTCTGACTCACGTACTATATTGTTGCTTTGCGTACATACACGAAGAATTTCAGTCCTGTGTATATACGTCACGATAGTGTTTCCGTACCCGTCAAGACGGGGCATTACAGCTTTGAAAAAAGATAAATTATAAAAGTAATATCCATATAAAGCTGCCAAGTAATAGTAAGGTACATTCACCATTCTGAAGAAAGATAGAAAAAAGAATGAAAGAAAAAGAGAGCAATATGAAAAAAAATAGCGATTGAACTTCTAGAAGGTGGTTTGCTGGGACTGATGGTGGAGGTGGCTAGCGAGAGGTGAACATGGAACAATGGTTTATCAGACATCATCTACTCCAATATTGCCATTTGCTAGCTTGTTTCTTGTAAATCGAAAGCGAGAAGTAGTTAGATTAGAGTTGGGACAATTAAAATGTTGGGTTCGATAATTAACCTATGTTACAGTATATATACACTACATAAAGGACCATTTGTAGTGTACAATTATGATGATAATAGGGTGACGATATATTGATAAATTCACAACTTAAAAAATGCATTTATACAAGCATTACAATACAATTATGAGATAATAAGGCGAGAAAACATAACACTTACAGATAGCAGCCAATACCCACCAATTGCCTAGTGAGAATGGTTAAGCACCTAAGATGTATTTTAAAAGAACCAGTACAAGCCAGCAAATGGGCAACAACAACAATAACGCCTTTATCCCAAAATTATGGGGTTGGCTACAGGGTCTTTCTTCCATCAGCTTTGTTAAGGGCCATTAACTCAGTAACACAAAGCATTAACATTCCTTCTTAATTGCCTCCATCCAAGTTCATTTAGCTCCCTTTAGCCCTTATTGCCTCATTGACAATCATCCTATTACTTTTCCGAATTAACATATTTATTGTCTGCATTGCACTGTTCAAACCATCTCAATCGATTCTCCCTATTTTCTCCTCACAATAGGAGCAACCTCTAGCTTCCTTTAGATGCACTTTTTTTTTATCATATCTCTTTATTGTCACTTATTTATCTCAATATTCTCCTTTCTAGTATACACTCATTTTTTTGATATGTTGCTTCTTAATTTACCAACATTTTGAGCCATAGAGCATAGGAGGTCTTATGGCCATCCTATAAAAATTTTTCTTCAATTTCATAGGTTTCATACGATCACATATAACATCTAAGGCACTCAATTGTCCACTTTAACCATCTTACTTTGATTATATCACATCTTCCTCAATTCCACCATCTTGATTGATAATTAATTCTAAATAACAAATATGAGTACTCTTAGGTATTTCTTTAAATGCTATTGAATCCTTTAGATTCTAAAGTTTCTCTCCATCTATCTAATTTAAAACTTATTCCTTCTCTAGTCTCATCAACTAATACAATATCATCATAAAACATGCACCAAAGGACTTCATCCTGAATGTAAGTTCATCTATCACTAAAGCAAATAGATAAAAACTTAGGGTCTGTTTGTTTTCCCGCAAAAGGCCGCAAAATCATAAGTCGTAAAAACCTCTTTTCCATTTTTCGCTATTTGTTTCGCTGCAAAATAACTTGCAAAATACAACTCTCATTTCCCACTTGTAGTTGCTACAGTTAAATTTGTGGTCATGTAAATCTCACTTTTACACTCACATTATCCCACTTGCAATTGCTACAGTTAATTTTGTGATCATGTAAATTTCACTTGTAATACACTTGCAGTCCCAAAGCAGTTACTTGATAATCAATATATAATTTAATATTATTAAATATTTAATATTTTTAATAGTGTTTAATTTCTTATCTAATTATTTTATATTTGTATTTTTTTAGTTTTTTTATTATTTTAATATTGTTTTAATATTTAATACTTAATTATTTTAATTTAATATTTTTATTTAATATTGTTTTATTAATTTATTATTTTATTAATATTTACAACAATTTTCTTAATATTTTATTAATATAACAATAATATTCTTTAATATAAAATTATTATATATTTAATTTATTTATTTCTTAATATAAATAATTACTTTATTAATATTATAATATACTTTAAAATTATATTAATTGTTTATTATGTTAATATTGTAATAATTCATTATAACAATATCATAATAATATTTTATTATTAAATTTATAATTATATTTTACTTGTTTTATTTTATATTTTTATAATATCACAATATTATTATAATAAAATTTAATATTATAATAATCTTAAGTATTTTATAATATTTAATATTATAACTATATTATTATTTTTCTTAAGATTTTTTAATATTTATGTTTTATTAGTATCCTTAAAATTTTATTAATGTTCTTTATATTTTCTTAAAATTTTATAATTATTTATTTAGTTAATATTTTAGTAATTTTTTTACTAATTTTACTAATATTTTATTAATATTATTGTTATAATTAAAATATTAAAATAATTAATATTTTCTCAAATTTATTAGTACAATTTAATTTTCAATAGTATATTTAATTTAATAGTATTTATAATATTTAAATCACTGCTACAGTTAATTTTGTGGTCAACTTTTCCACTTACACTTTTAAGTTACTAACCAAACACCGTAAAACACATATACTTCTCATTCACACTTTCACTTTACCAACCAAACACTGTAAAACAGAATATACTTTTCCATTTACAATTTTACTTTACCAACCAAACACTGTAAAACACAATATATTTTCTCTGCTACAGTTCATTTTTTCCATTCTCATTTTACAACTTACGACTTGCGACGTTTTGCGGCGAAACAAACAGCCCTTAATATTGATCCTTGGTATAAGCTTGTAGTAATAGTGATGAGGATATCACCAGCTGCTAATTGTTTTATGTCTTAGTTTATTTTCAGTTTATTAGTTTTTTCTATTTTGCTTTCAGTACCACAATGGTTATATCCAAGAATTAGACTTTTTGTAAAGCCTATAAATAGGACCCGTGCTTCTTTTATTAGTAGACAATGAATGAATTAAAATTTCAAGAGTTCTGGAGTTTTTGAGATTGGAGTGTCAAGCTTGTGGTGTAAGGGATGTGAAGCCCGTGGTGTAAGGGAAGCCAAAAATCTATATGGTTCTTTTCTCTCTCTTAAACCCTAATTTTTCTATTTACTTTCTTGTCAAAATTCTAGCTTCCTGTTTCTTATAGTTGAAGGTGATTGTGATCTTCCCGTTTTACATCAGTTTGACATTAGAGCTTTGCTCTCAATCCCCTTCAAAATTTTCCTCTCCTCTCATAAAACTCTAGCCTCTCAAATCTTAAACTAGATCAATCCTAGATTTATTCAAAAAAAAAGAAAAAGGAGCCAAAAATCCTTAAATTTGTCTGTTCATCTTCCCTTTCATCTCGTTCTTCCTCCTCTGATCATCAATCACCGCCGCCGCCACCGGCCGCCGCCGCTAATGCTCTCCGCCACCCTCCTCTCCACGCCGCTGCCACCTCGTCTTCACCATCTCCATCACCTGAACCCATCATCAACTCACCAACATCATCATCAGCACCCACCTGATGCATCACCGCCCTTCTGATGCCGCCTCCCTCCAGATCCACTCATCACCGCCGACTTCGCCTCAGATCTGCCAACACTTCGCCAGCTCCTCTGCCGACGCCTCTACCCCTCTCAGATCTCACCGTGGTCAAAGCCTCTTTCCTCCTCAAGAAGCTGACGCTAGGCCTCCTCCCAGCTCCCACAGACGACGCCACCGAAGCCGTCGACAACCGCCCTCGACAACAATCACCGCCGCCCCCCAAGGTCCCACAGTAGGCGCATGCGATCGGGTTACATCTTTTGAGTTTGGTCAGTTTTTTTGGGTTTAAAATTTCAAACCCGCAAGGACCCGACCCGCTTGCAACCAGGATCCAACCCGGCTACCTCCTGCTGATTCGCCCTGTTGACATCATCGGCTCAGCCTGTGACGTCATCAGCTCATCCTGTGATGTCATCAACTTCGAGCCGGCCTCAAGCCGCCCGCCATCAGCTCAAGCCGAGCCGCCTCAAAGCCCCTACCTCAGACCGAGCCGACACGGAGCAGCGACTCAGCCTGAGCCAACTCGGAGCGATCAACTCGGCCGAGTCGACTCAGCGAGTTGACTCGCCTGGGTCAGCCTGAGTTCAGAACAGACGTAGTTTAGTCGCAATTCAATGCTTCTGAAAGTCATTCTGAGCTCATTTCAAGCCTGAATCGAGCCGTTCTCAAAGCAGCAGATTCATGAAGCTAGCCAGTGGAAAGATTTTACAACATTGGGTAGCAGAAGGGAGATGATTCTTGGGTAACTTCTGATCTTTATACACTGCATTCATGAAATTTTACTTTTGTGAAAGTAATATAAATACTGATGATGATAACAAAAAAGTTAAACGGGATATGTATGTGGCTATCCCGTATTTTCAGGGTTCTAATGATTATGATGGGTATGAAAAGTAGAAAAATCATCTTGAAGATTTCTTCAGTTATTTCTCCTTGATACCTGAGTAGAAGTGAAGTTATGCCCAAATGAAGCTGACTGGAGAAGCTTATTGGTGATGAAAATACAACAATACTGAAAGTCATTCTGAGCTCATTTCAAGCCCGAATCGAGCCGTTCTCAAAGCTGCAGATTCATGAAGTTAGCCAGTGGAAAGATTTTACAGCATTGGGACAGCAGAAGGGAGGTGATTCTTGGGTAACTTCTGATCTTTATACACTGCATTCATGAAATTTTACTTTTGTGAAAGTAATATAAATACTGATGATGATAACAAGAAAGCTGAACGGGATATGTATGTGGCTATCCCGTATTTCCAGGGTTCTAATGATTATGATGGGTATGAAAAGTAGAAAAATCATCTTGAAGATTTTTTCAGTTATTCCTCTTTGATACCTGAGTAGAAGTGAAGCTATGCCCAAATGAAGCTGACTGGAGAAGCTTATTGGTGATGGAAATATAACAATATCGACTGTCGACATTGGTTTGTCTTACAAGAGCTTCTTCGTGCTCGATATGCTCCACACCTCGAGAGGCTACAATTCAACGATCTAGTCGCTGAATGTAAGGAGATTCTACCTAGCGTGTAAATGATTCTAGAAAGTGTGGTAGTTGAAGATCCAGAGCCATGGTAAGAAGTTGTTAAGTTGGTGTCATTGCAAGAAGAGATTTCATCACAATTCACAGAAATTGAAAAACTCCCTATTGAGACCCTTGTAGATTTTTTTAGCAGATCCTACTATGAAGCTAGTACCACTTTTAACAGCTATGAAGGCCTCATTATTCTTGAGATCGCCTGATAAGTACGACCCATTGCAGATATTTCTATAGGAGGCACAAGAGATCAGGCTATTCATGATGCAAAGTGCAGTCAGTTCAATTTTCATCATGAATGATGATTCACGTCTGTCTGCTACCTGTGAGTGGTTTGATTTACCATCCTTCACATCTGATCTGTCATGGAGGCCAGTTCCACCTCCACCACCTTGGCCTCGCGTGATTCACCAGTGCTGATTTCTCGGCCGTCACCTTGGCCCGATTAAGTTGCTTTGTGAGGGAAGCTCTCACTCGACAAGGTCGAGTTTCTCCCACCCCGAGGAAAATGATGAGGACATCACCCGTTGCTAATTATTTTTTATGCCTTAGTTTATTTTTTCAGTTTAATTATTTTCTTCTATTTTCCTTTTAGTACCACACCGATTATATCTAAGATTTAGACCCTTTGTAAAGCCTATAAATAAGCCACATACTTTTTTATAAGTAGGCAATGAATGGATTAAATTTTTCAGTTAAAATTTCAGAGCTCTTAAGTTCTTGAGATTGGGGTATGATTCGTATGAAGCATGTGATGCAAGAAAAACGAAGCCCAAAATCTATCTGGTTCTTATCTCTATCTCTTAACCCTATTTTCTCTATTTATTTTCTTGTTAAAATCCTAGTTTACTATTTCTTTTAGTTAAAGGTGATTGCTATTCTCCCATTTTACATCAAATAGAAAACATCTCAGTCTACCAGCCAATTGTTCTCACCCTATTTATTGCTCTATACATATTTTTAATCACATCCATTTACCTAATATATACTTGTTTCTTTTCTAAAATCACCACATCATTTATGTGAGAACCTATCATAAGCTTTCCCTAAATCAATTAAAACCATATGTAGGTCTTTTTCTTCTCCAACATCTCTCCATCAATCGTTCTAGTAAATAAATAGCTTCCATAATTGACCTCTCAGACATAAAACCAAATTGGTTTTTAGAAATAAATGTTTCTCTTCTTAGTTTGCTCAATTACTCTGTGCAGGAAAGTTTCATTCTATGGCTCATAAGCTTGATCCTAGGTAGTTTGAGCAAAACTTTGCATCGCTCCTTTATTTTATATGTAGGTATCAAGTGCTAATCCTCCATTCCACTGGCATCTTCCTCATATTATCATCTTGTTAAATAACTAAGTTAACCATATTAGCTTGTATCTCCCAGGAACTTCCAAACCTCAATAAAAATATTACACGATCAGACAGCTCTATTGTTTCATCGTTTAGAGCATCCTTAACTTCAATAAGCCTAATTTTACAAATATACCTATATTCCTTCCACTTTCTAGATGATTTATTTCTATAATAGGTTTTCCTATGTGATTCTGATTAACCATTTAAGAAAATAACTTCTCCACCTTTCTTTTATTTCATCATCCTTTATTAACTCGTTAATCTTCACTCTTAACATATCAAACATTTCCTAGATGTCTCTTCTTCTTTCCCTCATCCTAGCAAGCTTATATATATCCTTCTCTCCTGCTCTTGTTTCAAACTTTTTATATAAATTCTCATAAGCTTTGGAGTTACCTCTCTAACCACTTTCTTAGCTTCCTTCCTTTCTAACTTATATTTCTCTAGATTTTCCTCATTTCTACACTTCTGTAACTCCTTATAAAAGATCCTCATTTCAATTATCTTTTGAACTTCTTCATTCCACCACCGGCTTTATTCATTAACCAATCCATTACCCATAAATTCTCCAATAGTTTCTCTAGCCCCTTGTTACAAGTAGACATTATTCCATATAATTTTAGTTCTTTCTACGTTTTAGCCACCTTCTTTCATTATTTTATCCTTAAAATGCACCAATAATCTCCTTTTAAATTCCAACATCTAGTTCTTGGTCTCCTATTTGATCTACTCCTTTTCCACTACTTAATGCAAATATCTTTTATCATCAAACTATGTTGTGTGGATAAGCTCTCTTCCGATATAACTTTGCAATCTTTGCATGCTAATCTATTCATCCTTCTAGTAAAAAAGAAAATCTATTTGACTATTACTTGATCCACACTTAAAAGATATAATTATTCATCTCTCTTTTTTTAAATACGTTTTTTCCATTATAAGATGGTGCAAAATCCAAAATCCTCTCTCATCTAACTCTTAACTCCATATCCATGACGTCCTCATTTTCCACTATTATCTTTACCTAAAAAGTTCCCATTTAGATTCCTTCCTATAAATAATTTTTCTCTTATTGTGCTTTCCTAAATTAGTCGATCCATCTTCTCTCAAAATTCTCCTTTCATGTTCTTGGGCAATCCCACATGTGGTGCCAAGCGCTAACAATGTTAATAATCTCCTCTTCTAACACAAGTTTCATTAGCATAATTCTATCTCCAACCCTTTTTACATCGTTAAATTCTCCTTTAATATGTTATCCATAAGTATTCCCACCTTGTTTTAGTTCCTCTCTATTCCTATATTCAATAATTCTCAATCTCTCTAGATTTTTCGCCTGCCCATTTAGTTTCATGCAAACAAATTATATTAATTCTTTCTAATCATCGTATCCACCAACTCTATCATCTTTTCCGTAAGCGTACCTATAATCCAAATAGCTAGCCTAATCCTACTCTCATGCTTAAACCTCTTACCTTTATTTTTCTTATGACCCACTATTCTATTATTATTTAGCACCACTCTCAAAGACCGATAAGGCACTTGAGAGCACCACTCTCAAAGACCGATAAGGCACTTGAGAAATCCTAAAACCCTCCCTTGCTCATTTGGGATTTGCATCGGAGTGTTGTCAGTGCAATGCCTCGCTTTTAGGGGATGCCCTAGTAAATTTCCTTGCCCACTTGCCAATGCATCAGGATGAAATCAATGCAACATGTCATAATGGGGATGTCCTAACAAATGATCTTTATGATTCATGCCATATAGATCCAACTATGTTTTACGCTAGATGTCAGCTACAATAGCGCAACCCTGCTTTATTCTGGCTTGGGACACAGTGAGAAAAATAAAACATTAAGCGCTAACTAGCGGAGTGGGCCAATGAATGGGCGACTTTTTTCTCGGTGGTGGTGTTGGGGGGTTAATATGATGGGGAGCTTTAGCAAGCAAGATGCACGGGACCAGTATTAAGATGTGTAGAAGGAAAGTTAAAACATTTATACAAACTAATGGACCTTAAAACTAAAGCCACTTGAAGCAAAATATAAGCAAGATTAAACTACTCATGCATAATCAAACATCTAAGTTTATACATAAAAAAGGACATTCAAAGCAAACAGATATAATACATCTAGACTTTTAGCTCTCAATAACGACTGACGATGTCCATAGTGAGGAACACTTAAAGCTACACTACCATAGGAACAAGTGCAAAATGGATGCATTTCCAAAAACTCTAGAGTGACTACAGCTTGGTCTCTTATGCAGCCACTAATTATGACTATGGGTGGGTTCCAGAATGCTTATATATGTCTTGCTTGCAGGTTTACTTGCAATCTTGCATTAGTATCCATCATTATAATAACATCATGGTTTCCAGCCTCACAAATACTACTCCATACATGAATCCAGCCTCATTGTGGAGCCTTGTGCAAGTTCATGCGGTTTTGGTCATTCCGGCACTAAAAGTTTTCCTATGGTTTCAGGTCTCCAATAAAGATGTACATACATAATGAGATAAATACAAGCATACAAACATGTGAATATACACATGAATATGTGTCTGGGTTTGTGTGTGCGCGCGCGCGCGCGCGCGTGTGAGAGAGAGAGAGAGAGAGAGAGAGAGAGCTGTTGTGTTTATCAGAGAACCAAATGGAGGCCTTCCCACTGGCATGTTTGCACATGCTAGTGCCCGCATGACCCCCACACTAGTATCCCAAGGCAAAAGTGCCCCCACCTCCGCCCCCACAAAAGAAAATGAAAAAATACCACGACAAAAGCCTCAAAAAATTTGGAAACAATGACAAAGTAAACTCTTTGCAAAGCACAGTCCAACCCGAGCACTTTATAGATCAAATAACAAAAAAAACAAAATCTTACAACTGTCTCCTTTGACTGTTTCTCCCACTGCAGCTTTTATGCTTAAGATGCGCATTGGATATAAGTTAAGACAAGTTAACAAAAAAAATAGGTTTATGATACTATCTCAATTTTATCTGAATGCTCAAATTTGTAATTCCTTCAGCATTTGATTCCATGACTCGTTTTTGGAATGAATATTCACTTCTACTCTCCCAATGAGGTAGAAGATCCTCTAACCACGTTGCATGTTTATCTAGTGACCTCTCCATGCCAAGCAAGCTCTACCAACACTCCAAGTTCCTCTTCTATGTTTTTGATAGTTTCTAGTAAAGAGGAATTAAATTATGACCCTTTTGGAATGTCATTAGCTTAAATGAATGAGTTTGTAATAAACTTAGCTGCCATTACTGTTTCTTTGTTTTCTCCTTTTGTGGGTGTTGAGACAGGTATGACTTAACTTCCATATTGAAAAGTAGGATCCCTATTGGCTTCCCTAAAAAAACTATAAAGTTCCCTTGTAACTACCTCAATTTTGACTCATGGTGCCAAGCCGCTACCCAATCGCAAGGGATATAAGAGAACAACAAACTTTTTGAGATGCACAGACCATGGAGTAACAATGTTTTAGGCACATACAGCAATGACTTGTCTAGTACATTCCAAGTGATGAAATCAGCCACACCCTTCACTCATGGGTGATTCAAAGAAACATAAACATTAACATGCACCAATAAATTTTCTTCATTGTATCTTTTCTTTTATATTACATTTAGGTTTTGAAGGAATGTACAATTGACATCCACACATCCAATTACTACCGACCTCTCTCCACTTGCAACACCAGAGCTTCACATCTATGGGAAGAAAACAGCAACAACAACAACTAAGCCATTTGTCCCAAGCATTTGGGGTAGGCTACATGAACCAAAGAGAATTACGCCGGATCGGGCACATGGATCAGCTTTCTCCACTCATTCCTATCGAGCAATATGTCTTCACTAAGACCTTTAGCCTCTATATCTTATCATATTACCTCCATCTATGTTTTCTTCGGTCTCTCCTGTGCTCTTTTAACTTGCCCTAAATTGATATGCTCTACTCGCCGGACTGGCGCATCTGTAAGTCTACGTCGCATGATCAAACCATCGTAGGCGGTTTTCTCTCATCTTCTCTTTTATAGAGGCTACACCTATCTTAGTACGAATATCTTCATTTCTCACCTTATCTCTCCGCGTGTTACCACACATCCAACGAAGCATGCGCATCTCTTCAACACTCATCTTCTGGGCATGATATCTCTTTATAGCCCAACATTCTGTACCATATAACAAAGTTGGCCTAATAGCAGTCCGATAAAACTTTTCCTTCAGTCATAACAGAATGTTACGCTTACATAAAACTCCTATTGCGCTCCTCCATTTCAACCAGCCGGCTTGAATCCTATAGTTGACATCATTATTGATCTCCCCATCCTTTTGGATAATAGAACCCAAGTACTTAAAATGACTGCTCATCGGTATTTCTTGTCCATTTAGTCTCACAATACTATAATTTGGATTTCCTGTTTACTGAATTTACACTTCTTATACTCTGTTTTGGCTCTACTTAATCTAAAATCTCGAGATTCTAGAGTTTGCCTCCATAACTCCAATTTAACATTTACCCCACCTCTCGTCTCATCGACTAGGACAATATCATCAGCAAATAGCATACACCACATTATCTCATCCTGAATAACTCTAGTAAGCTCATCCATCACTATGGCAAATAAGAATGGACTCAATGCAGATCCTTGATGCAATCTAATTGTGAGAAAAATCATTTGTTATGCCTCCACAAGTTCTGATATATTACTCCATCGTACATATCCTTAATTATGTTAATATATTTGATGGGAACTCCCTTTTTTATCAATGTCCACCATAATACCTCTCTTAGCACCTTATCATAAGCTTTTTCTAAATCAATAAAGACCATATGCAAATTTCTTTTCCTCTCTCGAAATCGCTCTATAAGTTGACGAAGTAAATGAATAGCCTCTGTTGTCGATCGCCCCGGCATGAACCCAAACTGGTTCTCTGATATTGCAACATTCTGCCTTAAGCTGTGTTCAATTACTCTTTCTCAAAGCTTTATGGTGTGACACATGAGTTTTATTCCACGATAGTTTGAACAGCTCTGGATATCACCCTTGTTCTTATAGAGAGGTACTAAGGTACTCTTCCTCCATTCATTTGGCATTTTTTAGTTAGCCAGATCTTGTTAAAGAGGTTTGTCAGCCATCTCACGCCCACCTCTCCTAAGCATCTCCATACCTCAATAGAAATTTCATCCGGGCCAACAACTTTCCTTGATGTCATCCTCTTCAAGGCCTCTTTAACTTCAAATTCGTTAATTCTGCGCATATAATTATGGTTCATATCCTGACACTAAATGATAAGGTCATCCAAGTCTTGAGTAGAACTACAATTGAACAATTTGTCAAAATACTCTCTCCATCTTTTTTTGATTTCTTCATCTCAAATTAAAACCTTCTGATCCTCATCTTTGACACACCTCACAGTACATAAGTCTCTAGTCTTTCTCTCCCTTATTCGAGCAATTCTATATATATCATTTTCAATCTCTTTGGTATCCAACTTCTCATACACTTTTTTGTACACTTTAGCTCTTGCATTCTGAACAGCTTTCTTAGCCTCCTTTATTGGCTAGCTTATACCTCTCAAAACTCACTCTATCACAATTTTTCTTCAAATCTCTATAAGAGTCTCGTTTGATCTTAATGACAGTTTTTACCTCTTCATTCCAGCATGATGTGCCCTTACATGGTGGAGCACCACCCCGTGAATCACCAAGTACATAATTGCTACTTTTTAATGCAGCTAGTAATTTTGTTCCATATTGTATTGGGATCATCTTGGGTTTTTCAATTTGCTTCATGTACTACTCAATCTATGGGAAGAAAAATCTCATAAAATTCTACATTTCTAGTTTCCTTGTAACAATACATTGCAGGTTCGAAGAATCGGCCGACTAATGCCAGATGCGAAACGGACTGGCATCTGACTTTTGATCAACTCGTGACCGATTCGGCCTCGACTTGGTCGAATCGGTCGGGTTGACTCGGCCAATTCGACCGAGTGGAGGCCGAATCGGCCCCAAGTCAGTCCACTCTACTACGAACCCGTGAAGCTCGGCAAGTTAAAAAGAGAAAAAAACTCAGATCTGAGCGAGCTCTGTCTTTCTCTCTTCCTTCGCCCTCGCCCGTGAGCATGGTTCAAAGTTGCGGTCTCGGCTGCCAACTCGGCCGGCACCGAGACGAATCGGTCTCGGCGACTCGGATCGGACTCGAACGATACGTGCAAAACGCTACATAAAAAGCTCAAAAATTATGAAAAAATCATGGCAAATCATAAAAAAATGTAGACATCAAAATTCATGTATCACATGTTCAAAACAAATTTGTTTTGAGGGGATAATTAGGGAAATATGACGATTTGGGAGTAAATTTAGAAATATAAAATATTTGAGGGGGTGAATGTAAAAAACACAAAAATAAAAAAACAAAAAAAAGAAAAGGATAAAGGAGAGAGAGATCGGGTGAGATCACCCGATCTCTCCCTCCCTTTGGCTCTATCTACCTCTCTCTTGTCTCTCCCTCTCCCTTCTCTCTCTACTCTCTTCTTTGGCTCTATCTACCTCTCTCTTGTCTCTCTCCCTCTCCCTTCTCTCTCTACTCCTCCATCCCTCTGGCTCCCTCTCCCTCTCTCTCTCGTCCCTCCCTCCTCTGTCTCCCCTCTCCTTCTCTCTATCTCTCTCCCGCTCTCTCAGGGTAGCGGCGGGCAAGAGTAGGCGGGGGAGAGATCAGGCAGAGCAGATAGCGGCGACGGCGATGACGTCAAGCGGGCAGGCGGCGAAGGCGGGGGAGCCTTAGATCCAAAGTAAGTTTAGGTTTTTTAATCAAATCGGTCTTAACTCGGAGTTGACTCAGCCGAATCGGTCGAGTCAGTCCGAGTCGTATCGTAACTCGGCCGAGTCAACTCCGAATCAAGACCGATTCGGTCAATTCTGAGTGGATCCTTCGAATCGGGTCTCGGACTCATCACGGCGGGTGCCGAGACGGACACGATACTGCCGACTCGTATCCGACTCGGCCGAGTCTTCGAACCGTACCCGTGAGCCCCTGTCGTCGTTCATATCTTCCTCCGTAGGCGAGACCGCCACTATCGATCTCTTCCTTCAGGTAAATCTCTCTCTGACTCTCTCTCCCCCACTTTATCTCTTCCTCACTCCCGATCTCTCTCTCTCTTTCCAGTCTCTCTCCCTCTCTCTGATCTCTCCTGCTCTCTCCCCTCTCTCTCCCTCAGTCCCTCTCTTTAATAGTCAATTTAAGTTAGTTAATTTGATAGTTAATTTAAATTTAGTAACTAAAGTATAATTTAGTAATTTAAGTTAATCTAGCTAATTTAGTAAATAATATATAAAATTAATTATTTTAAATAGATATAACCTAGTTAAGTTAACTAATTTAGTAATTTCAAAAGTTCACAGCTTTCAGGATCAGGGATCAAGAGTGGATTGTGTCAGAGTTTACCACTAGAGAAGCTGAAATTTCAGCACGTGATATTGCTCCTTACATGTTCCCATCGAAACAGAAATCAATCAAAAACATATTCTCATCCAAGAATGCTAAAAAATTGGAAAAGCCATCTCAAAATTCTTCCTGTACAATGCAATACTATTCAATTCAGCTGATAGTGATCCTTACTACTAGACAATGATTAATACTATTGCAGAGACAAACTCAGGTGTAAAAGGCCCTACGGGTATCAGATTGACAACTTCTATTTGAAAAAGGAAATGAAAGAATTTGAAGTGTATATTGCTTCAATAAAAGCAAAATGGTCGCAGTATGGTTGCACGACCATGTGTGATGGCTGAACTTTCTGAAATAGAAAGCATGTTATTAATTTCATGATTTATTGATAGAAACATGATATATCATACTACCCTTGATACTACGAATATATCGAAGACTGATGATTATATATTCTCTCCGATGGACAAAGTTGTTAATGAAGTTGGTGAAAAAAATGTCGAATAGATAGTAACAGATAACAAGGCAAGTTTCAAAACAGCTGGTCACTTATTGATGGAGAAGAGAAAGCATTTGTTTTGGTCTCTCTGTGCAGCATATTGCATTGATTTGATGCTTGAAGGTATTGGTTCGATGAAATCAGGCAAGAAGATATTAGATGATACTAAGATGATTACTTCATTCATTGATTGTCGAAAAACAGAGAGATTAAAGTTAGAAGGATGTTATTTGAATGTTGGTCAAGTCTCTACCTTTCACAATTTATCCACAGTAACAAGGGTTATGCGGGTCGAATCCATAGGGGAATGCAATAGAAACTTTTCGATATCTCCTTAAACACTAAATAGGTTAATAGTTCTTCTTTGAAAAAGAAAGAAAAATTCTATGTTAAGTATTAGAGGTAGAAAGAAGATGAAGATAGGATTTGGTTTAAAGATTAGAGTTTTGAAAAAAATTAAAAGAACATGACTTACTAATCATCTAGCATCACTAACTAACCTATACTAGAATATTCTTCACTTTGAATCATAAAAGTTATACTTAAGAGTTTCTTCTAATTCAAGTAAGATACATAAGATAATAACTATACCCTAATTGGAATAATCACTAACCAAGACCTAACATTAAACTATCAAAGTCTTCCAAGTATAGAATAAGAAGAATAACTAAAACTTAATATTAAACTATCAAGACAATTTAAGTATAGAATAAGAAAAACCATTAGGAAGTATTAACAAATAGATTAATTAATCATCAGCATGTGCCTTCAATAATTTTTACTAATCCTAGGGTTAAGCATGCATGATACAATCGGTTTATTCTAACATAAAATTAGAAGTAGTGGTGTAGAGATTAATAAGCTACAGAAAGATTTAGCTATGCATGGTAGAAACTAAACAAAGCATGGTAGAAAAGAAAATTGCATGAAATAAAAGAGAAAGCAAGTAAAGAAAGTAAGTAAATAATAAAGAAAAAAAATTGAAAAGAAGAATAGAAAAACCTTATTATTGATGTTGTCACCTTCAATTACAAGAGCATCCTCCTTTACTAATCAACTTGAACTAAACCCTAAAATTACATAAGAAATTCAGAGAAGACAAAAGAAAAACCCTAAGTTCTGATTTCAAGAATAGATCTGAGATACCCTCTGCTGCTGCCACTGGTGTGCTATTTATAAGAAAAATAGGAAGTAGAGTTTCAATTGAACACTAGCACCCAACCGCCAACGAAGACCCAACAGAAAGCCGCGAAAACGCGGCAAAAGCGGTGAGTCTGGGTACATGCTTTTGTGCGTGACTTTTTCTCGTCCGTCCATCTGTAGATCTATCCTTAGAATCTTTTTTGGGGCTCTAAATTTAAAGATATATCTATTTCTAGTTAACTTAAGAAGCAAGTTATCCTCAAATCTGAACTTATTTTGAATTATCCTCCTTATCTCCAATTTGGATTAACTTTATCCTATCCATCTTTTAAAAAATATATCTTCTTATTTTGAATTTGAATTGTGAAGATGACGATTTATCCTTTCCTCCTCTTGATTTCAAATTGATTGAAATTTAAATACAAATTAGATAGGATTCGGGATAAAATAGAAGCTTCATCTATTTTTATCTACCCATTTAGGTAACTACACACTATAATCAAAAAGAAGGTTAAATAACAAAGTTAAATAGAGAATAATCAAAAATAAATGTGCAAATGTGACAATAATAATGCAAAATTGAGATGCGATCATTCATCTACAAACGTAATGAAGCAATTTATCAGAGATAAATATTTGTTGAGACCAGGTATAACACGATTTGCTATCGAGTTTATTTCTATTGAATGTCTTATTTGCTTCAAAAGGATTTGAAAAGAATATGCACAAGCGAATCGCGTGAATTCAACAAGAAAAGGAGTAGAAGAAATGTGAGAAATAAAGTTTCTAATCTCGTTTTTCACTGATCGGTTCTGAAAGAAGGCAAGAAAAGTCCAAAACATTATGGATCCTCTTATTATAGTCTTGAAGATAGTGGTCCAGGAAAAAAAACCTACATTATATATTATCTATAAGGCTATGATAGAACAAAATTGGCTCTAAAGGCTTCAAATAAGAATTGAAAGAAGTATTGAGATATTATTCATAAAATATGGGAGAGATAATTGCATAGACACCTGCATATTGCTGGTAATTCATTTACATACTTATAATTCATATTTGTTCACTAGAAATTGAAACTATCATATTATAACTATCGTGTGTTTATATTATTGCAGCATATATTTAAATTCAATACTCCAATATTCAAGACACTTTTCTACCCATCCAGAAATGAGAACTGGATTGAAGAAGGTCATTAAAAGATTAGAGCCAGATTTGAATAAACAAGTAAGAGCCATTAATGATGTAAGCTATGTAACAATTTATTTTTTCTAGAGACATAATGTTATGTATATGCAAATATTAATACTTATGATGTGGATTCTCGCAGATAAAATTATTTGTGGACCGAATTGGAGAATTTGAAAGCTCAATGACTAGAAAAGCAGTACAACAATCTCTTTCAGCTGATTAGTGGATTAACTATGATGAAGAACCTCCTAATTTGCAGAAATTGCCATTAAAATTTTAACTAAACATTTTTTCATCGGGTACTGAAAGAAATTGGAGCACATAGTCACTAATTCAGACAAAATTGCGCAACTAGTTGACAATAAAAAAAAGTTACATAAACTAGTGTTTATGCATTATAATATGTGGCTGCGAGTAAGAAACTTGACATGCCAACACAACACTGATAATTATTACAACACAATCGATTTTAACCATATTTTCAATGATGATATATTGGATAAGTAGATTCAGAAGGGAGAACAACCCATATTACCACGAGATGACATAGATTGGTTGGATGAAGATATTCATCATAGTGACGAAAGTGGTGGTGATGACGGTGATGGCGACGGAGATAACGGTGATGATGAAAGAATTTATGGTATTGGTGAAAGCCAACGATGTGGTGATGTGTCATTGAATTCAAATTATTATGCTACACAAGATACAGATCATGGAGCCGACCAGGGATTTCGCAACAGCGTAGGCATTAGATTGGTTGGTTGATTTGAGTTCTAACGATGATTATTCGAGTGGACATGATCACTACTGACAGGGTTATCATAGTCTTGAAGGTCAATGCAGGAGTTGGGTTTGACATTAGGCCAATATTATGGCGTGGGATATGATCATGGAAATATTCTAGCACTGATGAATATTCTACTAGCAGTGATGTATATCGTGATTTTGGGCATTATCATCATATTGTTGATATTACACAACCTCCACCGCCATATTACTCTAATGCAGGATCCTCTAACTAATCATCTCAACCTAGCAGATCAAACCAACAAACATACTATTATCCTTATGGAAATTATATACCTAGTTTCTATACTTATCATAGGGATGATGATAATGATGATTTTGTGTCTCACCGTCACAATTCAATGTGAAAATGACTACATTAGCAGGTATTTATGAATGTATTCTGTGCAATTTATTATATTATGCATGTATTTTGATATATTTCTACCTGACGCATGTATTTATTGTTTTCTTTTTATGTCTAGCGTGCTAAGTGATATATTTTGGACATGTGATGTATAAATATTGATGTGTATATTTTTTTAAGATTTATCGTGATTTTTTCAGATTTTTTTGAGCTTTCTATGTAGTGTATTGCGTGTATCGCCCGAGACCGATCCGCAACGCAGCGACCGATGTATTTCAATGCCCGCTGTGACGGCGGCCGAGACTGTGACCTTGAACTATGATACATAGGGCAGGCTGGGCGAGACAAGCAGCAGTTGTCCTCTTCAAGCCATTGCCTTTCTTAAACACATTAGTATCTTTGTCTGCTACGAGTACACGCATCTGACCAAGATATGTTTTAATGTCTTGGAACTTTGTAGTGCAGTTGGAATGTCAAATTCTCTCCGTCCTTAAGTTCTCAGTGCAACTAACTCCCTTGGACATCAACCCTCCATGAGACGTACCACAATAGAACTGTTAAATGTTAATCCATGAAGTTGCAAAGATCTGCACGTCAAAATCTTTGACAGCATCTACATCATAGCACCATGTATCTGAACACAAGTTACCTATGATCGGGACTCAAAATATGTTTCACTGCCTTGAGTTCTATAGGGCAGTCGAAACGTTAAATTCTCCATGTCCTTGAGTTCTCATTTCAACCAACTCCCTTGAACCTAGATCCTCCATGGAACTTTCCATCAGAGAAAACTGAGAAGTGCAAGCTTCAGAAAGTTGCAAAGTTCTGCAAGTCAAAATCTTTGACAACATCTACCATCATCGTACCAAAATCTGAAACACAAACTGCGTATTGACCACACACTTATTGCAATCTACCTACCTAGATAACAATAATGAAGGGGGAGTTCCAACTTATAGCTTAGGAGAGTAGGATCGGCAACGTGCAGACTCCAGGAGGTGGTCCTTTCATACAAGCATGAGCCGCTTGCATATAAGGAAACAGAGGTTCACAAATTAAACATGACACTGTCTGCTGCCAATATCACCTATGAGTACTTTGTTTGTTGCTGCAAGGCCAGCCCGTCCACACCACCCTCCTCCTCTCCCTAAAAAAATCATTTGACAAATAAGAAGTATTTCAATGATTGAGGAAATGACACTGGTGCTACCAATATCACCTATTGTTAACAAGGCTTACCTACAAGTACAACAAATTATTATGGCCAGTAATCAAGAGATTAACAATTCAAGTTTGTTTCAAAACCCAAGGTCCCTCCCCTCTTTCAATCTGTAGAGATCATAGACTGAGGAGAAGGGATCGATGCCTTTTATCACCCATAGAGTATGACGAACCCTCCAGGCATGCAAAATTCTATTTACGGTCCAAAAAAAAAAATTCCAACAAAGCTCCATATCCAAATGGCTTTGTTCCATGTCAGAAACCTAGATCAAACTTGCAAGCCACAGTACTCTCCTTGCATCCAATAAGATCCAAGTGCAATGCCAAATTTAAAGGAAAGGTGGATGCATATCACAGGGCTAGGTCTTATATCGATTGGTTATCATGACGGGTACCCTTGTAAATAGATTGTCTTCTCACAACAATCCACCAAAAATTATTATTTTTTGAGGAAAAAATCCACCAACTTTGACATGATTATAAAAAGATTTCCCAAGAAACTACCAAAGAATTGAGTTGTGGCCCAAGGTTGCCCGCCCAATTGGGAGGGGTATTAACAATTGTGAAGCATACACTTTAAGACAGCAATCATTGAATAGTATCATCACACAGTTTCTCTGCAAATACACAAGGAGAAATTCTTTAGCCAATTATGAAACATCAAAATCTTCTCCCTCAACCATAACCTCAAGACCTATGCACAATGAGATGCTTCCCAAAGTACTCGGTGAAAAGGAGACATAACTGGATCAAAGTTCCAAACACCTGGGACGGACGTAGTACAATTTTGAATGATGAAATTGCATGCCTTGGGGCATCCCCAAAGAAACCAATGTTGAAAAGAAACCAATGCACTTCAATCGTTTTCCTTCTTTCTATTATGTTGGAAGGAAGTATGTCCGAACAACATGCACAAACATCTAGCTAGTAAGGCATTGAGCCAGCAGGAAGACCCGAACACTCCCGACCTCCCACTCAACCAAAGCCTAACTATAATAGATAGCAAAGGACTCAACCACCTTTCTATATTCCAATTTCCTTGCACCATTACATAGGGCAGCTTAGGCAAGACGAAGCAATCTTCAGGTTCTAGATCACTTCAGTAATTTTGTTTTACAAAATCCCAACCTACACTAGAAGCACCAGACTCTATAAAAGTCTTCACATCCAACCAAGATAAGTTCTACGGGCTAGAATTGTATGGATCCCCTGGGACATCACTCATGCTTGTTGAAGCCCATAACAACAGCTCCATCTTGATCCAAGATCCACCTCCATGAGGCTTTCCACCAAAAGGCTTTTCATTCAGGGCCATCACGAAACTTCAATAACTAAGATATAGACCTTGTCACAACCTGTTGACCCCACCACTCTTTGTTTGTTCATCTAACAATGGGATAACTAAAAGAAGTTGGTGACCATTTGATTTCTCTCAATAAGGAGAACTGCGTATGGAATGAATAAGACCAAAGACAGCAGGCTTTACAAATGATAATCCTTGCATACAAGCATCAACCATATACATATCAGGATTTTGGATCCAAAGATCAAACAACATTTTTGCAACCATTGTCACCTATAACCTCTCTAAAATTGTTGTTGGACAGATCCTCAGACCCCTTAATTGATTGTTTACTAAATCTTAAACATCTCAATTCTTGCAACATTAGACCTAATTATGGTTGTATTTACCCTTACTTAATAGGTAATGCAAAGTATCGACTATCAAGCCATACTAGCAATCTCAAAACTGTTGATCATTTTGATTCCAAACCTGCCCTCTTTTTCAAATTTTAACCTATAAAGTATAAACCATAGGCTCACAAGAACTAGACATGATTGTCAAATAAAAGTTTACCATCCTGAGAGCACACAGAAATTGGCAGGTTTAAAACAATTCAAGTTAACAGCATAAAACTCCACCGCCCTCTCTTTCAAACTTGCATGCCACATGTGCAAGCCAAATCACTCGTATGAATGATGTATCCAACAAGTTGCACCAAACACTTGTATCGCTCCAGACCTCCGGTCCAGTGTTCTAAATGGCGGCCACAGCGGCTACATCAGCCGGAAAAATTTATCAGAGATGGGGATGTATCGGGGATATTTTCAAAAATCGAATGTCAAGATCGGACTGTGAATATACATATCTTTTTGTCTTAAATCGCATCTCAATAAGACAATATATGCATAAATTATATAAATCTACATAAAACATCATACTTATATGTTTAAGATATACTTAACTCGATAACTTGCATTAAGCCTATGAATTCATAATCACTATCCAAGTGTAGAATCTTCAAAAATGTTACATTACCGCATCACTCGAATTACCCAAATACCTAACCTAGAAATTGGGTGTAAAACGTTATATCGGGTCCAAAATCGCCGAAATTGCGGCCGATATATCGGGTCCATGCCTATTTATCAGCGATTTTGGATGAAAAACACTATATCGGTTTGAATGTGCCAAATCATTGCGGCTAGGTGCCGTAAATGCAATATCGGCACAATATCGGGATTATATCGGGAATATTTAGAACACTGCTCCGGTCTGAAAGCATCCACCTCAATTCATTCCTCCCCCTCCAAATCTCAGACCATAAAGCTCTTCAACTGCACCCGACGCTTGTTATGATCACCCTTGATTGTACATCTGTAACCTTTGTCACATTTACATTAAAACAATAACAACAGCAGGATGCGCATGCATGTAGACAACTCCAGTATGTTGCACGTTTAGGGCTGAGTACTAGTTACTGGGTAAAGGCTAGGCCAAACAGGTGCAACCTTTGTCGATGTAGACTCTGTTGGCGGGATTAGGAGTCATGGAGGAGAGAAGTGGTGGAGCCACAGTTGGGCATCACTGAGGGAGCCTGTCTGCCGGTCTCAAGGGGACTGTGAGAATGGACTGAATGCCAAGTGCTGGTTAGATGGGGCAGAAAACAATGTACTTTAATTTTCATACTTACTATCTACGACCCTAAGATACAACTAAGAGTAACTTGGTACTTAGTCTTTCATACATAATTCCCCACCAATATTTGTTAGTACATCCTACAGAGTGTTCTTAAGTATCAACACAGTTATATCCCCAACACAAAGAGAAAATGCCAGCCATTTCTTTCATCTTCCTACCACATTATCAAGGAACATAGCATGAACCAGTTCCTAAATTTCAAAGTGCGCGGCATGGATTTAAAATTTACAAAGAATGAGGCAATAATGAATCAAGACAAACCTTTTTGCTGATCTTTACATTCATTGCTTTCGTCTCCCTCAAAACAGTAATCCTAAGCATCAATGGATAACCTCTACCACCCCATCCTCCGAAAAGAAGGAGCCATCTGCGTCCGCAGCCCTAGAAGCAGCAGCAGCAGCAGCAGCATTGTGCCTGTCAATCAAACCAAGAGCCAAACAGCCTCATTTCTGATTCCAACAAGATCCATTAGAGTTTCTGATTCTCTACCATCTGAGAGCTTGCGTCCACAAATCCGACGGAATCAAGGCATATGTCCGGCCCGAAACCCCAGGTCCGTCCTCTGAATCGCCGTTCTACACCGAATCATCGTCCTTCCGAAGATTGAAGACGAGATTGGAGCTGAAGATGTTGGTGATGATCTTCATGCCGTACGACGAGGCACCGGGGACGCGGTGTAGGGGATTCCCCTCACGCCACCGCCCTTGGCGCCACAGCCGCCGCCCTCGTCGGAGTCCGATTCCTGCGCCTCCCTCCACCATCTGAACCAAAATGCAATCTTCAATCGGAACAATGCAAATAAATGAAAGCGAGATCTGATCTCGAGAAGCGGAGGGGAGCTGTGTCACACCTGTAGGGGACGAGGTAGACCATGACGTCGTCGTCGGGGCGGGGCTGAGAGCCTGAGCTGCATTTCCGGCGGTCTCAGGGGCAAAACCGTCCATAACGAGGAGAGAGATCAGGGAAGGGGTGTTTTATAATTTTGCGTAAAGATTTGGACTTTGTTGCGGGCATACTTGAAAGCAAATTTTTGGTGTGGATATTATTGATATTCCTTGTTTTTTCATTTGAGGATTTTAGGCTGAGCCTCTTATATTAAATTTAATTAGCAAAAATATCAATTATATATTTTTTTTTTCTGCGTGAACTCATTTTTTTCAGCCACGGTAGATTGCAGAGACGTGTCGAGCGGGGTTTTAATCGTGAAATGCAAAAAAAAAAAACAAAACTAAAATATTCTCATTTTAAATTTTAACCGCGGCCACAACCGCAACTGAAAACGCTCCGCAACTGCGACTTTGTGAGAACTTCGACTTCGATTTCGAAGCGCTCCGCAACTGTGACTGCGACTTTGTGAGAATTGCCCTGTTGCAGCTCTCATGGTCGTACTTCTTATTATGAGGACTGGTCGTAGTCTTTATTATGAGGACTACTAGTCATAATGAGGACTGCTGCTAAGGTCGCAATTCTTATTATAAGGACTGCAATCATTTCTTCTCTCACTGCGTTACTCCCATCTAAATTCTAGCTCTCTCAAATCAAAATCAGATCATGAGTCGCAATCCTCACATAAAAAGATTTCTCACATTTCAGCATCGTCATCATCCAGCAGAAAATAAATCAAAAACTCAAGGTTGTAATCTTTTATATGAGGACTTCGTGAGAACTTCAAGTGCAATAGTAATGATCGATATACAATCCAGATCTAAATATCATATTGATCATAAAACGAACAAAACTCATCGGGAGCACGAACAAATGTGATATGCAAAAAAGTCAATCTCAAAAAAAATTGGTTCGGGGCTCCCCGCTCCCTTTCCACCCCACGGCGACCTGATCATGTAGGTCGATCCGCGAATTACTCTGCGTCGGGGTTGGAGTTAAGAGGAGAGCAACGTCAGGAACAATGGGAAGGATAAAAGAGAAAATGAAAAATATATAAGAAATGGTGGTTAAGAGAAATCAATTTATGCTGACGTGAATTGAGGCTGAGGTAAAAATAAATTTGTAATTGAGGTTTTCCCTAAATTAATTGAAAAGAGAAGAGTTCAAGGCCAATTTTCTGTTTCCTTTTTTTTTAATTTCTTTGTTTGATGAAGACGAGCTTGGGAAGTACAAAGAGATTAACGAACGAACGATCTTTTGTTGGACTCGGACTAGGGGTGCGAAACGAGCTGAGTTTGGCCTGTCCCGGCAGGTCAAGGATCGAGCCAGGCTAAGCCCGCACCCGCCCGTAAATAAAGGGCGGCCCGGCCCGGATCCGGTCCACCATTGGGGAACTCGGGCACGGCCCTATCTTTTTTAATTTATTTTTTAAAATCCAAAATTGAATGTAAAGTATATTTTTAAAAAATGTTTAAAATCCCAAAAATAAAAAAAATCCACAGAATTTGATAAATTTGCTACAAGTTGTGAAATGCAAATGTAAATTTTTTATTAACAGTCCAATAATTTAAATAAATTGATACAAATGCAAATGAAGTATATAGATTTAAAAATAAAGTATAAATTGATACAAATACAAATGAAGTATATAGATTAAAAATAAAGTACAAATTGATACAAATATAAATACAAATGAAGTATATAGATCTTTATTTCTTCATTCATATTCTGGAGAGTCTTCAATGATTTTTTTTTACTGATATTTTTGGCTTTTCGTCTCCGCATCTAGCCAATCCTTCCCGCAGATGCTCATTTCAATGGCTTCTGATGTCAGACGGTTTCTCGTATCAGTCAGCACTCATCTAACTATATTAAAAGCAAATTCTAAAGCTACTGTAGAGGCATGAGGGGTTAGTAAATCACGCGCCATGGTGAAAAGCACAGGATATATTGATTCTTGTGATTTTCATCAGGTCAAAATATTAAAATTTTCAAATCATGAGCCTGCATCAATCTTAGAAGCCGAATATTAATGAAGCCCATTCGTGTGTCTGAGCTTCTTCATCTTTTTAATGCAGATAATAAACAAGATAATAAAAAACTTTTAGGTTTAGATGAAGATGCAAGATGGGATGATTGTTTATTTTCAAATTGGGATTCATAAAAATTATACAAATTATTTATAAAATTCCCAATATCTACCCGTACTAGGGCAGACGCAGAATAATTCATTTTTTCATAAAAATTATCTTTATATCCTTCAAATTTAATTCGAGGATCCATAATAGTAGTAAAATAAAATATAGTAGAAAATATTTAAAATATTTATTGAATTTTTCTTCCATGAGAGTAATAATATCTTGAAGCAAAAAATCATTTCGATATATATAAAACAATTCGGTAATTTCAGTTAACTCGTAAAATACTAAATTAGTCGTGAGATAATAAATCTCAGAAAATAATATTGTTACTCTTTCAATTTTTTTAGAAATTCACAAATTACATACAAAATTTTCATTCCTCCTCGGAAATATCTTGATCTGGCAGTTCTGTGGAAATAAAGAGATCTATTACTTTCCTTAAGAATAGTTTTACTCAACATATTATATATTGAGTTTTAACGAGTTCTTTTAAACTTTTAATTTGTAGACCTAAGCCGAAATAAATTTGTGGAGGGTGTTTCTAGTTGTGTGAATGAAAAAAATTGGAGTGTCAGGTAAAAACAAATGCAAATCATGTCATTCTTAACTAGTCAAATCTAAATTAGCATGAGACCTAGAAAAAGAAAGATTACTACAGAATGTGCATCTATATTTTACTAGTAAATATTAAACTAAATTTGATAATATTATAAATACCGAAATGTAAAAAGAGCTTAAGAGAGAGCTTGGGAACTTGAGAGAACTTGAGCACTTGAGATCTTAAGAGAAATTGTAGAGAGTAAAATTTGTAGAGATTTTCTAGAGTTTTTTTTGTGATGAAATGAAGTGGGAAGGATGGTGTATTTATAGAAGGGAAGATGGTATTAATGTAATTTTTTTTTTTTTTGCAAAAAATCAGTTTTGACCCAATAAATTTGTAGGAGGATATCTGTAAAAAAAATATTTACAAAAAACCCCCAATGACTAAATTGTGAGCTCAATATAGCCGTTGGGCGTTGCAAAAGACCACCCCTCACTCCCGATCCCCCAACGGCTAAAAAAAAAGTCGTTGAGTGAGTTCAACCCGGCCCAGGTTCGACCTAGGCTGGCAGGCCGTGGGCCACAATATTCCCCCTGGGCACGCCCCGCGGATGGGGGCGAGCCTGGGCTGGGTCTAGGCTCGAGTGACCCGGGCCGACCCAGGCCCGTGCCACCCGTGCCGGATCCGTGCGAGTTGGCGGGCCAGCCTGGCCCGTTCCAAACCCCTATCCCGGAGTCGTTTCTTGTTTTAATTTAATTTAATTTCAATTTTCAACAGTACTGGCTATAAATTGAGAATGGGATATTAATATATATATATATATATATATATATAGCAGATTGCTTGCTTTTGGTTCGGCTTTTTTGATGGGAGACTGCGGTTGGATGTGGCTTTTTTGCTATTGTCTGACAAATTACAGGCTAAAGTTGAAAGGGACAAAATGAGATTTTTCTTCCATAGAAAAAAAGGACTGGAACACTTACTGCAAGTTACCAGCTTGTCTAAATTCATATTAAACTCAATTCAATTTGGATAAATTACTTTTTTTTTGTTGGGCCTTGATTTGGGGGAAAATAACTGTAAAATGACCAATTAGAGCTCTATACGTGACAACCTTGTTTCACGCCATCTCCTAACTAGATAAGTAAGATGGTAATCTTTTTAATTATTTGTTGATCAAAGATACTTTTAAATGTCAGATTGCCTGATAATAGAAATTATGAACCTAATGTTAGATCTAATTTTATTTCATACAAGATCTTATATTTGCATAGCCTCTTTATCATGATCAAAGAGAAGGATGGTTTTAGGCATACCTGATTCCATCAGGAAAGAAATGCTGAAGGTTGCACGATCTCGAGGATGTCAGAGTTGAGGGAGAGGATTCTTCTCTCTAACCACCAAATTCTCTTTTTTATCTTAGAGGAGATGAGAGGCCTCTAAGAGAGAGATTAGGTCATTGTTGGTGGAGAGGGAACTCTACCCATAATATATATAGCATCAAGGAACCCTAGTTCAACTCATCATAGATTTAGGCCCTTAATTTATAACACCAGTTCCGCACACGTAGATGACTCCCACATTTTAATTTAAATTACACTCATGACTGAGTGTAATTGAAAACGTGTGTAGACCCAAACCATTTAGGCTTGATAAATTCTTTATTGGGTCAAATAACATAAATTAAGTGGGCGGGTGCAAATATCCAATTGCCTTGATTAGACCCAAATTAAATTATACTTTATAACATATAATAACTCTAACAAACTCCCACTAGGGCCAAACAAGTCGTACTGGATAGATATTATGCATAACTTTATGACGTCAAAACTTTAACTGCCAACAAACCATATTTCATTACAATCTGATCCATTAAGTGTCTTCCATCGAACATGGTGGTCGTTACCTTCTGTATAATCGAGGTAGGACCTTCCACATCACAAGTTTTAGAACTCTTAACGACATACATCAAATGTGGACATGTGCTATGGAAATGTCTTCTGATCAAATAAAGTACATTTCCAACTGGTTTCCACTTTATGACTCCAACGAGTCTAACCTTATGACTCCAACGAGCCTAACTTTATGACTCCAACGAGCCTAACTGCTAATTCAACAAACTAAATGCATAAAAGTAGACTTTAGGAAAAGCAGTTATAAGTTTATTATCAGAATCAATAAATATCCATAAAATTATACACTCCCACTAAATCAGGATATCATAATGACTAGTCATCCCTATATGAGCAATATGCTCTAAGAAGACTTTAGGTGAAAGTCTTTTAATGAGTAGATCTGTAATGTTAAGAATAATTCTTACACTATCAACAGAAACAATATGATTTTGAACTTTATCATTGATGATAAGAAACTTGATATTGATATGCTTCGACTTTACTGAACTCTTGTCACTATTGCAGTAGAGCTCTATAACTCTTATTGTCATAGTGTAACTGTAATGACCTCTCGACTAAATCCACCATCTTTCTACAATCAGGAAAATGTAACTTGAAGTGGACTTCCTATTGTCAATACATCCAGCATAATCTGAGTCTGTGTATCCGATCAACTTCAACTGATCAGATTTCATATAGTCTTCTGTAGGTATCGTATTACCTTCTTGGTAGTCTTCCAGTGATCAATCCCAGGATTGATTAAGTATCTGCTAAGTTTCTCAAAGATATATGCTATGTCTGGACGGATACAAATTTGAACATACATCAGACTTTCAACCGTTGATGCATATGGAATATCTTTCATTTGCTCTTTCAGTAGGTCGTTCTTGGGACATTGAAGTAAACTCAACTTATCTCCCCTACAGCAATTCTTCATGCCACATTTATTAGCACCTTATCGATATAGGCCTTTTGTGATAAACCTAATATTCTACGTGTTCTATCACGTTGAATCTGGATACCTATCACAAAAGAAGCGTCTCCAAGATCTTTCGTCTCAAAATCTTTTTAGAGAAAACTCTTGGTCTCAAGTAAAAGAATCATATCGTTACTTACTAGTAGAATGTCATCCACATATAACACAAGAAATATAAATGTACTCTCTTTAAATTTATGATAAATGCATTGATCATCTACAATCTCCTTAAAACCAAAATCAGATATTATTTGATTAAATTTCAAATACCATTGACGGAATGATTGCTTTAGACCATAAATGAATTTTTTTATTTGCAAACCAAATATTACGAAACTTTCACTTTAAAAACTTTCTGGCTGCACCATACAGAATTCTTTCTCGATACTACCATTAAGGAAGACAATCTTAACATCCATTTGGTGTAACTCCAGGTCAAAGTAAACTAGTTACCAGTGTCATGAAAATTCAAAAAAAAAAATCCTTCATGGAAACTGGAGAGAAAATCTCCTTATAGTCAATGCTTCTCTTTGAGTGAATCCCTTTGTGACAAGACGTGTCTTATATCTTTCGACATTGCTTTTCAAATCCCGCTTGGTTTTGAACACCCATTTAAAACCAATCGGTTTCTTTCCTTTAGGCAACTCTTCTAAATCCCAAACATCATTGTCCTTCATGGATTTTAACTCATATTTCATGATATTTGACCACTTAGTAAAGTGAATGTCGAGTTTGGCCTCATTCAAGGATGTGGGATTATCCTCTAACCTTATGTCAAACTCATGATCTTGAAGATAAACTATATATTCATTTGCAATTGCTGATTTCCTCTCCCTAGTTGATCTCCTAAGCGCTTGTGATTGAGATTTTTTCAAGTTTTACCTTATCAGCATGATCTACTTCAGGATGAACTGTATATGTACCTTGTAAGGGTACAATTGTATTTTTATTCTGAAATGGAACAACTACTTCATCATTTGGAACAGTTGTCGTGGGTATAACAATATGTTCTTCCTCAAATGTGAAATCCTTATACAGTTAACTCTTACTGTTCTGAATATCCTCAAAAATTTAGCAATATACGTCTTTATGTTCTTAGTGGAGGGACAGTAAAACCTAAAGCCTTTATACCTCTCAGAATACCCTGCGAATAAATAGCTAACTGTACTTGAGTCCAGTTTCTTCTCATATGGTGTATATAGTCGAGCTTCTGCTGGATAACCCCAAATATGTAGATGCTAAATACTGAGAGGTTTTCCAGTCCATAACTCGTACGGTGTTTTAGTTACTATTTTGAGGAGGAAGACAACCGTCTTTAAGGCTTAACTCTATAATGACTCTGGTAGAGTAGTGTGAGCCATCATACTCCTAATCATATCCTTAAGTGTATGATTTCATCTCTCAGCAACACCATTCTAATGAGGTGTCCCTGACATAGTGTACTAAGCGACAATGTCACACTCTTTCAGAAATTAGCAAATGGTCCTAAACATCTATCTGATTCGTATTCGTCCAGTCTGCCATAACACTCACCATCACGATCAAATCTAACGGCTTTAATCTTTCTATTCAGTTGATTTTCAACTTCAGCTTTATAGATTTTAACCATATTCAGTGATTGAGATTTCTCATGTAACAAGTATAGGTACCCATAACGAGAGTAATTGTCTGTAAAAGTGATGAAATATTCATGACGATTCCAAGAAGTTGTAGGGAATGGACCACAAATGTCTATATACACCAAATTCAAGACATCCTAAACTCCATTTAGCACCAAACTTTCTAATGTTTCTTTAATTAATATTCGCTTAGTGCTTAGCCTATTCGCATATAAAGATTCAGGAAATGAAGCATGAAGTTTCAATTTATATAACCATCAATCAGAATTCTAGCACCAATATCTTTAGATTTGAACAGTAGATTAAGCATTTCATTATCAAAAGTGACAGTAAAATCAGATCTGTTTAACAATGAAATAGAAATACGATTCCGCCTAAAAAAGACGGTACATATAAAGTCTCATCCAAATCTAAAACAAAAAACAGAATCTAATCTAAAGCTACAAGCTCCAACAGCTTCAACTACAACTATATTTTAATCACCCATGTATATGTATCACTCAGCTGGGCTGGGCCTCCTTTGGGTTTGAAAGTTTCGCACTGAATCACTTATGTGAATTATCTATCCACCTTATATGATGTGTGTAGACTCTCTAAAAATAATGTGACACTAAAGCTAAATTAATTTCAGAATAAACATAGATATGAGATATACCCGCTAAATAGTCATTTCTGACACTTTATGCAATATTGCTTGAGGTGACTTACTTTCTTGTAGAAGAAGCATGCATGACCTTAGGCTTCTTGTCCTGCACTTTCGCCACTTAGGATAAGCAACTGTAGTGTTATGTTTCTCCTTTTAGTTACACTTTTTCTTTTCTTATTAGAAGTGTTATCCTGATGCTAAGTGTGCACTTTCAGTCTTTTCTTATTTCAATCTCTGTTATTTTCGGACACAGTGATTGATGAGCTCAATGAGACTCCACTTTTTCCTTTGAGCATTATAAATAATCTTGAAAAGGGTTATACTTTATAAGAAAGGAGATTAGAATAAAGTGCACTAGAATCTCTTCAGAGAGTTTCAATTTCAGTGCCTTTATTTTAGAAACAAGATTGGACATTTTCAAAATGTACTCCATTATGTTTTCTTTGCTATTGTAGCGCAGATTTATCAGCTTGTTTAGATGTGTGTTGGCCTCAACTTTATCTGATTTAATAAACCGGTCGGCTACTTCAGCTGAAAAAACTCTTAGCACTGACTTTATCAGGCATAGAACCCCTAATAGTTATAGGAATAGTGTGTTTTATGACCATTAGGCACATCCTGTAAGACCTCTCCTACTTATCATAATTGACATTTTCTTTACTGAACTTTTGTTAGTGATAGTAGAGGTTCATCAATCCTTAAGGTGTATTCTAGATTCATAAATTCAAGAATGATCTTTTACGTGGTCTTACCACTTCTTAAAATTTGTACCATTCAATTTAGACTACATAACTGTATAATTTCTCATCAATTTAACATAAACATTGCATTTAACAAAATTCTATTATAATAGCCATAAAAATGAATTTTAAAACATGCAACCAGTTTAACCGATAGAGCTGCCGGCCAAACTTTCAGAACAAATTGTGTCTCTCTATGCCAAAATTGTACTGGCCCAATATAGATATCTTAAAGTCTATGTCCTATTTAAGAGAACAACCTTCTTTTGAGCCGACTGTCTCTTTATAAGATTGGTCCCAAAATTTAAGTTATCTATATCAGCCATATAATATATGTAATGACCCGGCCATAATGACAACCTTTCTTTGGGCCGATTGCCACACGTATGGGCCACACAAATCTACGCATCTGGATTCTTGTTCCGCCGTCGGACTAGTTGATGAGAGTAATGCAATATGGGTCTATACTGTGACAACCTTCCTTTGGGCCGATTACCACACACTAAGGTTCTCCCACTTGCATTAATCACATCAAGTATATGACGTTGTACATAATTCGGTCAAACAATAGTCTTCCTTTGGACCGGCTATTGTCCGCATGAAACACATACGTAACTAAATAAGCTCTTTTATGAACTCTTTAACTTGAACATATATATATCTTTATCTGTGTGTTATCTACTGTAGTAAACATCAATATTCATCATGCGAGAACAATATAAGCAATATAATATTGATGAAGCGGAAGCATGTAAGGATACATAACCATGGTAAACATATACTTCAATGCCTTCTTTACTATTTTGTCATTTTCTAGTGCCTGCAATACTGTAGTTCTCGTCAAGAGCTTCGAAACGGCTATTTACATGACCAAAACAGAGGTCAGAGGAGCCCGTAACGATTAATTGAAGTTTTTATAGGCAAAACGGGTCTGCAGTGCTTATCAAGACTGAATCAGACCCGACCCGCAATGGTTAAGTTATGGGTTTTCTTAGTGGATCGGGTTTAATAAACTGAAGCTTATGTAACGCCCCGATCCGATGGTACGGGACGCTACAGCGACGTACATACGCAGGGTGGAAATACCCTCACGTAGTACGCTAAGCCTCTATATAGGGAATATACACTATATATACAATAAATCTAGCATTAAATAAGTACAATAATACTTACAAAAAAGGGTCAGTGATTATAATAAATATGAAAATAGAGATAAATAAGATAACAGAAACAAATAATAAGATACCTATGAATTGGAAAGGGTAACAGTCTCAGAATAATCTCGGGAAATATCTGGTACAACGATATCTCGGATTTTCAACCTGGGCACGCAAACTCAGGGTCGTCAGAAAGCGACCTAGTGAGTGGTAAAATGAAGAAAGCAGTAATATATATTATGATAGTAAAATCACGTTAATATATAATACATGTCAGGGTAACAATGATAATGTTTAAATATTCTAACAATTGATATATCAATATTATAAGTATGTTATTTATATCATCATCAATACCTGTGAAACTGAAACCGGCTCAATCTGGCTACCAAGAAGGTAGACTCAACTTTGTAAGTCGTATCGAGTACTGATACTGTGATACGTACATCAAGGATCAGGGGTTACAGCTTAATATGAGATTGATTGGGATTAGATCTCTTTATTTGATTAGAATTCTACCTAAATTTTTCTTAATAGACTAGAATTCTATCTTAACCTTAAAATTCAAATCAATCTCAACAATCCAACTAAAAATTATTATGAGATTAATTAGAATTAAGTTTCCTTATTAGATTAAAATTTATCTTTAAATTTTCTAATTCTAATTAATCTCATAATCTTCTTAATTAAGAAAACCCAAAACAATTAACATTTTTTTTAATGTGTTGCCGTTGGCCGTCCCCAGCCCATGATGGCCGGCGACTCGCGTGGGCGGCATGCATGCCCGCTGCATGCATGCACGTAATTTTTTTTTTTTCGGTCGTGGCTATGCGCTGATCATGCATCCTGCATGCCCTCATGCTAAAAATCAACGCTGGCATGCAAATTTCATTTGCCTAAATGCGAAAATCAAAGCCAACATGCAAAATTAAGGGCTCCATGCAAAAAAAATTACAAGGCAGCCGCATGCATGCACCGCATGAATCTTTTTTTTCTTTTTAACTTCAAACAAAAAAATCTAAAATAATAACACAGATTAAAAAAATCCCGAAAAATATATACATGTAAAATTTCATAAAATCATCCCTTTAAACTTTTAATTCAATATATGAGACACAAATATTTATTGAATCAAGGAAAAAATTATTCATGATATTTATAAATCGAGATCGAAATTTCTGTAGATCCCCATGATCTGGTAAAGAAGAGGCTCTGATACCAATTGTTAAATCTAATTTTATTCCATACAAGATCTCATAGTTGTATAGCTTCTTTATCGTGATCAAAGGGAAGGATAGTTTCAGGTATACCAGATTCCATCACGCAAGGGATGCCGAAGGTTGCACGATCTCGAGGACATCAGAATTGAAGGAGAGAATTCTTCTCTCCAGCCACCAAGTTCTCTTCTTTATCCTTAGAGGAGAGGTCAATATTGATGTAGAGAAACCCTACCCATGATATATATAGCATCAAGTAACCCTAGTTCAACTCATCATAAATCTAGACCATTGATTTATAACACGAGTTCCATATGTGTAGATGAGTCTCACATTTTAATTTAAATTACACTCATGGATGACTAAGTGTAATTGAAAATGTATCTAGACCCAAACCATTTAAGCGTGATCAATTCTTTATTGAGTCAAACAACATAAGTTAAGTGGACAGGTGCAAATATCCAATTGACTTAATTAGACCCAAATTAAATTATACTTTATAAAACATAATACGTCTAACACCTAAGACCTTATTTGACAAATAAAACTAACTCAGAAATTGAGCTAATTCTTACTAGCTCTGGCCAAACAACTGAAAAATTGACAAGAATTGGCATAAATATGACATTAGCTCAAAACCACTTTAAATCCACCCAATTCTTCAAACTCAAGAATTGTTAATTCTACCAAAAAATTGAGATTAAAATCTCTAACTCTAACTACATCCAATTTCAACCAAACAACCCGAAAAATCTAATTCCTAACAATCCCAAAGCATTAAATCTCAACTCCTAACTCCATTGGCCACAAATATCTTCAAAACATCAATTACCAATGCAATTACTTGCTACAGAACTGCCATAGAACATTTTGAGGTTGTGCAGAATACCATTGAGTTCTATGCAACAATGTTCAAAAAAATTTCCACAAGCATTTTCCAACGTTAAAATTATTAAGCAGCATATTTTCAGAGGGAAAAGAAAATAGACTACTCTCGTGACCACGAGAGGCAAAACTCTCTTAAGCTTCTCCTAAATCATTATCAACTCAATGTTTTACAAAAAGGGAAAAAGAAGTTGGAAGGCTTGAACTGATGAATTGGCTTAAAGACGTGAGCACCTGGACAGATAAATGAAGAGAGCATCCATGAACCATGATCAATAAAGCACAAGCGAAAAACTCAAGCACCTCACACAATCATCATGATAACTCTCAAGTCTTAACTTTACAGGCCGTGAAGCTCCCAGAGATGCACAAGACTTTCAAAAGCTCTAAACATCCAATTATAAAGGGGAAAAAAAAAAAAAAACAATAATGCTCCCCATGCCATTTCATTCGGCCAACCTTTATACTGCCAATAACATCACAGAAAAGCAGAGTGAAGATGATATACACTTAAGATAGTAGTCAAAAACAGTATATGCCATAACGAGCGAGTTTAGTTTATCCTGGAACCTCTATTAGGCAACAAGCAATCAGACTTTCCAAATTGACTAGAAGCAAAGGCTAACAAGGCTAGCATTAGCAAATGCGATCACAGATATTTCTTGCACGCAACCAACCACAACCACCTTGTTCGGGAGGAACTCTATGGAGTTTGCCAACTCCCAGACGGAGAAACACAAACCACGTAGGATCTATCATTAGCAGCTGTGTGACAGATAGAAGCCATTGGAGAACTGAGGAAACAAACTTGCAATGAGGTTCCGAGGGAAGAATTCTAATGCGAATCAGTTAGCTAGAAAACACCCAATTCAGGTTGGGAAGACACTTGTCTAACCCTCAGATGGCAAGATCACGGGAAAATATCATTCTCACTCAGCGCGTGAAAAGGAATCTAGAAAGGGAAAAACAAAGTGGCTTCTAGATCATGAAAATAAGCTTCAGAAATAGCGACCACCAGAGTTGTAAGCTCTGCCACCTGGATACTGACCACGTGGTCCACGATCTCTGGGACCCCCACCATAACCGGATCGATCTCCATAGGATTCAAAATTACCTGCTGCACCATAGGCCCGGTGAGGATCACCTAGTGGACCAGCACTGGCATTTGAGCCATAGCCGTGAGCATCACTGGGCCCAGCACTTGTCTGGTAGCTGTCCATGCTTGCTTGTTGGTATTGCTGATGCCGAGACTGTGATTCCTTGCGAAGGAACTCCTCTCTGCGTGTAGCTTGACGAGCTCTGATAGCCAGTAGCTTCTCCTGATACTGATTGTTGATCTCACTTAATCTCTGGCACAATGAAGGGGAAAAAACATGAGAACCTGGGAAAATCCACTCATACATAAAATCGTGGAAGAACCAACAAAACAACTTGATTATCGAGCTCAGAGCTAAAATGCTGAACAAAATGAAAGTACTGCTGTCGAAAGTAACAGGCATTTGCACAACCATCACACACCGATTTCAGGAGAGAAATAAAAGTTTCAGGGAGGATCTACTGGAAATGCTCACCAATGCAACTCGTAGTACATGTGGACCGAAAAACATGAACCCGAAAACAAGGATTCTATTGAAAACACCATTCAGAGTTCCTACTATAATCTCTAACCCGTACAAAGCCCCAAATATCCAATCAAGCAAACTTGCCCCACCATATTCGAATAATCAAAAATGCAAGAAATATCACAGATTTAAACTATAAAGAGAGACGCTTCGACACCAGATGAACTAAAAGAACCAGAGAAGAATTATATCAGTTTTTCGCAATTGTGGAAAGATTTGACTTAAATTAGGGACATCAAAATTAAGACTTTATGAAAATTGTAGAAATGTTAGCACCTTATCAGAATTAGGACGATGAAGAAGGCTTGTATAACCAGTCAATGAGGGTATCACATGTGTTTGATTCAAATTATTATTGACCCTACCTCTCTATGTCTAGCATTTTCTGTGTCCTCTGCGTCCTGTTGTTCCTTGGTTAGTTTCATAAGGTCTTGAATGAATTTCTGCTCGAGACCTTCAAAAGTTTGTGGAAGATTATTATCCTCATATCCCACTTCCATATCATCCTGATGAGCTTGAGCTCTTGGATCTTTGTTTCCTTGTTTCTCCAAACCTAGTTTTGGATCTGGCCTTTGACCCTGATATGAGGATCTTGGTGCATCACTTCCTTGACCTATATCCAAATAAATTAGGTCTCTCTCAATCAGAAAATAACAATAATGCAAATGGTATCATGCATCAGTTTAGCTAAAACAAATTTATTTCTAAAGAAAATTTATCATGAACGAAAAATTCCAAAACACTTCCATGATAATACTGTTTTCCTCTCGTACATACTATGATCATCAGATACATCAGTAATGAATGTAAATTTGTTGCAGTTTTAAGCGCTAACTAAGAAGATCGATAAACAAAATGAAAAGTTCAAGATTAGAAATAATAGAATAAATTACAGATTTGACTGCAAAGATTTAACTTTCATCGTAATATCGATAATGCACCAGTGACCTGCTTCATATAACCCCTGACATAAGCTTAGGTTACATCCCACTAATGATAGGGCAGTCCTTGGGATCCTTCAGAGGGTTTCTACATTTAGAGTGTATGCACTTTAGTCAGGTTTTTCAGTGTATCATTGAAGCTTTATATAAATCTCCATCAGCATTCTAGCTTAGATTTTGGAAAAGATGAGGTTTAGCTTGAAAAATAATAGTTGTCAAGTAGACAGTAGCTTTTAAATGTTAATAACTTTTGTTGTAACTTAGAAGATAACTGCAGGTGAAATCTATCTCCAAAAAAAAGCTCATAAATTGTGGCATACAGTTATTCAAAAAAAAACAAAAAAGACTTTTCAATAATTAGAAACATTAATTCTTAAATTCCTTGTCATTAAATGAGCATGTTTGGTTGGTAAACATCACTCATAAAGAAAATATAGGCACAGATTGAAACTAGTTCCAAAACTCAGCTTTAGTAAGAGTCTCATCCCCCAACTTGGTATTTCTGTTTCAATTCCACAGTTCTGCTTGATTTCAGCTTCAAGTTTTAGTCTCAGCAACTTTTAATAAGTAATAAACAAAAACAAATAGCATATAATATTATGTAATGAAATAAAAATATTGAAACATACCATCTTCTCTGCCAGTTTATAACAATTGGAGCTATCTATATCAAGTCAGGGCATAACTGATGCTACATTACAGCTATTCAGTGTTCAAAAAGGTGAAGGCAAGAGATGAGCTTCATGAACTTCTGATTATTCATATTTTTAAAATTTATAGATATTATAAAAAATAAAAAGAGAAAAAGATTAAGTAGATGTAATTATAGACAACCTATATTCTAGAACAAGTTGCCCTTAGATTTTTATCCCACATATATTTACAACCGGCTTAAAAGTTGACCCCTTCCGTTGCCTGATTTATGAAGTGCATGCCTCATGTAAAAGGCGCAAAAGGAAGCTTTGGGGCTTGTGCCTCATATATTTGTATGTTTATCATGGTCCTCAGAGCCTTGTATGTGCTCCTCTTTTTTACGACTATAGGTGTAATCTATAAAAACCCATTGGATAGAAAAAGCAGTCTATAATAGTTACGTTAAAAGGAACAGCTGCATTCATTTGTTTCTAAAGACAAGCAAGCCTGAACTTGAATAACTTATATTTGTCAAACACTGACCCCTTTTCCTTCCAAGACATAGCTCCAAACCTCCCATCTTTCTCATATTCCTCTTCCGTGCCCATTACCAACTTCCAAGTAACTCCACACAAGATCAATCAATTAAATCAGCTTCTAAAATTGAGGGACATGATAATAGAAGCTAGACTCTTTTACCATCTATAAAGCAATCCCCAATAGTTATTCAGAAAATTGAAAGCAACCACTTTAATTAAAAAACATGATCATAAACTAATTAAATCAAACAGTTAAATTTCAAACTCTAAACTAAAGAAAACAAATACTAGAGCAATACACCAAAAAAGTTCACGAATCAGCTACCATTGTTGCACTTCCTTTAGTTCTTGGGTCACCATTTTTGACTAATCAAATCAAGAACACACCCAGAGGATTCTGTAAATTGGATCAAAAAACGAGGAAGGCAGTGTGAATTAGGTGCAATCGGTCATTCAAATTCTTCGGAGAAAAATGATCAGAAATGGCTAAAATGGCTAAAATCTCCCGGTTATAGTGTGCGCACAAACCGGATGCATATATACTATACTTTAAGACATGCAAAATTGAGGGTCATAATCACAGAAGCTGGAATCTTTTATTTATCTATAAAACAACCCCTAATACTTATTCAGAAAATTGAAGGCAACTACTTTAATTAAAAAACATGATCATAAAATCAAATAGTTAAATTTCAAACCCTAAACTAAGAAACAAGTACTTGAGCAAAATACACCAAAAAAGTTCACTGAATCAATTACCATTGTTGCACTTCCTTTAGTTCTTGGGTAATTTGGCTAAACAAATAGAGAATGCAGCACGAGGACTTTGCAAATTGGATCAAAAAACGAGGAAAGCAGAGTGAATTTGGTGACATCGGTCATTCAAATTGACCCAAAACTGATCAGAAATGGCTAAAATCTCCCGGTTCTCACTAACTTCATAATAAAAACCTACAACAGTTCCTTACAACCCTTGGGATTGGCACATGCATGCACCACTACTGGTGGGCCAAAGGGGCTGTTAGCGTTTGAGGTGTACTTTGCACTGTGCAAACACCATACAACCAAAGCACCAGATCGAGGAACAATTGTTGTGCAAAAATGTAAAGAACACTTCAGCATAAAATTGACAGCTATCAATGTTGGAAACAACCCATTGCTCATTACAGAAGACTGTTTGAGGCAATGCAAGGGCAAATACTGCAAGTTAACCACATTACTATAGTCATATATGAGCTCAATGACTGGTACCATGAACGCATACCAAAGACATATCTTGTGCTTACATACAAGAGTGAACAAGCATAACACTCCAACACATCTCAAAGGCTCAAAATTCTAGTGCACTGCTGATCGACTCGATCCCAAACAGACAAGGATGGAGTTGGCACATGCTTGCCGAACAGTCAAAAAGTGCAAATGATTTATATCACTCAAACATATCGCAAAGGCTTTAAATACACCGTTGATCCCTAACAACAAGGATGATGTTGGCACATACTTGCCGAGTGCTTTCGGAAAGTGCACTAACTGCAAATTAGCTTCCACCACTAGCAAGCCTTTTAAGTTAACTGAATGTGTTTAATGGACACATGAACCCCTATGAATAATTATGGGGACAAAAAGAAAAGGAAGAAAAGGATGGGAGGAAACTGTAAATAAGTGGGCCTGAGGTTAATCCATGATGGATATATCTGTGGCAGCATCGACAAAGCCTGATGGCCCTGAATCTTTGACTTCAACAGCACGCCTTGGGCAAGCAGTTGGTTCCATGCAGTGAATAGTAAGGACAAAAGCCAGCTGTGCGCAGGTAAGTACACATGGCACTAAAACCAAAACAGTCTTTTGATTGAGCTTGTAGAGAAATAGAAACCCTCAAAAAGATTAGTTTTATTCATAGGAATGATATATATATATATATATATATATATATATATATATATATATATATATATATATATATATATATATATATATAGAAGACAAGGAGGAGGGTATATGGATAACCCAATATACCCAATAACCCAACTTAACACTCACCTTCAAGCTGGAGCATAGACATCAAACATGCCCAGCTTGTTACATATATTAGAAAACACCTGAGATGAGACAGCTTTGGTAAGGAGATCAGGCAACTACATTGAAGACGGTGTAAACTGAAACGTAACCACCTTCTTCGTTCAAGCATCTCTGACAAAATGACATCTCTGACAAATTGACAGTCAATCTCAATGTGTTTGATCCTTTGATGGAATATAGGATTCTGGGCAATGTAAATGGCAGACTGATTATCATAATGCATAGGCATGGATCCAGGCTATCTAAAACTAAACTCTATCAATAATTTTTTTTTTAACCACACCATCTCGCATGTTGTATGAGTCATAGCTCTATACTCAACTTCTGCACTCGAGCGAGACACAATATCTTACTTTTTGCTCCTCAAGTCACCAGATTTCCTCCAACAAAGGTGCAATACCCAGTAGTAGACTTCTTATTTCCTCGGTCATCAGCATATCCTTCACCAGCATATCCTAAATCCGAGTATCCAGAAATCCATGTTTCCTGTACACTAACCCTTTCCCGGACAACTCTTGATATAAACCAGAACCCTTATCGCAGCTAACCAATGAGTCTTTCTAGGCTAATGCATGAGTCTACTCAGTACCCCTACAGCAAAGGTTATATCTAGCCTAGTAACTGTGAGATATATCAATTCCCAATCAATCTCTTATATCTTCCTCGATAATCAAGTGTATGACTGTCATCAAATCATAAATTCACAATGGCTTCCATTGGAGTGCTAATAGGCTTACATCCCAAAAGTCCTGCTTTCTCAAGAAAATTTAGAGCATATTTTCGCTAGGAAAGTATACTGTATTTTTCATGTGCAACTTCAATCTCTAGAAAGTATTTTGGACATCCCATATCCTTGGTCATAAAATGACGCTTAAGATACTTTTTAGTCTCCAATAGCCATCTAAATCACTATCAGTCAGCAAGATATCATCAACACAAACAGCCAGAACTACGATGCCAGACTTTGTGCCACGAACGAAGTAATCTAAATGACACCAGTGAAAGCCAATACCAAAATAGTAGAGCTGAACTTCTCAAATCACGCCCTTGAACTCTGCTTGAGTCCATATATGACCTTCTTTAGACAACAGACTTTTACCTCCCCCTAAGCAACATAGCCTAGAGGTTGTTCCATATAAACTTCCTCCTGAAGATCCCATATAAGAAGCGTTCTTGACATCCAGTTGGAACAATGGCCATGATAAATTAACTGAAATAGAGAACAAAATTTGAATAGAATTCATCCTGGCAACTGGCGAGAATGTCTCAAACTAGTCGATGCCATATGTCTGAGTATAACCTTTGACCACTAGCCTGACCTTATATCTATCTCCAGATCCATCTGGGCAGTATTTTAAAGTAAAGACCCAGTGACAGCCAACAGCAACTGTTGGTGCCAAAACTAACTCCCAAGTTCCTCTAAAAGCAAGAGCTTCCATCTCTTCATCCATAGTCTGCTTCCAGGCAGCTACCAATAAAGCCTCTGTATAAGACCTGGGTATAGACTCGGAAGACAAAGATAGACCAAACTAACGAAAAGTGGTGTTAAGATGATCATAAGAAACGAAATTTGAAATAGGTTGATCAATGCAAGACGTTTACCTTTTCGAAGAGCAATGAAAATATCAAGATCAGAAGATGTTGATGGTGGAGGAGGAGGACCGTCTACTGAAGAGAAGTTAATCGGAACTAGTTCGGAGGCAAGAACTTTTAGGCGATAAGTGTAGACGTATCTGAAATCCTGACCTGGCTTTGATGCAGGTGGATCCAGAGTTTCTACTGGCGGTACTGGCGAAGAAATAGTAAAAACAGGTGTAGGCAACGACACAGACAGTGAAGAAGGAACAGTCTCAGATATAGTGTCAGGAACTAGTGGAGAGAAATATAGAATAGACTCAAAAAAATGTAACATCAGCATACACCAAATACTTCCTGATGGAGAGATTATAAGACCAATATCCTTTTGTGTTCTAAAATATCCAACAAGGACACACTTTATAGATCTAGGAGATAACTTATCTACCCAGGAGACAAGTCCTGAACGAAACAAGTGCAGCCAAAAACACGGGGAATCATGGAGAATGGTGTTTTGTTAGGATAAAGACAAGAAAATGAAGATATTTTATCGAGAACAGAAGAGGGCATCCTATTAATCAGATGACAAACACTTAACACAACATCTAACCATAAATATTTCAGAACACTCATATGAATCATCATGGCTCTATCAACATCCAGAATATGTCTATGTTTGCTTTCAGCAACTCCATTTTGTTGGGATGTATGAGAACAAAAAGTCTGATGAATAATCCCATTTTTGGACCAAAAAATTGATATATTTTTTAACATACTCCAAGGCATTGTCAGTACGAAGCACACGAATCGAAGTAGAAAACTGATTTTTATTTGATTAAAGAAAAGTTATATAACATTGAAAACTTCTAACCTCTCTTTTAGGAGATACAACCAAGTCATACAAGAGAAGTCATCAACAAAGAGAAGAAAATATCTAAAAATCTTAATAAAGGGTACACGACTAGCACCCCAGATATCATAATGGACCAACTTAAAAGCATAACTACTACGATTATTGACTCGACTCTGAAAGGTAGCACGATGATACTTACCTAACTCACAAAACTCACAACCTAAAGAAAAAATAGAGGACTCAACAGAAATAACAGACCGAAGCTTCTCCACAAAAGGAGGACCCAAGCGCCGGTGCCAAAGTAAAACCGGTTCAGGCTAACCTGCAACCAAGCCAGTAGGGGTCACTCGATCGTCCAAATAGTATATGCCTTCTCGCTCATGCCCCGAACCAATCCTCTTCCCAGTCGACAGGTCCTGAAACACACAATGAGAAGGACAAAAATTATTTTACAATTATTATGTTTAGTAAACTGACTGATAGACAGAGACTAACAGAAAATCATGGAATATATAAGCATCAGTAAGAGTCAAGGATGGAATAGCCTGAACTACCCCCATTGCCTAATACATGTAACTGGGTACCATCAGCAATTTTAACAGAGGGGTGGACACTTGACAGATTTAATGAAACAAACTTTTTTTCAATATCTGTCATATGAGATGAGGCTCCTGAGTCTAATATCCATGGCTTTTGAGCAGAGACAGTATATGCGTGCACACCTGAAGCAGATGCATGTCACTGAAAGAATGTTCTGCGAGAATCTAACTGTCTAAGTCTATCATACTCCTCCTGCGACAGTACAACTGTGGAAGAGCCCAGATGAGCAGATAAGGAGACATGAGGAGTACCACGCGAGACAGGAGGATCAGACTCAGATAGTTGGGTCCACTCAGGTTGACCAAATTTCTCCCAGCACTTTTTGGAGATGTGATTACTACGTCCACAATGCCTACATTGCCGAAGGCCTTTCTCAGAGGCACTCTGTCTGCCTCCATAAGATCCACGTCCACGTCCAACGGATCCACGTCCTCGTCCTCCAAATCGCAGCCACGACCTTTGCCACGCCTAAAAATCATAGCAGACTACTCAAAGATAGTGCAGATGAAACATCAGATCCAGTAAAGACCTGCATAACTCTCGAGAAGCTGGCAGTCAACGTGGGAATATTATCTCCTCCCAGTATCTGGCCCCGCATCTAGGATCGTGTGTAAGACTCAAGACATATAGAAACTTTGATATCGCTAGATCCTGACGATATCCTCTAAGTGTCGCCGCATCAATAACAGCAGGCTGATGCTCTCTAACTCATCAATCAGACCTCTGAGTTCGCCATAGAACTCAGGCACAAATTCGTCTCCCTATTTGAGTTCAAACAGGCACTCATAAATCTCAAACACTCTCGAGGAGTTCTTCTCATTGTCATACATTACCTTAAGACTAATCTTCTCCTTTAAATTGTTGAGAAATCATGTCATCACAGAATAATCTCCAATAAACCTGGTCACATAAGTAGGATCTGTAGTAGCAGGTAGAGCTTGAAGGAGGTGAGCCAATTTATTCTGAGCGCCTATGAAAATATGGAAGGCCTGCACCCATAACAAGTAATTGGATCCATTCAACTTCACCGTAGTCTACAACATTGTCTTAGGAACAGAAGTCTCAACCATCAGAGAGGAGATCATAGTGAGGAGGATCTTGTAGTCTTAAATATAGTAGCCAGTTAGAAAGATCACAAGATATCAGCCAGGAAGAGAAACAAGTAACTTAGTTACCAGATAGTAGCATAGACAGCCAGATTAAGGGTCTGTTTGGTTGTCGTAATTGGCCGTAATTCGTAAGTTGTAATTGGTAAAGTCTTTTATATTTGTATATGAGTTACATGCATGTAAGCTTTATGGTGTTTGGTTGGTAATATAAAGTTGTAAGTGAAAAAGTATATTGTGCTTTACGGTGTTTGGTTGTCGTAATGTGTAAGTCGTAAGTGAAAAAGTTAATCACAAAATTAACTATTTGGTGATTTAAAAAGTTTTAATATTGCAAATAAATATTAAAAATGTTAAATATTAAAAAAAAATAATATTAACATAAAAAAATAATACAAATTTGCATGACCACAAAATTAACTGTAACTGGGTTGTAAGTGAGAGGTAATTGGGTTGCAAGTGAGGGGTAATTGGGTTGTGTAAGTCTTTTACGAATTACGGTCCAAACAAACGCCGTAGTTGTAACTGGGTTGTAAGTCATTTACGAATTACGGACTTTTACGCGAAACAAACGGCCCCTAATACCAAAAGAAACAATACTTCAGTCTGAAATAGCCAGATCAGATGTAAAAATCTGATTTTGAGTAATAAACAGATCAGATCGCACCAGAGAGGTCTTATAGAGCATCAAAAAATCCAAATCTGATTTAAAAATCTAATTTTTGAGTACTTGCGGCACTTATTGGAGAAAATGGAGGGCTTGCGGAAATAGATGGGGAGGTGGCGGCACCTCTTGAAGTCCTTGAAGGGGAGGCGGCGACAATTGCTTGGAGAAGATGGAGGGCTTGCGGCAGTCGATGGAGCCCTTGGAGAGATAGCGGCACCTCTTGAAGCCCTTGGAGGGCTTGCGGCTCCTCTTGGAACACTCGGAGAGGGCGACAATTACTTGGAGATGGAGGACTTGTGGCAGGTGTTGGAGCCCCTGGAGAGGTGGAGGCACCAATTTGGAGAGATGGAAGGGTGATGGTTGAGGAGAGGAAGGGGAATTTTGAGGAAAATAAGAGAACATGGTGTATTTTAGGGTTAGGGTTTCTCTTGCTCTGATACTATGTAGAGAAATAAAAACTCTCAAAAAGATTAGTTTTATTCATAAGAATAAGGGAGATATATATAGAAGACGAGGGTATATGGGTAACAACTTAATATACCCAATAACTAGGGGTGCCATCGAATCGGATACGGATCGGATATTACCTCTACCATATCCATATTCGCACCCAACCTTCGGATACGGATACGGATATTGACGGATATGAAAAAATGATGTCCGTATCCGCTAAAATCGGATATCAGATATAAATCGGATATTAGCGGATCAGATGCGGATACTAATCGGATATGTAAAAAATGGATATGGTTAAACATAAATTAAACATAAATACTTATATTATTTTTTATCTCATCTACTATAATATTAAATGTGATACTTATTATGATATTATTGTATACATATCAATACATTCATCATTCATTGTCATTCAACTTCTATAACAATAGATTACACGTCCTCCGTACCGATATCATTATGAAGCACGCAACATTCAGATATCGGATCGGATACGAATAAGATATTACTTTTACCATATCTGTATCCACACCTACCTTTCGGATACGGATACGAATACGAATATTGACGGATGTGAAAAAATGATATCCGTATCCGGATTGGAGGCGGATTCGGATGCGGATATCCGCGGATAATCCGTATCCGGTGACACCACTACCAATAACGTAATACTAATAACCCAACTTAACAAAGCTGATTTTGTGTACTTTAATATGATAAGCACCTGAAGGTCTCCGGCTTCACTATGGTTAACCAAGCATGGGGTTGTCTAATGAAAATAGGACTAACCTTATGAAAGAGATGGTTGTACCTCCACATATTGCTCTGCAAGCCTCTCTATCTTCAAACTAAAGTTCACTTACCAAGGCAAGACTTAATTATTCCAGCCCCAAACCTACCAAGAAGGGTGTATACTAGAAGATTTGATTTTCTAGTAATGGGCTTCTGATTTTATCAATGATGGCTCAAGTCAACTCTGTGAAGCTTCTTGAGCTCGCTAGTCCAAAACATTGATAAGTTGCTTTTTTGAATTGGACTTTGTCAGTAAATCAAACTATTCATCATCAATGCTCCTTTGTTTATGAGTTGCCCAGCATGCGTGCATTATGTTAAATAACATGGAAGTGATAGAGGGAGAAACCAAGAAAGTATGGATGGGAATCTTGACAAGAACACACACCCAACCCAAAATTTTCTGTTTTGGATCACCCATAACTGGGCAAGGCTTGAAAACAGGTCAACATGCCTAAGCTGATTATATTGATTGGATCACTTAGGATCTGATCCCTTGACCCCAGGTAGAGCAAAGGGTGGCTCGACAAAGTGTAATGTGATATTACATTAGCAAGCAAGTGGTTAATGCTTTCTCTTCCCTAATAATTGGCAACAGTTGGAATCTAGTTCTTTGTAAGTTTCTAACATTTCTTTTAGCTAATTCTTTTATATTGGAACAAATATTACTACATAAAGGTATAACCACTAAAGTCAAATGGTGATAGCGGTTAGCGTTAAAAGATTCAAGTTGAGGGTCACAAGTTCGAGACATATCTTACGAATTGGTTTTTTATTAGATAAATTGTACACCAACTTGGTTGGTTATTGAGTTAAGCTGGCTGGGTTTGAGTAACCACATTATCAGTTGGTTTAAAGTTGAGCATTTTTAACCCTGTAATTAATAATCGGTCGTGTTTGAGTAACCACCATATGTATGGCATACTCAGGTCCAGTTGAAGCTGACCCCAACTTATTGCCACCTCTACAAGCAAGTTTTTCAGCACAATATGCAGCTCCAATATCTTACATATCAGTTTTTAATGGACGCTGGAAACTAGCTAACTGTTTAGCTGTTGTTGTTGCTTAACACATTTATATTCTAAACTCAAAAAAATATTTAAATAATTACATACCACTTCAAACTAAAATAAAGTAAAAAGCGAAAGGAAAACACAGGGCCTGTGGAAACCGGGAAGCGAATTTCATATAAGCATGATCCTTCCTCAAAAGTCATCTATATCCCTATTTGTGTTATCTCAGATGAAATTTAGAATCTCACTAACAGGAGCTAGTCCAGTAAAATAAGAGAACTGTTATAAAGGGAGATAGCACTCATACATAGTAACCTTCTACTATCTATGCATCATTGTCAACATTTTGCTACCGCAGCATACAACACGTATCAAATTTCCCAACCGCCAACTACACCAGGAACCAGCCATTTCATTTCTTTCTCCATTTCAGCCACCTTAATAATTATGCGGATAAGGAGTCCTCCAAACTCTGCCACAATTTTTACTCTCTCTTGTTGTCGCTTTACTTTATAGTTCACAGTCTTCCAGGAACCAGCCATTTCATTTCTTGCTCCATCTCAGACACCTTAATTATTATGCGGATAAGGATAAGTGTTCTCCAAACTCTGCAACAATTTTTACTCTCTTGTTGTCGCTTTACTTTATAGTTCACAGTCTTCCATAAATTGGTATAGAAGAACAATGAGCTCAAACTATTTAGTGGGAATCCCTCAAGACCGAGGTTCGAGAATTCAATTTCAGTTTCAGTTTTCTTTCCTGAAAGTTTTTATTTCGGCTTATTTCAGTCATTTTCGGTAGTTGCAGCTATAGGTTTCAATTTCATTTTAGGATTAAAATGTAAACTGATGTGTAAAAGAATGTATAATTGATGGCTTAATAGTATGAATCACCATAAAAGGTCGGGTCAGGTCAAGGATCCTTTTTAATTAAAAGCTTGTCATTGATGACCTTAACCCAACCTTAATCTGACCCACTTTTATGAAGTGTCGCAACCCATCAATCAGTGTGTGTTCATCGTCCATCTTTAAAACCCTAAATTCCCCAATGTGAAGTGAACCAGTGGGTGCTGCATATTGAATGGACTGAAGCAGCACGTTAGGAATGCAGGTGAGGTACCGGTAACCAGTAAGCTTTAATCCCACTTCCCTCCCCCCCCCCCCCCCTGAAATTTTTTGAGTTAAGGTTTTTGTGTAAATCTTACATAATGCTTTTGTTTTTCTGCAAGATTTTGTTAGCGATATTGATGATAATGACCAACTCATTAAGTAACATGTGCTAGCATCCTATTGTCCTAGATTATGTGTTTTGATACAGATTAGGGCATGGTGATGGAGATTGGATGGACTGAGCCAAAATGCAAAATCAAGAAATGGAGGTGGTGGACAAGCCAGCTCAAAAAACAATAATTTAAAGCTATATCGAGTGAAGCTAGAGCAATTCAAGCCATAGTTCACAGTCGCGATCTCGGCCGCCGACTCGGCGGGCACTGAGACGGATCGGTCTCGGCGACTCGGATTGGTCTCAGATGATACGCGCAAAACGCTACATAGAAATCTCAAAAAATTCTGAAAAAATCACAACAAATCTTTAAAAATGTAGACATCTACATTCATGTATCATATGTCCAAAACATATCACTTAGCACGCTAAATATAAAGCGAAAGTATAAATATACGCGTCGTCAGTAAAAGCATATCAAAATACGTGCACAATATAGTAAATTGCACAAACTACATTCATAAATACATGTTAATGTAGTTATTTCCATATTGAATTGCGTTGAGGCACAAAATCATCATCATAATCATCACTGCGGTAAGTAGATAAACTGATACTAGTCCTTGTAGATCTCTCAAGTTGTGGTATGTAGTCATGGACATATGTTACACCATAATTTTGGCCTTATGTCAAACTCAACATTTACATATGACCTTCAAGACTATAAGTTCTCCATCAGCACTATTGTTGCCCTCATTATTGTCATCATCACCGCCGCCGCCATCGCCGCCATCACTGTCATCATTATCATCACCATTTTCACCACCATCACTACTAGAACTGGATAAAACTCTCACAACTTCACCACCACTACCATCATCTGCTTTTCATATACCTCAGAGGGGGGAGGGGAGAGATCAGAAACAGGGAGAGAGAGAGAGAGAGAGAAGGGGAGGGGGAAGAGACAGAGAGAGACAGGAGATGGAAAGGGAGAGAGAGCGGGTAAGAGAGGGTGGGTAGAGAGAAACAGAGGGAGGGGAGGGTAAGAGACAGAGAGAGACAAGAGATGGAGGGGGAAAGAGAGAGAAAGAGAGCGGAGAGAGGGAGGGAGGGGAGAGAGAAACAGAGAGCGGGAGGAACATCACCTGGAGCTGGGGAGGAACGGTCGGCGGCGATCGGGCAGTGACGGATTCCAGATCTGAGCGGCGACGATCGAACAGTAGCGGCGATCTCCAGATCTGAGCAACAGAGAGGAAGTTTCTTTTTTTCATTTTTTTCTTTATACCCGTTCGTCACGGGTGAATATACGTTTCGAGCCGACTCGGCCGAGAATCGGAGTCGACTCGGTCGAGTCACGACCGATTCGACCGTGAATCGGCCGAGTCGACCGAGTCAACTCCGATTTTCGGCCGAGTCGGTCTCCTCTGAGTTGAGTCGACCGACTCGTGACTCGGACTCGTCTTAGAGTGAGCCGAGACGGATACGAGTCTTTGAACCGTGATTCAAGCAGGTCTAGCAATAATCAAGCACTCAAGGCAATATCCAAGAACTCGAGCATTGGAGCAAGCATTGCAACATGTTAGGAAACATTTGTAAGGTGAGAACATAGATTTGAGTATCTCTTTGACACTTAGGAATTCATATTCAATCATTTATGCATATTCATAGTTCACTTGGCCTATTTTACCCAATCTTAATTGGGCATTTCTTCCATATTAGTTGATGAGATTTGAATTTGGTCGACCAAGTATAGAATCCCTATAAATAAGTTTAAATTAATTGAATTATATTTTAATAGACATTTGCATGATAGTACAATATTTGAGTAGTTTTGGATCAACCCAAGACAACCCTACACACTACCAATGTCTTATCTTTAATGGTTGTGAAAATTGTTGCTCCTGGACCTATTCACATTTTGTGGGTGGACATGTCCACTGGACAGCAGAATTTCGGGCGGCCAAATTCATATTTGATTATACTATTGTGCGTCTGGTTAACTCTAACGACACTATTCTTTTGACCATTGAAGAACTTTTTCTGGATTGCTACCAACCCCCAGATCTATCCAAGTGAGCCTGAAACTTTCTTTCTGCCCGAGTCTTTGAACTCATCCAGTCGATTTCTGGATCTATCCATCTACACAGTTTTGCCCATCTGCACAGTTTTGAGCATAGCTTATCCGTTTGAGATGATTTGTGGACCTATCAAAAAGCTGATCTTTTCTTATTTTCTCCTACATATAAATATGAGTTTGGGCATTCATCAAAAGAGAACTTTTCACACTTTCAAGCAATCAGTGCATACATCTTATTCCAACATTCAAAAGAGAGGATTTGTGATCTTAATCTTTCTTAGTTGAGTTTCTATAGATCTTGATCTACACTTTACTCCAATCAAATCTCATCTACTCTCTCTTAGCAATTTAGATCTACATTCATTCTTGAGATTTCATTTGCATCTAGATCTTGTGCCAAAGATATCCTTTTCTCTATTCTTTTCACCATTAGAGCCTCAAGTAGTAATCTTTATTTGAGGATTGTTGTGATCATTGGTTCTCATCTTGTTTAGAGAACAACACTTGTTCATTGTTTCTTGTGGTGGTATTCCAATCACATAGAAAGTGGATAGGTGGTAAAGTCCAATCTCTTACAGAGTGGATAGGTGGTAAATTCAAGCACTTAGAGAGGATAGGTGGTAAATTCCAATCACTTGGGAGAAGTGGATTCAAGGTGAAGTCCGATCACCAGAGAAATTGATTGATTGTAAAGCCTATCACTAGAGAAGATGATTGGTGGTATATCACTAGAGAAGTGAATTGGTGAATGTTCTATGTTTTTACCTTAAAAGGAAGTATTTGTGATGGTCTATGCTTCTACCTTGAAAGGAAGTACTTGTGAAAGTCTATGCCTCTGCCTACTAAGGAAGCACCAAATGAGATTGGGATGAAATTCTAAAGAGGCCACTAGGTAGTGGACTAGGCCGGTTGGTGGCCAAACCACTATACATCGCCGTGTCATCGTCTACTTGACTCTATCTCTCTTACTCTCTTCTCTCTACTCATTTAATTGCATTGTGCTTGTGTTGATATTGGCTATTGTTGATTGTATTGTTACACTTGCATTATCCAATCATAGCTACGTTTCATTCATATTAGGAAAAAGATTTAGATAACCCTATTCAGCCCCTCCCCCAGGGTGCTATATTGGTTTTCAGATTTCATCGTGGTTCTTGCTTTATGCAGAGTATTAAGCTAATCAGTTGAAAATGGTGTTGGACTCTTGCTTCAGATCGGCATCCTTCGTAACCAAAGGAGGCTAAACCGAAATGTTTTGTTCAAAACCTCATTCTTTGCTCAAAGATATGATTATATACTACAAATTGAGTGGATTCACTCATCACAAGCAAGGGATGAAACTTTCTACCTATTGGCTTAAAATATCCAGAAGATATCACATCACCAAGTTGGCCCTTGATTAAACTAATCAAGTAAACAGTGAACTTTTTGAATCATTACCTAACATTTGTACGACTAAAAGTTCATATGTATATTGGGTGATAAATATGGTACAAGAGGACAAAATGAAGGTGACAAAGAAACAACGTAATTTGAGCCAAGTGCCAGTGAAGAGCAGCCTAACAAGTAGGTTATTTGGGTAAGTTGTACAATCATACTCAAACTTGAATGGCAAGTTTGATGAATAAACAAGACAGGGTTAAGGACGCTTAGCTTGAGTTTTTAAAGAAATCTTCTTTTTACGAGGAAGAGGGGAGACAATTTTGGGAGAAAATCATGTGAAATAACTCCCACCCACCCCAATTTAAATCATGGATCTTTTAGCTCCTCCAACTTCCGCTTTAGCACTCTTCTTCAGTTTGTTTAAACATGATCAAACTCCGAAAATTCTGAATGTATATTGCTATAAGATTGCTGAAGTCGGTACACTTTAAGCTTTCTTTATACTCAAGCTAATCTGTGGGCCCAAGCTTGCATTCAGATGCATTGACACAAGGGAGTTTAATCAAGCAACTCTCAGCTACTTGAATTATTGAGCAAAACGCACTTGGCTACATTTGAGCTTCATTCAAACACAGGAAAGCTCAAAATTACAATCCTTTCAAGCTTGAACATATCAGCTTAGTTCAGCTCAGCACTTTTACACTAAAAGGCAAAAATGAAAGAAAGATACATATGTAGAAAATCTAATTATAAGGTAAAAGATGTGCAAATATAATAGAGAGGAGGGAAGGTATTCACAATGGTAAGGTTCTCAGTAGCATCAAGGATGAGATAAACAGGAATTGGGAAAAGAGAGGGTTGGACAACATGGACGGAAGTTCATGCTTAAGAATCTCAAAAGGAGTGTTGTTCATACTAGGAAGGAATTGCAGGGGGTTAAATAGAGCCAATCCTGAACATTTGGACCAAGGCTTGATGGCTATGTTTCCGGTATTCTAACCAGAGCATCAAAGTCACCAACAAGTCAATAATTAAATCAATTCAACATTTGTTAGTCTTCCCTCAATCCGGAAGGAGAATAATCTTTACAAATCCCTGACCTTCCCATGTAGGTCAATGGATGACGGTTAGTTCGGTGAGTGTGAGACTATGACATATACACATTGAATAGCTTTAAAGATTTCACAAGCTCAAATGTGAATCCACAAACACATTAAGAATTGTTCGGTCAAGTCATGATGGTCACTCTCATGTTTTAATACAAAAGTCAGGAGACAATATTTTGTCCCCCCCCCCCCCCCCCAAGCGCAAAGTTAAGAAGATAAAAGAAATTGTAAACCCATGACCTTTACCCAAAGTAGGCTGGCAGGAAACAATTGATATAGTGAGAGTGAATCATGATTCTATTGAATTATCGCATTCAACACTTATTTTAATGACTTTTACAAGTTCAAAAGATAATAGTAACATTGAATAAAATCAAACTTAGTTCCTAGGGAGATCATGATCGTAAAGGAAATGTACTGCATAGAGAATTTTAACAATAAAGCTAGCCAGAACTTGCCTTCTTTGTACATATGAGGTGACATAACATTCGATCCCTTTGTCACATCTCTATCCCACTGCCATTGTCCCTCTGGTTTTGAAGACATGTATTGATGTTCTTCATCCGCCTGTAGGGTGTCTGTCCTTCCCGGATAATGGCCCATTCCTGAATTATGCTGCAATCTTTGTGCCTGTGTGTGCTGCATTTGAGCAGCAACCATTTGATTCATGCCAGAATCAGCATACTGACCTGCTCTTCTCATTTTGCCACCACAATGAACTGGCCCCTTCACCTAGTATACATTAAAGATAGGGAAAAGATAATGCTATTTTAGCAAGAAGACATAGCCATCCTTCCAATTTATTGACCATTGTTAACAATGCAAGAAACACCATATGAACACAACAGAGGTAAAACAAAAACAGAAGATTCCATCAGGAAAGAAAGCAGATCATAATTAGTTTAAAGTATGAGACAAGACTTGGGTTGTTATACAGATATTGCATCTGACAGATGAGGTCACAACAAGTTCAAAGCAGCCTGGCAACATATGTAGAGGAACTTCGTCCCTCTCAGGAAGGAGAATGGGAATTATCCACTATACCATTCAAATGAACAGTTAAATTTCAGTATGCCTTCTCAAAGGAAAAGATAAACGCAGGACAAGATTATGAATAGTTTTGACTATAAGGGTCTGCTAGGCTGTCGGAATGCAATGGTAAGAGTAAGTGTTGGTTACGGTTGCTCACATATTACAAACCAAAGGCCAAAGGAACTGCTATCTGTCAACTAACTTCCATAGTGGACTGCTTACTTTTGGCACAAGCTGATTTTCATGAAGAAGATATTTTGAGTAGGATTGTTGATAATTCCCATAAAGCATCAGGTCAAGTCAATAAACTTTAAAAAAAAATGTGTATGTTCGTTCTAGAGAAAAGAAAAAAGTAGGGTTTGAAATCTTGATACTGGTTTTGGCATTGGACGTAGGATTTTGGTTCGGAATCGGCAAAATCGGTTGTTTATGGGTTGTACCAGTAGTACTGTGTTCATTTTGATTATATCAAGTCATATCGATAGTATCGGTATCAAGCCAAAAATATCAGTATGGGGCTATATTTCAAACCTTAGACAGAAGGATGTTACTTTACTGTCAGGGTGAAGGAGAGTATCGGACCAATAAAGTATTTGATTTTCTTTATTGGTGACCCCATCTTCAAATTTCTCGTTACAAGCCAATGGCGGACAAAACTAGAAATCCGTTGGAGGTGAAAGCCTGCAATGATGTCTGCATGAAAGTTAGCATTTCTCAAGTAAGTGAAGCACTACCTATGTATAGTTTAGGTAACTACCTATGAATAGTTTAGGTAACTTTGAGGTCCTTAATACTCTTTGGTGATATTGGGAAAATTTTGAGCATAGTTTCAAATATCGGCTGATTTTGATATATATCAGCGATAACATATTGGGTTTTGAAGTACCCGATACGATATCAATCCTATCGGCCAATAACACGACCGATTTTTTTGATATGGCCGCTATTGGCAGCCGATGTTGACGATATTGATACTAAAAATAATTGGCCAATACCAAAAACGATACGAGATTTTAAACCATGATTGTGAGGTATGTTGTCTGGGGTAAAAGTGATATTGGGAAACTTGTAGATTTGTTGTTTGGGGTCATTGTAGAGGCAACATCTGCTATCATGAAATTTAGTAATTGAAGAGGCTAAAGATGAAGGCCTTGGAATTAAAGATCACACGTATCTGAAGAAAGCGTCATAGAGAAAGCAACTTGCCTTTTTCCTAACCTTTTCTTTTCTTTCTCCCTTCTCCTAACTCCCCTTCTTTTAACCCGGAGCGAGTTAAACAAAAGCCCTACCCACATCGCCAACTAACCAGCATTTTTAGATGGGTCTCATGTTCGAAAGACGCTACTGCGATGTAAGCCCCGAAAGCCTTTAGTACTAGAGTAGGGATAACATTACCATCACCCAGATGTCACCATAATCTCTTGCATGAAGGTACCAATGAAGTTCAACAAGTACAGCGATGACCCCACAGATAACCACACAATTTTGTAGCGATTGTCGTGATCTTGGAGACAATCATCCTCTCCTTCAAAAAGGAATCCTACCCACTGAACAGAAGGAATCACTGAAAAAGTCAAATGAAAAGAAGGATTGACTTGTCCCTCTATAGTCGTTTCATCTTGACTTGGTTTCATCTTGTTAAAAAGAAATATTGCATAAATGAGTAGCAACATCATCAGAAAGGGGAACTAAAAGTTCATGGATTTGGAGGAGCTTGATGTCTGGTGCTCCTTTAGTCTTCAAAAAAACGATCTGGAGGTTTGGAAATGGTAGGAGCATTGACATGTTTTCTGGTAGTTAGGTAAACCCTTGAGGTCGATACCTTTTCTTTTAACTGAACCGAGTTATTTGGTTCTACTCTCAATTCTCAAACATGCTTTTCTCAAATGGACATGTGGGATATATCTAAATGCAGGAGGTTTTCGTGCATCAGTTACTGAAAGTATTGTTGTTGTCCCTTTCCACATCTCAAGATTGAGAATGCCTTAACCTGGTTTGGTCAAAACAGGGTTAGCTACTCAATGAAGCAGGCTTGGAGCTCACTATATTGCCTAGTGTGCACAGAAGTGAGGTCGGTTCACGGTTGGCAGTGGAGTCAGACGATCAAAGTTAGCCCTAGGCGGTAGTACTTTCTTTGGAAAGTCTGACATGTACCTTCATCAGTTGCTGGAGTATTAACTCAGAGGGGATCCCTATCGATCATACTCACATACTCAGGTGTCACAATACAGTAGATGACATTAACCATTGTTTATGGTTGTGCCCTTATGTGCATGCTTGGGTTTTTACAAATCCAGCCACAGGGTAAACCTTAAAATTGTTGGCCATTGGTGGGATGTGTTGAAAGGAAATGTCATTGTTACAGGTATCATGCTTGTGTATACTATGGTCGCATTGATGTATGGTGTGTGGCACCTTTGAAATGCTAGGACTGAAAGTCTCATGTAGAGACAAACCCACTAGCTTTCAAGGTGTCAGAAGAAATGTGTCAATTGAAATGTTGCACTATTGAAATGCTAATACAGTAAGCATTCATGATAATTAGCACATGAAGCGTTTATTGGTGGATCCAGATGCCTAACACTAAGATGTTGGTGAACTCCTACACATTATGCCAATATAACAAATTCATTAATATCATTAACAGGCTTATTAACACTTACTTTAGGTCATTCTTTATATACTATGCAAGTTTCGTCAAGGTTTAATCATTCAATCAAAGCATGCGGCATCAAAGCAAAAGTAACTCCAAATAAGAAGCACATAAAGGATGTTTCAAGTGTTTAACTTTGTACAGACATGGAAAGGAAGAAAAAGCCTAACTAATGTGTTTTTATATTTGAATTATGATAAACTATGAAGCATGGATACAAACACGGGGCACAGATACGACACGACAAGGACACGACAACCCGACAAGGACACGACAATATATGATCCAGGGACACACTGATATGGATCTATGTTTGTGTCTATATATAATGCATGTCAAAACCCATAATGATTGGGATAAGTTATATTAAAACAAAATAAAATACACAATAAATAGAATGACTCTGTAACCTCTATCAAAGTAACAAAATCAAACAAGAAAATAAGAAAAATATATAATCAATGCCTCACATGGGTAATGAGGTGTTTATGTTCTACTTAGCAGTATCACCCGGGTCGGGTTTCACCCAAATCCGACCAACCCTAAAAATAGAGTTCGGGTTCATATTTTTGAAAACCCAAAAGGGTTCGGGTTTTAAAACTTTAATAATTCTATTTATGGGTTACGTTTGGGTATTGCACTCTAATCCGATATCACATGCACTCTATTTATAGGCCACTTCTCTTTTACCATTTTTTTGTTATTTTAGTTTAAGCTATAGAGACAATGTTGCTATCCGCACTTAGACTTGTTGCCACCCCTTGCTTACTTATTAATGTCTAGGCATTGGAGATTGAAAATGAGAAGACCCGCGATACCCAACCCTACCTGAATTACTGGACCCAACCCGAACAAACCCGAAAACCCATGGGTAGGGTTTGGTTGAGTAGTTTCTTTATCCGTTAGGTTTCTGATGGGTTTAGTTGGGGGGCTTCAAATTTCGGGTATGGGTATAGAGTTGTCTCAAAACCCGCCCAACTCGACCCATTGACCCCCCTAGTCTAGTTCTACTAGCATACTATTCACTTATGCCGAAGAGGCATTTTTCTCATATTTGTGTCTGATTTTTAGATTTCATTTAAAGCTAACAATGCTCCAAAATGCAAGTTTTGTGTTTTTTAAAAAACCCGACAAGGATCCGGAGTGCCTTGATACACGTCGGTCAAGTGTCATGCAAGTGTAGGTGTCCAATACGAACATGACACTCGCTTTGAGGTGTAGGCACTACATAAATGATAAACAAGATATTCCATTCATTCAGGCATGGTAACAATACAAATAGTATCTCTGAATCCTGGGGAATTTGAAACAAGATTTAAGGTGAAAATTTTGCATTATGTATCTGGATATCTGATAGTAGCGTGTGCATGCGTCTATTTTTTTGTACAGGTGCAACCACTATATTGTGACTTGCTTATAGCATAGTTATAAAAGAGCACAGAGTAGTAGGAACATACAAAAGCATCTGACATGCTCCTAGATAAAGGTCTCCTTGCCTGAAATGTGAAATAATATCTAAGAAAATTCTGTTTAGGCATGGATCAGTGAACAAAGATCTCAAGCAGTGTCTCTCTCTATGTTTCATCTTCCTATTTTGAGTATCAGATTTGGCATTATCAGATATAGTCATGGCTGTCACAATCTATATAATTTGCTTGACAAATCCCGCCAAAATCCAAATATTATTATCTTTACTCAAATAATGTCTGTATTTGAGAAAAGGTATGTCGGAATTATTTCCATCCACTCTGATTATACACCTCATCAGTGACCAGTTTCTAGCTGGTAGATATCTACATAGAAGTTGGTAGCAAGTTGACAAACATATCCCTATAGCCTATAAGGCTATGACTATAAGACAGGTCAGAGGGATGAAGCATTACACAAAACACAGAGTACCAAAACAAAATGGAAGGCATTGTTACCCAATGCTCTGTCAAATAAAATGTGGCTCTACACTACAACATGCAAATCATCATCAACATGCATGTTCAAGCATGCATGCTACATTTTTTAGAGAGCAGAAGAGTTGTATTCTATGCAGGGAGCAGAGCCAAACACGCTCCATTGAAGGATACATGAAAACCACAATAAATTATAGCCCCTAATCCTTAATGATATACACAGTATTCATTTGTGATGGAACATCAACTAAGCAAATCATGTGGCTGTAGAAGTTAGGGAAGGACTCAGTGAAACATAAAGTTATGAGACGCTCAAGAAAACCTACCAAGATGGTCCACACATCGCCATCTAAAAGACCAATATTTGAGATTGGGAGGCAACAGTTCAAGCAGAGAAGGCATTGAGTGCTGACAGGTATAACCCCTGAGCTCCTATACAACAAGCTGAAAAAGATGTATTTTTTGTTGGTTTGATGAAAATGAAGGAATCTTAGACACATATCATTAGGGGTGCAAACGGATCAGATATAGCATTTACCAAATATCGTATCCACCAACTCTCGGATATGGATACTGATATCGCTCAGTAAGGAAAATTGATATATGTACATCATATGCCAAAATGGATATCGATGTCGAGTACGAATATGAATTAAATGTGGGAAATAAATACGGTTAAGATTGCCTTTAGACCCTGGACTCTTACCAAGATAGATTCACAATGCACATAAAATTACCAAATTAATTAACAAAAAATATTGAATCATAGCAATTAACAACACACATAAAAATACTGAAGCATAACAATTAACAGTGCATAATGATTATTGAATCACATTGAATCATAGATTAAAGATAATAACAATTAACATTCAAAAAGTATTAAGTCATGTTGAATCACAGAAAAAGTTAAAACTGTATCTTGTTAATTGTTATGAGAGGCGCAACGTAGAGAGAAACAGAGAAAGCCCAGAGGGAGGGGGGGGGGGGGGGGGGGGCCTCATAGAGATAGAGCAGAGAGAGGAGGAACAAGGGACAGCGGTGGCGATTCGCTCCTGTAGCCGGCGTCGTTGGCAGAGAGCGGGAGGGAGGGATAGGTACGGGGGCGCCGGCGGAGTGTAGCCACCTGCCGGCGGCGTTAACGGAGAGAGGGGGCGGGAGAGAGATCGGTGGGGAAGCGGCGGCGCGTCAGGGGACCCGCTGCGCCGAGGTGGGTTGGGAGGAGGGAGGGGGCGCGAGAGAGAGAGAGAGAGAGAGAGAGAGAGAGAGATTACCTCGGTCGCCGCTCGCCGGAGAGAAACCCTAGATTGAGTCGGGTAATGAGAGAGTTTGGGTGCTGAGAGAGTTCGAGAAATTGGATAGCCTGGATTAAAATTTATTTAGTGGATTTAGCTGCATACACGTGTAAGACAATAGTTTTCCTTTTTCGTTTTTTTTCCTTTTTTTTTTATTTTATAAACTAGTAAAATGCACATCCGGCAAGCGGACGTGAATTTTAAATTTTTTAATTGTTTATTCATTTTTTTTTACCAATACAAATTTTACTATAAACTTTCTAGTCATCAAATAAAATTATGTAAGTGAAAGTTTATCAAATTTCATAAAAATTCTAACAGAAAATATAGCTATTATCAAATCAAAATACGCTTGATAATAATGAGTGTAACACAGATGTAAAATCTCTTTGCAGTAGGAAAGAGATTTGGGGTTCAAATCCCGCTTACACCAGCCTCAGCCTATATTCTCAAAAAAAAAAATGCTTAAAAGAAAAACAAAAGAGTTAATAAAAAAACAAATTATTACACTTATTCTTCTCTTGAAACCTAACAGTTTTCACATTTAGAACATGATTAAAGTATAAAAATTGAAGAAAAGAAACTTTTCTTTCGCTTAGACTAATTATAAATAATTAAAATTTTGGAGTAACAACTAAAAAAAAGATTGAAGATAATAGAAGAAACATGAGAGAGAGAGAGTTTTTAATTAAGATTTTCTTTGTCTCAATCATAAGTTGGTTTAATTTTAAAAAATATTTAATTGAGAATCTTCTTTATTAAATCAGTTGAAGAAGCTAAGAATTGTGTATATTGTGTATTATTAATACGGGCAATACTTGAATATATAGCCAATATAATTGCATGATAATTAAGGAAACCTCTAATCTTAATATAATCATAATTCTAATACTACTCTTTAACATCTCTAGCAAACTCTAGATAGATGAAAATTGTGAGTTTAAATACAAGAAAAATAAATGAAAAAAACATTTGTTAAAAAATCTAAAAGTTGATATTGATCATACATGGCGCTCTTTGAAGACTCATCACAGCAAAGTTGTATCTTGAACACCCCTCGCAAACTCTTGGTGGATAAAATATCGAGAGTTTGGATGAGTATGGACAACGAGGAGGAGATGTTGAACAATACAAAGTGTCATCTAAAAGAGGAGAGATGTATCGACAATGGAGCACTTTCTGAAGCTTAACCCTGATTCTAGTTCACATGTCAAGGCCGACTTAAGCCTATCATAATTCTCTTTAGCATAGTCAGGGCAGATTCTAAAAACTCATGATGCCTCTTTCACTCGAAGTAAAGTAGACATTAAATCTATAAGTCTCTTTAGAATAGTCGGAGAAAAAACCCATGGTGTCTCTTTCTCTTAGGTGAGGAGGACAACATAGTGTAAAATCCATCAATGAAAAAGAACATCAGTCTTGTTTGCCCTCATTAAGGAATGGAGATATTAAGTGAATGGAAAGACGAAGTGACAACCTCATTAATGGCAAAGCTTGCCCTAGCAAGCCTGGCATTCAATAGCATGAAATGGCGGTGGAAAACTCGCATCTCAATGGCCAAACCTTCAAAGATGCGGCGATGAACAAGGATTAAATAAACTCTTTCACAGGGATGTGTGTTATAGTGGAAGAGTTAGAAGCAATCAAGGAAGATGGTGAGCAAGCAAAGCTTGTGATTAGGCCCGACCCTAGTTCCGGAACCGGCGGTTCTCGATTCTGGGGTCGGAGTAACCAAAATTGGACCAGGGCCGGCAAATTCCAGTCCATGTTCGAAATTTTTTTAAAACACTAATACAACAGAGAATATTAATATGTACAACTGAAAATTCTAATGAATTGCCTATTAGCTCAGTTGGTTAGAGCGTCGTGCTAATAACTTGAACGTTATGGTTTCGAAACTTGCAAGGGGTAAAAAAAAATTATAATTAGGCCACCTGGCCTGGCCTCATGGCCTACGCCTGGCCAAACCAGGCCAGGCCCAGTACAAAAAAAAAGGTTCAAAACCGAGTATCGCTAGTTCAGAATCGGACCCGACAGTTCCCAGAATATAAACCGGAACCGACCACCCATGTAGGCGGTTCTGGTTCGGTTATGGAATCGCAAAACCGACGACGAGGGCCGATTCCAGTTCCGGCAACTGGTTCCCGAATTGGTTCAGCGATTTCCGGCGAAGGAAGTTTAAGGGAGGTGGCAAACTACAGGAGAGTTCGAGATTTTTCCCTCTCCCGTGGGTTTTATATTTTCCGCTTTATGAATGGCGAAGACCTAGTGAAGGTGCGGATGACTTTGGATTGTTGCGAGCCAAGTACTGGCGTTGGAGAAATTGAGGAAGGATTCATCACGTTGAGGGATGTTATTTGAAAAGTTATTGTATGGGTCATGAAATCATCTAGAGAGGGATGAATAGGTGATGCCTAATAACAATGCGGAAATTAAAACAATTATAAACTAATAAAACTTAACCAATTTTATAATCAAGAATGAAGTCGTATGCCCAGTGACGAGCTCTTCTCATCGAAATTCCTCTTAAATAAGAGTTGAGGTGCTTAATTGCTTTTTGATTATATAGTGAGTCAAAATAAATAATTTTGCAATAATAAAAGAGAAATAAATAAAATAATGCAAGAATAATAAAGAGTAGAGTTGGAGAAATCAAACGAGACAGCCAATAACAAACACAAGAAGTTGTTATCAAGATTCGAGCCACTTGCTTTACTTCTCTCCTTCACCGCAATAAAGGATTTCACTATAATTAACCTTGATTTTAATTACAACACGATCCCGCAAGATCTAGAGACGCAATTCCACCAACTACTCTCTTTCCAAGAAGAACACACAAAGAATAAAGATTACAATGGTGTTCCACGCAAGATCAAAACTCTCTTTTACACTTTTTTATAGCTTAGAGTATGAATTGATGGCTCACGAAAGATGTAAGAGAAAGTAAGAATGAAAAAACTCAAAAACACTTTTGAGTAGAAAAGTAGAAACTTGTATTTTTTTTATAAAACTTATTTTTCTTATATTTCTTACATTTTTAAAACATCTCTAGCCTATCCTATTTGTAGGAGTAGAATAGAGAAAAAACCCAGTAAGTCCAGCAAAAACATGTTGAAAACATGAAGAACTCAGTACAAATGAATCTGAAAAGGTTTACAAACAATTATATGTTGGCCCAGAGGCCTTCCACTCTAGTTTTGATGATGATTAACTCATGTAGTTATGTTTACTAATAATCTTATAATGTTTAGTTTCAAATATTTAACCAAGATATTAGTAGGTGATTAGCTTCAACAAAGGTGTTTTGGAGCTTCTCACATGGTGATTCAAGAGCCAGTGCGACAATGTTCATACCTAGCACTCGTTGGAGTCAAGCTCGGTGGATCACGGTTTGGATCGAGTCAGCTTGAAGATGGAGTTTGTCAAGTAGACTTCGGTACATAGTTTAGATTTTGTTTTAGATCCATTGTAAAGATTATATAGTGTGATATGCTCAAGTTCACAACACACACACGTTTCATGTCTTGGTTTTCGGTTTTGGTTTAACCGATCTTGGTTTTCATGAATAGATAGAATCAACAAGTTTACATGGTTTAATGTATATTAGATTTGTTCTATATACATGCATGCTTCAACTATTTAAGCAAACTTAGTTTGATAGTCTATTTCGTGAGTTTGGTGTTTTGGTATTTTAACAAAACGTATTTTTGGATTTAAAGTCAAAAACATTGATACATATCTATTTCATGTATATTGGATTATATCCATATACAACATGCTTCAAGTTGTTTCAATATCATGTTTTTATATTTGGATGAGTTTTGGACAAAACGAATTTTCAATTCAAAAATCCAAGTTTTGGAAAATACGGAATTTGGTTTTCGGCAAAATTTTCATAACACAAAAATGGTTCAAATTGTTTGAAATATGTGTTGAATTTTTCCATACATGTTTGTATATCAAAGTATTATAATAAAACTATTTTTGTGGATTTTTAGAGAATTTATGAGATTTATTTAATGATTAAAAACCAAGTTTTTCAATCCCTTTTATCAGCCTGCCAGGCTCTGGCGATCGACCGACCGGTCGACCGGACCAGGAGCCGGTCGACCGGACTGGTCGACTGGACGTGGACAAGAATGTGCACAAGATCGTGTCAGTTGGCCGGTCGACCGAGCGGTCGACCGACTGAAGGCAACCCACTCTCGGGTTGCCCCGTCGACCGGGCGGTCGACCGGCCAGAGAACCGTTGCTCTCTGGTTCAGGGCCCGGTCGACCGGGCGGTCGACCGGAAGGCTCAACGGTCAAAAATTTGACAGTTGGCCGGTCGACCGGCCGGTCGACCGGAAGGCCATTTCTGGCCTAGTCAGCAGCCAACGGGCAAATCTCTTTTGGGGGTTATAAATACCCCATTTGAGAGAGGTTTTGGTTAAGATTTTCAAGAGCAAAAAAAATTCACCTATTCTCTAGTGTTTTAAAAGCAAGTTTTCAAAAGAGTTTATTGGTTTTAAAGATCATTCTTTATTTGTTTTCAAGAGTTGGAAAAATCAAAGAAAAATATAGATTTGGGATATTTGCTTTGTTCTTTATTTCTATCAAATACTAAGTTGTTTTCCCAAATATTTTCCTTGTGATTTGTTTTCTAATATCTTGATTTTCCACACTTAAGCTATATCATTCTATCCTCTCTATAGGATTTTTGTTTTTGTGGAAAAGAAGTTGTTTGTGATTGAGATAGACCACCAAGTTGTAACCCTCCTTATTTGTGATATCCCTCTTGTGTAGAGGTTGATTTTGGAGTGGTGGTTGGCTTCCTCTAGTGAGAGGTGGAGAGTGTTGTATCCCTCTTTGTGAAGAGGTGGATTGTGTTGTTTGTGGTTTTGTGCCTATCCCTCATTTGTGAGGTTAATTTGTGTGGCTTTGTGCCTAGCCTCTAGTGAGAGGTTGTGTTTGTAATCGAGAGAAGAGTTGTGTACTCCCGATTATTGTATTGCCCCAAATCCTCAGTGGAGGTTCCCTGTGTGGGAGTCTTGTGTGGACAAGTGGATTGGAAATCCTTCTGTGTGAAGGCGGGGACGTAGAGCTGTGTGCTCGAACCTCGAAACATATCCGTGTGTTAGCGATTGAACTATTGTCTCTCTAACTCTCTCTCTTTACTATTGTGTCTTGCATCATTCATATTGTCAAACATTCATTATATGCTTGGCTTGTTTGTGTGTGCCTCACTTGTGCTTTACCACGAGAGCTTCATATAGCGCCTCAACTCTTATTCAGAGGAATCAAGAGGAGTTAGTCCAGAGCCCTTCACCGGGAATTCGGCTACACTCGTTGGTTGCATTAAGTGTAGTTGCAATTTAGTTTTAATTTCCGCATTTAGTTCATTAGATTAGCCGTACACCTATTCACCCCCCTCTAGGTGTACTTTCATTATAGTCATTGGAAAGCAAATCAGGCAAGTTGACTGCCTCACTGTCACAGCAGGCACATGCCTGTCGACAGTTATGTCTCAATGGTCATATATTTTAAAAGTAGCAAAAGCACTGTCGACAACTGGGGTAACCTGTAGACAGACTGATAACATATTAACTCTCTGTTTGGTCCCCCTGTCAATAGCTATGCTTGGATGTTGACAACTGAGCAGCTTTGTGCACAGAGTATCAACAGTTGATAGGCATACACTTCTGTCGAATGTCCTGCTACCTGGACAAAATATATTTTTATTTTATAAAAAAAATTTGTAAAATTATAAAATATAATATATTTATGATAAAAACATATATGTTTAGAAAGCTGAACATATTTTAAACTATATATCATAAACAATATTAAAAGTTGTTTTTTTCAAAATGAACAACACAAAAATCATGAAATTGATTTTGAATTTTTTTTTGTGTGAGTATGTGTGAATCTTCTCTTGAGCATTAATTCACTAAACTAAGATTTAACAAAACTATATATCTTACATAATAGCTAAGATGAGACTCAATACACAAAATCTTCAAATTGAGATTCTTTAACTTGTCTTCTTGAGCTTAAAAGCAATTCTTAAATCAATCTTGATATAATTTTGTTGAATTGATCTTAATATCTCCTATTATAGCTAAAGAGCTCATTCTTAAATAAACTCATGTACTTTGACAAAACTTAAACTTTATTAATATTATCAAATTTCATGAGTTTTAGAATTATCAAAATAGAGAGTGATTGAGCCTTTGGCCAACAATCTCTCCTTTTTTGATGATGACCAGACTTGTGAGTTATGAGGAGTAACTTATAAGAAAGCTCCCCCTAAAATATGGATGAATCATGGATATAAAAATATTAAACACAATTCATGATAAATCACAACTCATGATAAAACACAAATAATATATCTATCCAATTAGTACAACTCAACAAATATATTGAGTTAAACAAAATCAAACAACTTGATAAGGACAAACAAGTGCAATTTTCAAAACTACAATATTCCATACTTTATTACATGCTATTAAATATTGTTCATAGCAACTAAAAATTTAACAAAAGCAACTAAAAACATTGTTCTAAAAATATTATTTATATATAACTCATAACTCATAATAGCTCTTTCCCTTTTTGTCATACATAAACAATGTGAGAAATAATAAAACTAGTTTTCATTTTCTTTGACTACTTATCATTCGGTACTCATCTTCTTTGTTGTCGTCATCTTCTTCTTCATCTTCTTCAGTGTCTCCTTCTGTAAGTCACCTAGAGGGGGTAAATAGGTGACAAGCTAATCAAATACAAAACCAATGCGAATTAAAAACTATTTATGCAAACTAAAACTATTAGCTAACACACAACGTATAACCAAAGAGTGTAGCCAAATTCTCGGTGAAGGGCTCTGAATTATCTCCTCAAGATTCCTCTAGATTAAGAGTCGAGATGCCACTATGGCTCTCTTGGTTGAATACAAGTGTGAGCAAACAATCCCAAGCATATATCAATTAAGCACAAGTATCAAGTATGTAATAGATATGAACAATAAGAGCATGCAAGATATAAAACACAAGTGAGAGAGAGATAAGCAATCGCAAACACAGAAGATTTATTTCGAGGTTCGAGCACACTTGCTCTACGTTCTCGCCTTCAACACTATGAAGAATTTCTACTAGAATCGATCTCGCAAGATCACCTGGCGCCATAACACCTACAATGAGCTCTCTCAAGAACTCTAGGACTCACAAGTCCCTCACTTATTCCCGCAAGAACAACACAAGCAAGCACACAGCTTGCTGAGGTCGCACCTTTACAATTTCCCAATACAAGGGGGTGGAACACGTGGTGATCTTCTTCTCTTGACCACTAAAAATACTCTCTCAACAAATGATCCTTAGAAGATAAATATAGTAATGGAATGTTCAAGTTTATGTGAGAAAATAAGATAGACGTGGAAGTGGAAAATCTCAATAAAATACTTTTGAAAACATAAGAGATTCACTCTTGAAAACTCTCTTTTGGATATAAAATTAAAGTTCTAAAACTTGCTTAGAAACTCAGTACAAGAGCTCTAGAAAATAACCGAAAAATCTTACCTAAAAATCTGATCAAAAGTCCCATTGATAGAGGCATTAAAAAACTAGCCATGGGGGGTCAGATGGCCTGTCGGTTGACCGGCCAGTCGACCAGCCAATGGTCATATTTATGACCGTTGGGTTTGCCGGTCGACCGCCTGATCGATCGCACTCAGGTCTTGACATGTCAATCGACCAGTCGGCCGACCGAGGCAAGAACCAGATAGCACTGCTATCTGGTCGGTCGACCGCTCGGTCGACTATGGCCAGATCCAGAAAGCAAACTCTCTGGATTAGTCGACCGTCCGGTCGATCGGCCCTCAGGTCAAGGCTGTGTGAACATTCTGTGCAACTCGGTCGACCGCTTGGTCTACCAACTTCTGACCGCCAGAAGCCCAGGTCAGGGTTTTAAGGATTTGAAACTTGGTCTTTTAAAACTCTAAAATTTTGTTTTAAATACCATAAAGTCCACAAAAAAAGTTTCATTGAAATACTTTGAGGTACAAATATGTGTGATAAAAAATCAACACATATTACAAACATATTGAATTATTTTTGTGATATAGAAATTTAGCCTTAAGATAAAATGGTATGTTTCAAAATCAAACTTTTAAAATGAAAAGCGAATTTTTTCAAAACTTGTTCAAATACAAAAGTAAGATATTTAAACACTATTGAAGCGTAGTGTGTATGGATATGATCCAATACACATATAAGATGAAATATCTATATTTTTGACAATAAACTCTAAATAAAGTTTTGACTTTAATAAACATAAACACATGATATAGAAACATCAAATAAGTTTTTCTACACATTTGAACCATCAATGTGTATGGATGAAATCCAAAACACATATAAAACATGTAAACTTATTTGATGAAATCTATTCATGAAACATAAAGATTTATACTTTGAAGCTCAAAATCAAAACGGTATTTTCAAAAACTAAAACTATTTCTTATAAAAATTTTGTGTGTGTATATAAGCTTAAGCAATCCACAACTAATTTATCCTTTACATCTTATCTAAAAATACAAAATCTTAGCACTTACAAAACTAGACTTAAGTTTTGAAAATCTTCTCTTCATTTTGACTTGGTCCAAACCTTGATCCATAAAGTTAGACTCTTCTTGGGTACTTAATACGATCTTTGAAGCACGAGCTCTTAAATCAACACGTGTTAGCTTCAAAACTTGACTCTGAATCTTTTGTTGAAGCTAAAATGTAACGCCCCAATCCTGAAGGTACGGGGACGCCACGGCGACGTACATACGCAGGAAGGAAATATCCTCACGTACATACACTAAGCCTTAGTACAGGGAACATATATAATAGACACAATAATTTCAGCGTTAAATAAGTGCAAGAATACCTGTAAAAGTGGTCAGTGATCATGACACATATAAAATATGGATAAATAAGGAATAAAGACGAAATAATAAAGATACCTTTGAATGATATTGATGACGAGTCTCCTATGTGAATCCAATGATATATCTGACAATACGATATCTCGGATCTCCAACCTAGGCACGCAAACCAAGGGTCATCAGAAAGCGACCTAGTGAGTAGTAAAATGAAGGAAGCATTAATATGTACTATAGTAATATAGTCACGATAATAATATTTAACACACGTGGATACCTTATGATAGTAATATGAATAATCAACAATGTTATATTTTAATACCATCAAAACCATAAAGCAGAATATATGCAATACAGAGTATATGTGTACATGAATAGTATGTTACCACATAGAGTGTAACAAATATAAGAAAGTGTAACAATGTATACAGGTGACATGATAGTGGATAAAATATCAGGAATAGTAATAAATATAAAGGGACAATAATATACATGTGTCAAGTATGTCATGTGATTTAAACAATAATAACAATCAGTACCGCCTGGTATTTTAATCAATCTCCTCCAGTGTCCCATACCACTAGCACTTCATACAAGAGCCTGCATTCCGGACGAACCGATCCGAATATGGCATACGGGTACTATGATCCGAACGAGATAGTGACCAAATAACAAGTGTTCCCGACGCCACTATTATTTATATTGTTTTATTATGTTAAATGAGAACCCAATGATCAAGGAGCTCTTATCGGGTAGGTGTATCCCGTGCATACCCGGGATCATGATCTTAAATGGACCCCTGGCTGCTGAGACTAGGGCCCTCCGCTAAGAGGGGAGCGGGAAACGGGAAACGAGAGCTCATGAAGCTATATACCAGTAGCCAGCACTACCATCCCCTGCGGTGGGATAAATATGGATCCAGTATATCCACCCGATAAGACCTAATCAACCGTTAAGTCTCCCCCATCTTCAAGTTATATTTATTATATTTAGAGTACACAGTGTATCAAGAAAAAATACAATGCATGGTACATGTAACAAGATCACAGGACATGAGCTCTGTTGATAGCATAAAACAAGATAACAGAAAATTGGAGACAAGAGATGTGAGATTTAGAGGTGGCCCAAATGGCTTGGATCCACGTGGCATTTAGATCCACCATCGCATATCAACAGCTCACATGTCCAGTAATGAGAATATCTATATCAGTAATGAAAATTAATCATGTAACATGAACAATGTTCAATGCAATGGGACTACAAAGAAAATCATCAAGACAGCCATTGCAGGCATGCAAGCAGTATTAGTGCGATAGTGATACGTGGATATGAAATGAAAGTGTCCAGTATAACAGGTATTTACATGAAATACAGTGTCCAGTGTACTAGAATATCCCTATAGCAGTGCCAGTATCAAGGTGACATGGACTTGTGTCAACTTACTACTATTTTGTTATAACGACCTTAGTATTATTAACATGATGGATATTATTTAAACGATCAATTTATTTATAAATTTGGATATGTTGATAATTCAAGTATATTCTATAGTATATCAAAAAAATACATTAAGATATTATTTTATCAATTATGTTTAGAGAGGAATCATGCTTCTTCTAATTCAGTATTTATCAATAATTATAATTTATTAAACAATATTTACAGTAAGTTACTGTTAACCATATTGTATTAAATAAAGCAAACAATTTACTAATTATAAAAGTAATACAGGGATGTAGCTCATTTTTCTATGATCGCAACGGTTCCAGAATCGTCCAAATCGGACTCCGGAGGCTCCAGATATCACCCGTACGCTAAAATCATAATAAAAGAATTAACTATGTAATGTAAAGAATATAGGATGAAATAAATTTATTTCACAGGGTTTGTTATGCAAAGTTACCTTTATAAGAAATCGGGTTTGGGTTGTTAACGGGTCAGCTTCAGATCCACAACCTATACCCAATCAACTTAATTGTAAATGGGTTGTGGGTTAGCGGGTTTAATGGGTTTTGAGTTTCAAACTACCTAATAGGGTTAATGGGTTGGGGTTCATACCAGAACCTAACAATAGACAACAACAGCGGCAACAGCTGTCTCTGCTGCTGTCGCCCGCTAGCGGGCCGACCAACTGGGCTGGACGGTGCGCCGCCGCGGCCCAGGCCGGCGGCGCCCTCCGTGTCCGTGACCGGTCGCGGTCGGCTGCAAGGGGAAGGAGAAGAGGAGTGAGAGAGAGAGGATTTTACAGGAAAAGGAGAGAAGAAGAAGAAGAGGAATGAAGGCGGCGCCCGGTGAGGGCGCGCGACCAGCAGCGACCCTACGGCGGCCCAAGGCGCCGGCCTGCGGTCATCTAGCCGCAGTGCAGGTCAGGACCCCCACGGGCCTAGAATAGTGAGAGGAAAGAGGGAGAGAGGGATAGTGTGCGGGGGGAAGAGAGAGAAAGATACAGAGAGAAAGAGATAGAGAGAGATGGAAGAGAGTAAGAAGAGGGAGAGGGGGTTTTATACAGGGAGATGAGGTGGTTGGGGGGCGGTGGATAAGGCGGTGGATAGACGTGGGGAAGAAGAAATAAAGTGATTGGAGGGAGGAATATAGAAAGAAAGAAAAATGAAAATAATTTCTTTAATTAATATTTTAATTGGGTCGACTTTTGACTAGTTTTGAATAGTACCCAAAAATTCTGTAAAATAGAAAATATTATCCTGAGGAAAATATTAAATCAGATTCATAAAATAAAGTCCGGTTTGCAAGTTAAAAATCCTAGAACGTATAGCTAATACTGTGCGACACTAGTTTGGCTAGATTTTTGATAAATTCACAAAAATTCCCAAAACTAACGTAAAAAATATGATTCTACGATACAATATGAAAACAAATTCTAGAAATTCAACTCAATTTGTTAAAAATTTAAAAACCGATTATCGGTATCGGTCGACACCGACTTCGAAGTTTTCCAAAATAATCTAGAAAAATTTCAAAAAATTTTGAAAATTTTAAAATATTGAAAAGTAATACCTGAAACTGTCATCGGCCCAATCTGACTACCAGGAAAGTCAAATCAATTTTGTACGTCGTACAAAGTACTGATACTGTGATACATATATCAAGGATCGGGGTTACATTTCTCCCCACCTTACAAAAATTTCGTCCTCAAAATTTCAGGTCAAGTAGGAGAATAACATTTACAGTCATGGAGTCTGAATGTTACGGGCCCATGACGCTTCTGTTGCACCACTCTGATATCGATAGTGAAATCAGGGTGGAGAATTGGTGTCGTGAATCAAAGATAGAGAATTAGAATCCGTAGGATGAAGAGAAAGTAAGAAGAAAATCAAAATATTCTGATTGATAACTAAAATTAGGGAATAGAAAAAGGACTGAGGAATAAATTTTCAATGAAATGGCATTCTTGTACTCATAGTTAGAATCCCTTAATTCAGATACAGATGAGTTCTAATCTGAATCTGATTGTTCTGATGGTAAGAGCCCGAGCATTGACCCATGTGGTTACCCACATCAGGCGTGAACCTAGGCTCGATCCCACTCTGTAATGCCCCAATCCCGAAGGTATAGGGACGCTGCGGTGACGTACATATGCAGGGAGGAAATACCCTCACGTACATAAGCTAAGCCTTAGTATAGGGAATAAATATAATAGATACAATAATTTCAGCATTAAATAAGTACAAGAATACATGCATAAGGGGTCAGTGATCATGACAGATATAAAAATATGGATAAATAAGGGAATAAAGACGAAATAATAAAGATACCTATGAATGATATTGATGACGAGTCTCCTATGTGAATCCAATGAAATATCTGACAATACGATATCTTGGATCTCTAACCTGGGCACACAAACCTAAGGTCATCAGAAAACAACCCAGTGAGTGGTAAAATGAAGGTATGTACTATAGTAATACAGTCACGATAATAATATATAACACATGTAAATACCTTATGATAGTAATATGAATAATCAACAATGTCATATTTTAATACCATCAATACTATAAAACAAAATATATGCAATGCAGAGTAAATTTGTACATGAATAGTGTGTTATCACATGGAGTATAACAAATATAAGAATGTGTAAAAAGGCATACGGTGACATGATAGTGGTTAAAATATCAAGAATAGTAACAAATATAAAGGGACAATAATATACATGTGTCGAGCATGTCATGTGATTTATACAATAATAACAATCAGCACGGGCTGATATTTTAATCAATCTCCTCTAGTGTCCCATACCACTGGCAATTCATGTCGGAGCCTGTACTCCGGATGAACCCATCCGAACATTGCATACGAATACCATGATCCGAACGAGAGAGTGACCAAATAACAAGCGTCCCCGACGTCACTATTGTTTATATTATTTTATTATATTAAATGGAAACTCAATGGTCAAGGAGCTCTATCGGGTAAGTGTATCCCGTGCATAATTGGGATCACGGCCTTAAACGGACCCCTGGCTGCTGAGACCAGGGCCCTCCGCTAAAAGGGAAGCAGGAAATGGGAAACGGGGACTCATGGAGCTATATACAATTGGTAGCCAGGACTACCATCCCTGCAGTGGGATAAATATGGATCCAGTACATCCACCCGATAAGATCTACTCAACCGTCAAGTCTCCTCCATCCCCGAGTTATATTTATTATATTTAGAGTACACAGTGTATCAAGAAGAAATACAGTGCATGGTACATGTAACAAGATCGCAGGACATGAGCTCTGTTGATAGCATAAAACAAGATAACAGGAAACAAAGACAAGAGATGTGGGATTCTATAGGTGGCCCCATGACTTGGATCCATGTGGCACTTAGTTTCACACATCGCATATCAAAGCTCATATGTCTAGTAACAAGAATATCAATATCAGTAACAGGAGTTAATCACGTAACATGAACAATGTTTAATGCAATGGCACTACAAAGACAATCATCAAGACAATCATCGCAAGCATGCAAACAATATTAGTGTGACAATGATACATGGATATGAAATGAGAGTATCTAGTATAACAGGTTATTACATGGAATACAGTATCCAGTGTACTAGAATATCCGTGTAGCGGTGCCAGTATCAAAGTGACATGAACTTGTGTCAACTTACTACTATTTTGTTATAACGATCTAGTATTATTAACATGATGGATATTACTTAAATGATCAATTTATTTATAAATCTGGATATGTTGATAATTCAACTATATTCTATAGTATATCAAAAAAATACATTAAGTTATTATTTTATCAATTATGTTTAGAGAGGAATCATGCTTCCTCTAATTTCAGTGATTTATCAATAATTACCATTTATTAAACAATATTTACAGTAAGTTACCATTAACCACATTGTATTAAATAAAGCAAATAATTTCTTATTTATAAAAGTAAAACACTCACCTAGGTAGTACAAGGATGTAGCTCATCTTCCTATGATCGCAACGGTTCCAGAATCGTCCAGATCAGACCCCGGAGGCTCCAGATATCACATGTATGCTAAAATCATAACAAAAGAGTTAACTATGTAACGTAAAGAATTTAGGATGAAATTAATTTATTTCACAAGGTTTGTTATGCAAAGTTTCCTTTATAAGGAATCGGGTTTGGGTTGTTATCGGATCGGGTTCAGATCCACAACCCATACCCAATTAACTTAATTGTAAATGGGTTGTGGGTTAACAGGTTTAATGGGTTTTGGGTTTCAAACTACCCAATAGGGTTAAGGGGTTGGGGTTCATACCCGAATCCAAGAATAGACAACAGCAGCGACAGCAGCTGTCTCTGCTGCTGTCGCCCGCTAGCGAGCAGGTCAGCGGCCGGCGGGCCCTCCGAGTCCGTGGCCGGTCGCGATTGGCGACAAGGAGAGGGAGAAGAGGAGTAAGAGAAAGAGAGTGAGAGAGAGAGAGGAGAGAGGGAGAGTGAGGATTTTACAGAAAAATGAGAGAAGAAGAGGAAGAAGAAGAGAAGGAGGAACGGGGGTGGCGCCCGGTGAGGACGCGCGGCCAGCGGTGACCCCACGACGGCTCGAGGTGTCGGCCTGTCGGTCATCTAGCCGCGGTGCGGGTCAGGACCCCCACGAGCCTAGAACAGTGAAAGGAAAGAGGGAAAGAGGGATAGTGTGGGGGGGAAGGGATATAGAGAGAGAGATAGAGAGAGATGGAAGAGAGTAAGAAAAGGGAGAGGGGGTTTTATACAGGGAGAAGAGGCGGCTGGGAGGCGGTGGGTAAGATGGTAGATAGACGTGGGGAAGAAGAAATAAAGTGATTGGAGGGGAGGAATAAAGAAAGAAAAATGAAAATAATCTTCTTTAATTAATATTTTAATTGGGTTGACTTTTGACTAGTTCCGAACAGTACCCAAAAAATTTATAAAATAGAGAATATTATCATGAGGAACAATGTAAAATCGGATTCATGAAACAAAGTCTAGTTTGCAAGTTAAAAATTCTTGAATGTATCGTCAATACTATGCGACACCAGTTTGACTAGATTTTGATAAATTCAGAAAAAATTTTAAAAATACCCTAACGAAGAAAATATAATTCTATAACACAATGTGAAAATAGATTCTAAAAACTCAACTCCATTTGTGAATTAAAAATCATAGAATCGATTGTCGGTATCGGTCGACACCGGCTTCGGAGATTTTCTAAAATAATTCAGAAAAATTTTAGAAAATTTTGAAAATCTAAAATATTGGAAAATAATATCTGAAACTGTAATCGGCTCAATCTGACTAGCAGAAAGTTCAAATCAACTTTGTACATCGTATAGAGTACTGATACTGTGATACGTACGTCAAGGATCGGGGGAGTTACATAAACACCGACTAAGATCTTAATTGAAAATCTGAAACTAAATGAATACAAGACCATTAGTACTATAACTATATGAGTTAATCATCATCAAAACTAGAGTGTTAGGCCTTTGGGCCAACACCTTCTTCATTTCCATCAAGTCCAACAGGGTATACTGAAGAAAAACATGCTGAGGTGCTACTGGTTGAGTACCCCATGCAATAAAAGGAGGTCCAATGGGTGGAATAGGATGCACGAACTCAATATACTTAGGAATATCGTATGCAAAATATTGTTAAATGTGAGAAAAGTGCATCTTATTGAGCCTTTGGGTAGCAGCAAGATGAGAAACATCAACAGTGTAAGTTTTTGAAATCTTGATTCAGTAAGAGATATGTAATCCAACTTCTCTAAGAGAAGAGAATAAGGCCGAAACTAATTGAGTTGGAGGGGAGAAGCAAGCACATGAGTGGATTGTTGAGCTTTAGTGGAAGACTGAGCACTAAAACGTTTGAAGAGGTGACTTATCTTTCTATGAAGAAAAGAAGCACCAAGGGGTCAAGGTGAGGATTGGAATAATTTTCCTTTGATGTCAATATGCCAACGACTAAAGAGTCGAGTAAGCATCATGTTAAAAGGAAGACTACGATATGCGATGTTATCCGCAGTCATGATATTGAAATTATAAGAGGAAGATTTACTGGTTGGCCTATGAGAATACGATACATAAGACTGGTCGTGTATCCTCTAGCTTTACCAAACTCATCGGCTTTGGTCACGATGTTGTGCATAGTATTTTTTGCTAGAATCTGACACAAAAGAGTGAAGTGAACAACATTCTCATTGGCCCTTAAACCTAGATTGTTATCGCTACGAATTAAAGCAGATGCAGAATCAATGAATTGACCTTCAGGGTTGGGAAAATTTTCAAGAGTAGATTTGGTAAGGTCAAGTCCTCCATAGGGTATATCAAGGACATGGGCAAGCTCTTCATAAGAGGTACAAACATTCTTACCACAAACTCTATTTTTTAGCACAAGATCACTGACTGAAAGGTTGGCATAAAAAATTCTAATCAAATTTGGATAGCTGATCTCATAAATTTCAAGGAATCTAGTTCATCCCATATTATCAAAGAGATTTTGTAAATTATATTCCTCAAAATCACAAAAATGGATACTCTTACTAGTAATAAGAGACTTGTTGGAGTAGATATCATCAAACAATTGTTTATGTTTCTCAGAGAAGAAGGGATTATGAGGTTGGGATCTCTTGGAAGAAGAATATCCTCCAATATGAGTCCTAGGTCGTTTGCTAGACATGATAAAATGAAAGAAAAAATTGAATTAAATAGCAAAGATAGGATTTTTACCCAACTTGAAAAAGCCCTAGGGTTTTGGAAGAGAACCCCAACAATCTCCTCAAATAGTTGCAGATCCAACTGAGAAATCACACTTGCTTTTGTGAAAAAATCTTTTATTAGAAGAAATTTTAAGAGATGGAGAGGATTCGGAGGTGAGGAAAATGGGTGTGAGGAGGAAGAAGAGAAGTCGGCCGGAGTTTCTGTCAAAAGAAGTGGGGAAGAGGGGAAGAAAACAGAATTTAAATGCACTGCATCTATACCAGCTGTCCTTGGCCTGTCAACAGTCCCTAGTGTCTGTCGACAGCTGAGGCAGATTTCACAGAATTAACTTTCCATTTACCTCAGTCTGTCGAAGCAAGCTAAATTTTGATAAAACAAATTATATATAATTGGAAATTATTCTAATAGATAATAAAATATATAAGTAATTATTTATAAGTAAAAACTTAGATTTTAAAATTGAAAAATCTATTTTTGTAAAATTTATCTAGAATTCTTTTGAAAAATAAAATTTTATTGGTAAACATGAAAATAAAAAAATCATTCTTACTAAGATCAATCAATTTTTCATATCCAAGCAAAATAATTTTTGAGCATACACATATATACGTTCTAAACAAATAATGCATGATTATAAACATATCAAAGCATGTTTAAATTTAGAATGAGATTAGAAATAGTTCTTTATACCGATAAATCCAATTTCATTTTTTCAAAACACAAAGCTATCTTGCTACTTCAACTCCTTGACAGTGATGCATCAACTAGATTTGTCTATTTAGCTTGAAAATCATATCCACCATCACGACAACAATTCTCTCACATCTTGAGAGAAGACACGTCTGCATCAAGTAAAATGGGTGTGCTTTTTAGTACCCATATCTTCTTGGATAATTGGGGATTAACACTTTTCGAACACAAATATTTTTATTTGAAATATTAAATTTATCAAAACAAAATCTAGCAAAATCGCCTTTTAATCACAATGAGTACAATTGTACATCTTGGCATATATAAAAGCATGATGAGTGTCGTAATGTGCTTTGTGAACATGATGAGAGTGTGATGCATGTTTCCTAGGAGCTTATTTCTTTGAAAATATTGACTCCAATTTAGCTTTATCAACATCATATTTCTTTAAAGTGCTATTCAAAACATCGATTCTTCTCTTAATATCAGAAAACTCATTTTTATTAATAATAGGAAATTTAGCTTTGGATGCAATCATATAATCATCAAAATCTTTGTCAACACTCTTAAGAGAAACAGATAAATCAACCTTTTCTTTAGAAATCATATTTATCTTGTTAATCAAAACACATTTTCCCTTTTTAATTTCTTACCTTGAACTTTTAATAAATCATATCTAATTTGAAGTTCTTCAAAGAAATTTACTAGTTCATCCATAGTTAAATCACTATCATCTAAAAATGTTTCAGGAGTTATCTCAGTGGGGTCATTCCCATGAGCCATGAAGCAAACGTTGGCGACATCTAAATTATCTCCGAAGTTACTTTCAGAGTCGTCATCCTATGAAGCCATCATAGCTTTCTTCTTTGGTATTCTTCTCGAAGTAGTCGCCTTGAGATTTGGACAATCGGGAATGAAGTGTCCCGCCCTTTTGCAGTTGTAACATGGACCTACTTCTTCTTTATTTCTTTTCTTACCATTTGAAATTTCTATGATTGCTCATCTTTCATTGCTTGTAAAACATCATTCTTACTTTTCTCACGATCATGACAAATTCAGTTTCATCATCATTATCCATGATCTCAACTTCTTCCAGAATAGATGGTGTTGCTTTGATGGTAATACTTTTCTTCTTCTGTGGCTCTTGTTCTTCTCTTACTTTTCTTTCCATCTCATATGTTTTGAGATTTCCTATGAATCCGCAGAAATCCATTTCCTCCTTGTGGTTGAACTCCTTCAATGTGGTAATCTTGACTTCCCAAAATTTGGGAAGAGCTCGGATAACCTTCCTTTCTTTTTGATAATTATCGATCTTGTCACCTAAAGAAGAAAGTTTATTAGTAAATTTGTAAAACGAGTAAGCATTTCATCAATAGATTCATTATCGATTATATAAAAAATCTCATATTGAGAACGGAGCAAATCAATATTGGATCTCTTCACTTGAGAAGTTACTTCATGAATAATAATGAGATCATTCAAAATTTCATAAGCAGATTTGCAACTGATAATTTGTGATAGATCATCATCATTGAGTGCAAGTGTAAGAGCATAATGGGCTTTAGCATTAGCCTTAAATTCTTTGATGGTGGTTTTGAACTAAGTGTCCTCATCAACTTAGAGTTCAACAAATTTGTTTGTACTGATCTTAGCCACTTTATTACCTATGGATTTGAGAAACAAAGTCATCTGACTTTTCAAATAGAAAAGTTTAGACCATTAAACTTGGGAGGAATTTTGATACCGAAAAAAATCATTGGAGGCCATGTGTGTGTTACAAGTCAAGTAAATTGTCAAATAGGGTCACTCTTAGGTGGTGAAACCTATAATCAAGAGTACTTACTACAATTGAAATCACCTAGAGGGGGTGAATAGGTGATGGCTAATAATAATGCAAAAATTAAAATAATTATAAACTAATAAAATTTAGCCAACTTAATAATCAAGAATGAAGTCATGTACCCAGTGACGGGCTTTGAACTTCTCCTTGTAATTCCTTTTAAATAAGAGTTGAGGTGAGTAATTGCTTTCTTGAATGTACAGTGAGTCAAAACAAATAATCTTGCAATAATAAAAGATAAACAAATATAACAATGCAAGAATAATAAAGAGTAGAGTTGGAGAAATCAAACGAGATAGCCAATCACAAACATAAGGAGTTGTTATTGAGGTTTGAGCCACTTGCTCTATATCCCCGCCTTCACAACACTGAAGGATTTCATTATAATTAATCTTCATTACAGTCACAACACAATCCCGTAAGATCTAGAGCCACAACACCACCAACTACTCTCTTTCCAAGAGGAACTCATAAAAAACAAACATTACAACAATGATCCACACAAAATCACAAACTCTCTTTCCACTTTCCTATAGCTTAGAGTAGGAATTGATGGATCGAGAAAGGTGTAAGAGAAAACCGAGAAAGTGAGAATGAAAAGTTCTGAGTAGAAAACTAGAAACTTGTAATTTTCTTATAAAACTTGTTTTTCTTGTATTTCTTGCATTTCTTGTATTTTTAAAACATCTGTAGCCTTTCCTATTTATAGGAGTAGTATAGAGACAAAAACCCAATAAGTCCAACATTGAAAAACATGTTGAAAACATGGAAAAACTCAGCACAAATTAATCTGGATAGGTTTACAAACAATTATAATCATTGGAAAACAAATCAGGCAAGTTGACTGCCTCACTGTCGACAGCAGGCACATGCTTGTCAACAGCCATGTCTCAACGGTTATATTTTTCAAAAGTAGCACAAGCACTGTCGACAGCTGGGTTAGCTTGTCGAGAGACTGAGAACATACTAACTCTCTCTTTGGTCCCCTGTCGACAACTATCTAGCTGTCGATAACTGACACTATCTCAGCCTTGTACACAGAGTACCAACAGTCGACAGGCATAGACTTCTGGTGACTATCCTAGTACATGGACAAAATATATTTATTTTATAAAAATACTTTGTAAAATCATAAAATATAATATATTTATGATAAAAACATATATGTTTAGAAAACTAAAAATATTTTAAACTATATTTCATAAACAATATAAAACTTGATTTTTCAAAGTGAACAACACAAAAATTATGAAACTGTTTTTGAAAAACTTTTGTGTGTATGTGTGTATCTTCTCTTGAGCATCAATTCACTAAACTAAGTTTTAACAAAACTATATATCTTACATAATATCCAAGATGAGACTCAATATATAAGATCTTCAAATTGAGATTTTTCAACTTGTCTTCTTGAGCTTAAAACTAATCTTGAATTAATCTTGATATAATCTTGTTGAATGATCTTAATATCTCCTGTTGAAGCTAAACAACTCATTCTGAAATAAACAAATGTACTTTGACATAATTTAAACTTTATTAGTACCACCAAATTTTATGAGTTTTAGAATCATCAAAATAAAGAGTGATTGAACCACCAATTATCAATTTGGCTTATAGACAGATGTAGTTGAAGCATGTTGTGTGTTATATAATGTCACTAAAAATTAGAATGAGAATAGTATATGGCTGATGAACAATCGTAATGAAATTCCTAAACAACTTATTACTGATGTCTTAGATGACGGTGAGAGTTACTTTGAAGATGTCCAACAAATAAATAATCAACGAGATGCGTGTGGCATTGTAAGACATCGCATTGCTAATCAAATGTGGGCAACTTATTCGATTCCAAGGGCAAATCGAAATGACTCATAAAATATGTACTTATGTAATGGGTTTACCGTGTTCTAATAAAATATTATATTCTAATTGTTACATATTTATCCAAACAGACAAGTGGATGCAATTGTTACTTAACCAAAGGCCACATACATGCCAAATGCATGAAGATTAAGGATCAATTTATGTATAATATAAGCAACAAAATCATTCAAATGTGGACATAAAGCCATGAAGTCTAAACTAAACAAAAATTTGAGAGCGTTCAAAACAGTAGATGAGAGAATACATAATGACCAAGTCAGACACATAATTTTTGAAGTTGCCCACATCAAGTTGATTGAAGCAAAACACAAATAACACATAGTATCAAAAGTATAGTATCAACCATAGCACATAAATACCAATAACACATAGTTCTAAAAGCATAACATCAACATAACACAATATACCAAATAATACACAACTAAGGTTATCGTCAAACTCATCTCTCAACCATCCACTTTTCTCATTGTCTAACAGGCATAAGAAGAATTCACGATTATAATCACCCTTGAAGAAACGATGAGGTCTCTTATAGTCAAAGGTAGTAAAACCATCAAGCAAAGCATGTGCATCCATACAACTCTTGATAGAATATCAATCATCAATTTTTCATTTTCTTCTCTAATTTCCACTCCATATTTGCCCTTGTAATCTCTCCCTGCTTCTCGGTATTCGTCATTTGTAACTGGCCCCTTACCTGTTAAGCTTCTAATGTCACTTCAACTGTATGCTCAGTCTCTTTTTCCTTGAGCCCAACACACTCCTATCTCCAAGCTTCGTTTGATTAGCTTGAGGCGGGGGCAAAAACGAACAATACCGGCCAGATCTCGTTCTTACGCCAACGAACCCTGAAAGGATCTTATAGGTAGGGAATGCACTCAAACCCCGAGCACAACACTCGACTCCATGAGTAATTTACTCGAATCCACAAGCAATTTGGGAGATAAACTCAAATTTTATTGATCAAAAGTTAATACCAAAAATAAAGAATACAATGACCATTTATATGCTTATAAAAAGAGTCCTAACCTATCTAGGAAATCTACATAAATTAAAATTCAAATAAAGAAAGATAAAATCAACTGAAATTCACATTAGACGAAAACTAATCCTAACCAGAATCTGAAAATACCAATACACGCAGAATGGTAGGTCAGGCGGTCGACCGCTTGGTCAAAACTGCATTACCAGTTGACCGGGCAGTCGATCGGCTGAGAGATCCAATTCTCTGGTAATTTCCTGTCTCTTGGACGGTCGATGTAACCTCCCGGTTTAGATATACGTGTCACCGTATCAGTACTCGATATTTACGTATAAAGTTAATTTGACCTTCTTGCTAGTTAGATTGAACCAGTTTTAGTTTCAGGTATTATTTTTTAATATTTTAGATTTTTCAGATTTTTCTGAAATTTTTCTGGATCATTTAGAAAAATGTCTGAATTCGGTGTCGACCAGTACCGATAATTGACTCTAAGATTTTTAATTTACAAATAAAGTTAGATTTCAAGAATCTACTTTTAAATTATTCTCTAAAATTATATTTTCTACTTAGGCGTATTTTTGGAGATTTTTCTGAATTAATAAAAAATCTGGCCAAATCGGTGTCACCAGTATCGGTGATACATTACAGGGTTTTTAATTTGCAAAGTACATTAAATTTCTTAAAACTGATTTTACACGGTTCCTTAGAATAATATTCTCTACATTAAAGAATTTTTGGGCACCATTTTCAGCTAGTTAAATTTTATCGCATTTAAATAATATTAAATAATTCATTTTTCTTCGCTTTTATTTTTTCCCCCAATTTTTTCTTTTCCTTCTCCCCCAAGCCAGCCCACCACTATTTCCATTGACCTCTTCCACTGACATACTCCCCTTTATCTCTTTCACTCTCTTAATCTATCTTTCACCTAAATCTCCTTCTTAATCTCTTTCTCACTTTCAATCTCTCTCTAAACTCTCAATTTCACTCTTCTTCCTCTCTCTTACCACAACCGACGCCTCTCCACCGTTGACCATTGGCCTCCCTCTGGCAAGCCCCAACTCCGACGCCACCTCCTCCTTCCCCACTTCCTTTTTCCTCCATCCCTCCTCCATTTCCTCCATCCTCTTCTCCAATTTTTCTTCACCACCACCACCACCATCTCTTTCACTACCACCATTATCTCCACCACTCCCTCCACTAATAACCACCACCCACCACCACAACCTCCTTCTCCTACACCTAAAACACCAACCCTGCTTCCATCTCCTTCAATTTCTCCATCTCTTTCAATCACCAACAACACAACCAACGACACCCTCCATTTCCACCTCCCTCTTCTTTCCTCCACTAGGGCCCAACACCGTCGGTTTTGTGGCCCAGTGCAGCCGACCCTCTGGCGCGCTGGTGGCCGGCCAATCTGCCGACCACCCTCTCCTCCCACCCTCTTTCTTTCTCTTTTCTTTCTCTTCTTTTCTTTCCCTGTTTCTTTCTTCTCTTCCCTCTCTTTAATTTTCTCTCTCTCTTCCCCCTTTTCTTATTGGATCCAAACCTTTAACCTAAAAACTCAAACCCGTTTACCCAATATTCATTTAAATTTATTGGATTCGGGTTATGGGAATTAGATCCGACCCGTTAGCAATCCAAACCCAAACCATTATAAAGGTATTTTTTTTCATACAAACCCCTAACTATTTAATATATTTACAAATTAGTACTTTTTTCACATATTAAACCCCATTTATATTGACTTTAGTGCTCAGACGGTATCTGTAGCATCTGGACTCCGAATTAGACGATTATGGAGCTGTTGCGATCGTAAGAAGACGAGCTACATCCCTGTACTACTTATTGAGTGTTTTTCTTTTATAAATTATATTTTATCATGTTTAATGAAATTGATTGATTACTCTATTTAATATATCATGACCATCAGTAAATCATTATAAATATTATTTAATAAAATATAATTATTGATAAATTATTGTAATTAAAATATGCATTATAGTTATTTGAATATAATTATTAAATAATAATTTTATTTTGTTTATTGATTTAAAATAAAATACAGATGGATTAGTTATATATTGGTAATAAGCGATATTGGATTAATGATAAAGACATTCTAAAATATTAAATTAATAATTACTAAAATGGTTGTGAAGAGTTTGAAAATAAAAAATTATAAATAATTGCTTTATGATATTGGTCATGTTAATAATATTGAAATTGTTATAACAAGTAGAGGTATATTGACACATAATTAGGATAACGATATCATCTTGATATTCTCACTGTTACTTCAGTCATGACAACACACATTGTTAATTCATGTACTTGTATCATTATTACACTGACTTACTAGTGTTATGCGTACTTGTATCATCATTACACTGACACTCTAATTCACTAGACATGGTATTACATGTAGACACTTGTTACACTGAATACGGTTATTACATGTACTTGTACCACTAATTCCATGGATACATTATATTTGTATTTCATATGCCTATATCACCATTACATGAGTACTCTACACTGTTGAGGTATGTACTTGTCTCATAGATTTATTTATATACAAGATTTGATTGTTCATGTATTCCTGTTCATGGATCACTATTCTTATTACTTGACTTATTGTTACATGCATACTCTTGTATCCTGTTATATAACTATTACATGATGGTTTCCTGTAATCTTGATATTGCTATGATATTTTTGTTACTAGACATGTGAACTGTTGATATGCAGTGTGTAGAACTAAGTACCAAATGAATCTAAGCCAAGGGGTCACCTCTAGAATCCCACGTCTATTGTTTCCCGTTTTCTATTATCTTATTTCATGATATCAACATAGCGCATGTCTGGTTATCGTGTTACATGTATTATGCACTATTATTGTTCCTGATATACTGTATGCTTTAAATGTATTAAATATAACATGAGGTTGGGAGAGACTTGACAGTTGACTAAGTCTTGTCGGGTGGATGTCTAGATCCATTGTTAGTCCCACTGCATGGGACATGATAGCGCTGGCTACCGATTGATCTTGTTTCTCGTTACATGTTTTGCCTTAGCGGGTCGGCCCTGGTCTCAACAATCAGGAGCTTGTTTAAGGCCGTGATCCCAGGTATGTACGGAGTACACCCAACTGACTAAAGCTCCTTAACTATTAGGTTTCCAAGTAACACAATAAAATAGTATAAACAATGATAACATCAGGACGCTTGTTATTTGGTCACTCTTTCGTTCAAATAATGATATCAGTATGCCATGTTTGGATGAGTTCGACTGGAGTACGGGCTCTGGTATGAACTGCCAGTGGTATGAGATGCTGGAAGAGATTGATTAAAAGATTGTTATTATTGTATAAAATATCATGATTTACTTGATACATATATGTTATTGTCCATTTACACTTGTTACACTGCGTGATATCTTTTCCATTACCTTATTACATGTATACCTTGCACTTTATGTGGAGACACACTATTCGAGTATATGTATACTCTGCATTCCATATATTACATATTTCATGTATTCTTTTTAGACACACTGTTGCTAATAACATATTATTAAAGTATGATTGTTCTACGTACTTCATGTATACATGTTCATATTAATCATTATACCATCATGCTACTATTTTTCTTAGTATAATTAGATAAGAAATAATTAATACTTGATATATATTAATTAAATAAATCGATATTGTTAATGTATAACTGAATAATGAATCTTATTACTCATATCATAATGATAACATGCTAATGGTATAATAACATAAAGTTAGTTGAACCATATATATATATATAAAACTCTTCTCAAGTGTTATTGTTATGGTTTGTAATCATGTATTATATAGTATTATAGAGGTAATACTATTATAACATGCTAGATATTGATGATATTATATTATTGATAACATACTTGTAATATTAACATACTGATTGTTAGAATATTTATATTGTACCATTGTTACATTGACATGTGTAATATATTATCGTGATCGTACTATTATAATATATATTACTGCTTCTTTAATTTACCATTAACTAGGTCGCTTTCTGACGACCCTGAGTTTGCGTGCCCAGGTTGGAGCTCAGAGATTTCGTAGCACCTAATATTTTCTGAGATATTATCTTAAGACCGTCACCTTTTTTGATTCATATGTATCTTTATTATTTGTTTCTATTTTCTTATTTATTCATGTTTTCATATCCACTATGATCACTGACCCTTTTGCAGGTATTCTTATACTTATTTAATGCTGAAATTATTGTGCATATTGTGTTTATTCTCTGTACTGAGGCTTAGCATACGTACGTGAGGGTATAACCGCCCTACGAATGTATGTCATCGCAGCGTTCCCGTATCTGTGGGATCGGAGCGTTACAGTTGACTGGGCGGTAGACCGTCAGCCTGGCTCGTTCTGCTCTCTGTTCTATTTTCAGTCGGTCGACCGGGTAGTCGACCAGGTGATCGACTGACTTCTTTAGCTGGATTTCTTAGTAAGCCAGGCGATCGACTGACTTCTTTAGTTGGACTTCTCGGTCGACGGAGACCTGCGTCTGGTCCCTGGTTGTGTCTTAACTTCATCCTCTACCTTCCTACATCATTCATTCCCTCTTCAAAAGAACTCGTCATCGAATTTCAATCAATAGAACCATGAGTGATGCCATCTTTTACAAACTCAGTTGGAGGAAAAGTCTGATCCCAAAATCTTGATTCATCTCGATTGCATATTGATACGAGTTTAGATGCCCTTTTCTTTGTAGCTTTTAGAGTAGGAGGGATGGTCTCACGATAATTCTCTTGCCCTTCCAACTAAATATATAAATGTTCTCTTTACCTTTGTGTGTTGCGTTAACATCATGTCGCCATGACCTCCCCAAAAGAATATGACAGTTGTCCATATCGATAACATCTGTAACACCCCGCTCCCGGAATATATACTTAGTTGCGTATTCAGATTTTTTGACTGTATTTTTTAATTTACTTCCTGTATTTGTTTTGTATTATGAATTATTTATATGATCGTTTTGCCTTGAATCAGCATTCATGGACTCGGAGTCAGCCCTAGTCTGAACCGAGGACCCGATCATAGTGTTTTACTCGATTTGGTCTTTCTACTATTCCGATTTGACCGATTTCAGTTTCAAACATCATTTTCTAATATTTTAAATTTTCTATGATTTTCTGAAATTTTCCTGAATTAAATTGAAAATCTTCAAAACCGAGGTCGACCAATTCTGCTGCTCGATTCTCGGATTTTTAATTTACAAACGGAGTAGAATTTCTAAAAACGGCTTTCACATCATTTCTTAAAATCATATTTTCTATCTAAATACTTTTTCTGAGATTTTTCAGAATTTATCAAAATCAGGCCAACCCGGTGTAGACCGATATTGACGGTTGACTTTAGGATTTTTATTTTGAAAATGGGATTGAATTTCTGAAAACCGATTTCACCAAAAATCTTAAATAATATTTATTATTTTTGAGAATTTTTGGAAAGCTTTCCGAGTTACTTTATTTTTCGGGCTTTTCTTAAGTTTTCGGTGTTTTCCCGGATACCGGAATTTTATCCAGATATTCTACTTTTCTCTTTTTCCCATTTTCTCTCTCCTTTCTCAGACGTGAGTCTCACCAGACTCAGATCTAATTTTTAATGTGAAGATTCGCATTCATTCTGCATTTAATGCTTGTCCTGCAAGAATCAATTCTGAACCATGCTTTTTTGTCTTTTCTGTCAAACGCAAATCTCGCGTTTTTCTCCTGGACGCGGATTTTATCTCCGTGTCTAGCTTGGTTGCCTAGACGCAGGCTTTCATTAAGTGGAGACGCAAGCCCCAATTGTGAAAGCCTCTTTTGTTTTGATTGGATGGCAACATTATAATAATCATATTCCTTTATATATATATATATATACCTTCCCTTTTTCTCTCTCTTTCATTATTCCTTCTTCCTTCTCCATTTCCAGCCCACAACAGCCAACGAATGGCAGCAGCAAAAATAGCCCTGAGCCCTCCTTTGGTCGGCCATTCTCCACCATTCTTCACCCTCTCCACCCACCAACTCCTCCACCTTCTTCTCCTCCATCTCCTCCACCATTCTAACAACCATAACACCATCTTCAATACCATCTTCTTCCTCCATTATCCACCAAAATAACCCATTATCTCCACTACCTCCTCCACCATTTTCACCACCACCTACACCACCTTAGCCACCGCCAACCACGCCACCTTCCTCTCCTCGGCGTGCTCTTTCCAACGGACCTACTCGTCGCTTTCCGAAACACCATTTCTAAAACTCCAAATTTTCCAAATGAACTAGACTTGCACTCCATTCTTGCTTGGGCTTGGGCTTGGGATACCGGATTTCGACCGTCTCCGGCCACCTCCGGCCGCCGCCGGCGACCACCGGCCATGGCCAGCCACCAAACCCCCTTTCCTTCTTTCTTTCTTTCCTTTCTTTTTCCTTTCCTTTTCCTTTTCCTTCTCTTCTCTGTTTTCCTCCCAACATGCGTCTCTCTCCCTGTCAACCTTGCGTCTTCTCCTTCCCTGCGTTTTCCCTCACCCTTGCGTCTCCCACTTCTCCCTCATTTCCTGCGTCTCCCCCTTTTCTCCCAAAAACATGCGTCCCCCTCTCACCCTCATCCTTGCGTCCCTCTCACTCTGTACGTCTCTCACTTTTTATCTCCCTGTCTCTCTCTTTCTCTCTGTTAATTGCTAGACGCGGAGTCACCCCGCGTCCAAGCAATTCTTTAACGCGACCTTCGCGTTCTTATATCAACGCGACGCGGAGTTCATGCTCGCGTCTGCGTTCTCCTCGTGTCCTTGCTAGAACGCGGTTCTCGAACCCCGCATTTGTGATCTCTACGCAACGCGACTCTCGCATCTGCGACTCCCGCGTCTCCATTCTCTCTCCTCTTTTTTATTAGAACGCGTTTACGCGTTTGTGGCCTGGATTCCGGAGATCAGGGATTTCACTGTGTTTTCTAAAGATTTAGGCGAGTGTCCTCGCCTCCATTCGATTTTCCCCTTTTATCGGATCGACTTGTATTTGCATTATGTATCACTTGACAACTGATGTGTTATCATTTACCATGCTACTACTGGACACCTGCTCCCGTTATGTTATCTCTTATCACTTGTTCCTTGTTATGACATGACTTACTACCTGTCACCTGCCTCCTGACATATTAATACCTGACCTGTGATTATCCCATTTACGGGAATACTATACTTGTTATCCTGTATCACATACTATGACTTGAATCATGTGCTTATTATTCTGTATTATATATACAGTGACCCGAATCTATAGTATACATGTACTCCTGAATTCCTGATCATGTCCTGATCCTTTTATTCCTGTGAATTGCTAACTATATATTAAATTATAATAAGACAACTTGCACTCGTTTGAGAAAAACTGATGGGCCCTGAATAATCATATTTATGGTGGTCTTATCGAGTCACGCGTGGCCACATACTTGAGGGATCACCTGGCGGCCACCAGGGATTCCGTGGGGTGTGCTGGCACCCCTACTCCTGTTTATTCCTGCCGGGTATGCACACACCCTAGGCCTATTTCTATGGGATCTGCGATACTCTATTCCTGTTCGGGCGTAAATAAGTCCCGGTACCTAACGGTACGTTCCGGCTCAGCACCGGATACTCCTGGACCGTTGTCCCGGGCATGTACGGGGCCCATCCGAAACATGATTCATCGAACTTTATCAGTTTCCAAATAACTTGCTCTATAAGTTGTAAGTAGAAGTATGTGGAATGGGACGCATACTAAAACCTACAACTTAGCAGCCCAATTATAATAAGATGTTAATATACAATTTATTGTGTTGTTTTGTAACTCGGGCTGTACGCGTTCAGATTACGGTAACATGAGGTAAAGGTATATAGATGAGGGTTTTCTTGTTTGGATTATTCCTTCGAGGTACTAATCTCATGGAGCCGTGACCTAAACCTGTACAATCGGATTTGCTCGTACTCGGTTTTATTCGATTTTATCGGTTTTATGTTAGTTTAGGAGATATCTGGTGTTGCCTTGTTACTTTATTCATCTCCTCGTTACCTGCTCTTATCATCTTATATCATTCATGTTCCCGGCTTGATATCGATTATTGTCTCTCTACTTGTTCCTGCATGCTGGTACTCACGTCACGATTTTCAATGCATGTTTATGATTCAGATTTATCGATACACATGTGCTTATCTACGCTCGCCACTTGGCTTTCATATCACCACTCGCCGGGGAGTTCTGACTCCTCTGGATCCTCATGTCTAGGTTTTGGAGCTTGGAGCGTGTGGATTCTCCCAGTTGCTGATCAGAGTGGTGCAGCGGTAGCGTGGATCTCCAGCAGACCGTCCAGAGCCTCATCCTTCCAGGCCTCCCCTGCTCGGCTCTAGAGTTTTCCTGTTATGACTCTGAGTCTCCTTTGTACTGTTCATACTTGTATATCTCTGTGTATTCTCGCATTTGCGCCTATTGGTGATGTAATATTCTTATAATATTTGTCACCTCTGGTGATAACTTTGTAATTGTACTCATATGTTGGAATGTATAATGCACCACGTGCTTCCGTACTCTGATTCTTGCATGTACTGATGCTTAGCGTATATACGTGAGGGTATTTCTGACCTGCGTACATACGTCGCAGTGACGTCCCCGTACCCGCCGGATCGGGGCGTTACAACATCATAAGTAACAAAATCTTAATAGAATTCGCCAATGGAAATAGAAACATGATATAGATCCGTTACCTTGATGCAGGGGGCTTTCTTGATGCATCCAATGGTGCAGGGGTGATGATGTAGCTTTGTTTCTAACTTCAAATGATTTACAAGTGCTCTAAACACGATGTTCCCACAGCTCCCATTATCGATGATGAGATTGCATACCTTGTCCTTAACCGAACATCTAGAGTAAAAGATCTGATGCCATTGTGTGGCGTCGAAGATCTTCTGGTTGCAGAGCAATTTTTGAACAACACAGGCTATAGGATCTCTATGTTCTTTGACAAAGTCAGAATCACTTGCATCCTCAATTACGATTCTTTCGTCTTCGTCTCCATAATCCGCAACGTTGACTCCTTCGTATTCGTCTCCATAATCCGCAATGTTGACCTCACCCCCTTGCAACCCCATGATGAACCATCCGCGTACATCGACCCGCAAATAACTCTACGTCAGGGTCAAAGTTGAAGGGAGAGCAATGCTGGGGGTGATGGAGAAGGGTAAAAGAGAAAATAAAAATATATAAAAAAGTGGTGGTTGGGAAGAATTAGTTTATGCTAACGTGGTTGTAACGAACAAAATTATGAAATTGAGTTTTTTTTTTTCTAATTATGAAGTGAAGTAGGTGACTGTAGCAAAATTTTCCCATGTATGATGCAAGAATCATCATAACTTAAGACATACAAATACATTCAAATATGAATCGAGTACACAAAAATGGTATATAGCACGTATAGCACAAAAATTAAGCATGACTCAAGGATCATACATGTATATCAAATAGTTTTCACAAAATTTTTATATACATGAAGCAAAATAATTTTGTATCACAATAAAAGCTAATTCTTTTGTAAAACAAGAGAAAATATCAATAATTTCAATAACAGTGTTTTATAATTAAATAAATTTTATCTACAAACAAGATAAGCTTGTAAACACGTAATCAAGCAAATATCTTAAAATAATTGATGTAAAGTTACCGATACAAATAGCTATCAATCTCTATTCTTTTAAACCAAAGGTAGTGTTCTCACCTTAACTACTTGATAGTGGTACATTCAATGGTTAGTCCATCGAGCTCCGATTACATCCACCATTATGGCACCAATTCCTCCTACGTCTTGGAGGAGGACATACCTACATCAAATAAATTTGGTGTGCTTTTGGTACCCATATGAATGACAAAAAGAAAGAGTTTAAGGAAGTGTTTATCTGATTTGTGCTGGCCTCTGAGTTCTTGCAATTTAACTGTAGTAGCAATGACTATACGGGTCGATCCTCAGGGAGAGATGCGATGGAAGCGTTTCGGTATCTTTTTAAACACTAAATTGGTTAATGGTTCTTTTTTGTTTAAAAAAATATTTTTATGTTAAGTGTTAAAGGTAGAAATAAAAAGATAATATAGAATTTGGTTAGAAACTAGAGTGTTGAAAAGAATTAAAGAGCAAGACTTATTAATTATCTACCACCACTAGCTTACTAACCTATACTAGAATATTATTCACTTTGGATCATAAAACTTATACCTTGGAGTTGCATTCAATTCAAGTTAGATACATAAGATGAAAAAAATCCGATTTGAAATAATCACTAAGTAAGACCTAACATTTGACTATCAAAGCCTTTCAAGTATAAAATAACAAGAATAATCAAAATTCAATATTAAACTATCAAGGTATAACAAAAACCATTAACTAGTATTAGCAAATAATATATTAATTAGTCATCATCATGTGACTTTAAGAATATTAGCCTATTATAGGGTTTAAGCATGTATATGATTCAATCGGTCATTTAACATAGAAGTAAAAGTAGTGGTGGATAGGGATTAATAAGCCACTAAATAACTTAGCTACGCATGATGAAGATTAAAGAAAGCATGATAAAAAAGAAAAATTGCATGATAATAAAGAGAAAGAAAGTAAATAACAATAAAAGAGAAATTAGGAAGAAGAATAGAATCACCTTATTATTGACTTTGTCACCTTCAATTACAAGGTCTTCCTCCTCCTTTACAAATCAACTTGAACTAAACCCTAAGAAATTTCACAAAAAGTTCAGAAAAGAAACTAAAAAAAATCCTAAATTATGATCTCTAGAATCAACTCTGAGATAACTTTCTGTTACTGCCTTTCGGGTGGTATTTATAGAAGTAAATGGTAGAATCACATTCGAATTCATACACCCAACCGCCAAAGAAGAAGCCAGCAGAAATTCGAGGAAACGTGGGTTTTGCCGCATTTTCGTGGCAAATCTTGGGTGGATGGGGCTGTGCTTTGGTGCATGGCTTCGTCTCGTCCATCCATCAGAAGATTTATCCTAAGAATCTTCTTTCAAACTCTGAATTTTAAAATATATTCTTTTCTAGATAACTTGGAAAGCAAGTTCTCTCCAAATATGAGTTTAAATTTTAATTTTCTCCCTTTATCTTTGACTTGGAGGTTAAGCAATTTGAATTTCAGTTGATTTTCTTCTTTATCTCAGTTTAGGATATGGATTATCTCTGAATCCTTATCTTCCTCTTGATTTCAAATTGATTTAAATTGAAATATGAATTTAGATAGGATAATTAGATAGATTAGAGGTTTCTTTCATCTTTATCTTCCTATCTTAAATAACTATACACCATAACAAAAGGAGGGCTAAATAGCAAAGTTTAATAATAATTAAAGGTTAAATGTGCAAATGTGATAATAAAATATGCAAAATTGGAATGTAATCACCATACATTCTTGGGTCTTTGGGGTTAGTATTACTACAAACTCAAATATAGGCATTAAAAATATTTAATCTATCAAAGCAAAACTTAGCCAAATGGACTTTGCAGCCACAATGTGTACACGTGTATGTTCTAGCATGAGTATGAACATGATGTGCATGCCGTAAGGTATGTGCATGATGGTGTGAAACTTATTTCTTGTGAAACATAAATTCCAATTTATTATAATCAAAAGCATACTGGCTCAAGGTTGAGCTCAAAGCATCAATACTCTTTTTCAAAACATACTTCTAATTTTCATCAAAAGAAAAAGAAACAATATTAGCATGAGAAGTGTGAGAATTAAAATTCTTTTATATTTTGTTAAAAGAAATGAAAATATTTTTTTCTTTTTCAACAAAAATAAATTGATTTTTCAATATTCTTTTTCTTTTGAAATCGAATCAATTTCATTTTTCAAAGTCTCATTTTCTTTTGAAACAATATCAAATTGAAATTCAAATAATCTTTTTCGTTTAAAATCAAATCAACTTAGTTTTTAAATATTTATTTTCTTCAAAAATAGTATTTAATTTTAAAGACATAGAAACATTCTTTTTCTTCAATCTCTTGTTTTTCATTTTCAATAAATTATATTTTTTCAAGTAGTTCTTAATAAAATATGGCAAGATTATCATATGATATAATTTCACTTTCATCAAAATCAGATATCGAGTTTACCTCATGGGGTCACCCCTTGAACCATTAAACACATGTCAGAAGTATCACTTTCTTCTTTCGAGCCTCTCTTCTTATCATTTGAAGTTTGTTCGCCGAGAAAGATCAATGTATTTCAAATTACAAAAGTGGAATCAAAATTATTAACCTTAATAGATAATCATCTTTTAGGACTAGCTTTAAAATATGAGTAGCTTTTGCATTAGTCTCAAGAGATTTGTCATTCAATCGATTTAATTCTTTAGTAGTAGCAATATAAACATCTCTTCTGAGGGATTAGAGATATACACTCATCTTCATCTTCCAAGTTTAAAAAGTAAGAATATCAATTATAGGTGAATGCGTGATTGTGTATAAACAATAAAGTGATTAGCAAAATTAGGATTACTTTTCGGTGGTTAAACCAATAATCTAGAGCACCGGCTCTGATACCAACTAAAATCACCTAGAGGGGTGAACAGGTAATGTGATTATCAAATGTGAAAATTAAAACTTAATTAACAATTCTACACAAATATGAGCACACAAACAATGTTAAACTCACAATTAAGAAATGAAGCCGTATATTCGGTGAAGGGCTCTGAACTTCTCATGTGATTCATCTTAAAATAAGAGTTGAGATGCACAATTGCTTTCTTAATTTAAACGAGTACAAGCGCATAAAATAATATCAAGCATATAATTATAAGCAAGTAAGAACATGCAAGATATAAAAAAGAATGAGTAGAGTTGAGTTGAGAGAGAGGAGCAACCGCAAACACAGGAGATTTATTATGAGATTTGACCAACTTGCTCCATGTCTCCGCCTTCATTGTAATGATGGATTTTCACTATGCATGATCCTGCAATATCACTCGGTGTCACAAACCTTCATGCTCCTTTAAGAACTCTTGAACTCACGAGTCCCGCACTCATTTCTGCAAGAACACCAATACACGAACTTGCTCGAGACCACAACCTCAAAACCCTCAATACAAAGATTTTGAAGCACTAATATATATGGAACACTCCAATACACATATAAACTGATATAAACTTGTTTTTGAGATTTTCTTTCATAAAATCAATCTTTTGATAAAAACAAACTTTAAACACAAATTCATTTTCAATTAAACTCATCAAACCAATATAGAAAACTTGTGTGTGAGTTTGAGCAATCAAATCTACACTACTCTTTACAAGAATCTAAACAAACATACAGAAAATTATAAACAAGTCTTCTTCTTGATCTTCATCTTCATTTTCAACTTGACTTGATCCAAACTCTTGACTCCTTTGAGCTTGACTTCTTCTTGAGTGGTGATGTATTCTTTATGTTTGAGCACTTAAATCAACACTTGTTAACCTCTTGATTTTAAGTCCTTTTGTTGAAGCTAAACATTAGCACTAAAATCTTAAAGTCTGAAACTTAAACACGCAAGATCATTAATACTATAATTATATGAGTCATTCATCATCAAAACTAGTGTGATGGGTCTTTGGGCCAACACAATAATTGTATTGATTTTGTGTTCCCTCTTGATGTAGAGGAGAAAATCTAACCTATTGGTAAGAGGGATGGCGGTTGCTCTTCGAAGCGAAGAGTGTAAAGACTAAACTCTTGAGCTAGCTCGTTGGTACTTATAATCTGTTACTTCATATTAGAAGTAAATAGTGAATTTGAAATTCTAGAGAGGATACCTCTATGTGATGGATGCAAGAGAATTCCCGAACCACTCTAAAAATCTCGTTATTCTCTTTCTTGCACTTTAACTTATGGTATCATTGTTGTTTATTTCATAAATACACTGTTATTTTTGTTCATCAATTATTACATCACTTGAATCAGTTTATCAATTCTATCACAGTTCATTTATGCATCCTACCAGTCGACCGGTACCAGCCAAAGGTGAAAACTACATATCCAGTTTAAAATGTAAATCACCTGGAAAGGGGTGAATAGGTGATGGATATAGGTTATGACAAATAATCCAGAATTAAAACAATTACTAGCAATTAGCAATAAATAATTGCAACAAAAAAGATACTTGTAATAAGATAAACAATATTAGCATGCAAGAATAGAGAGAGTTGAGTTAAGAGATAGAGAGAGCAATCGCAAACGCAAACGCAAGAATGTGTTTCGAGGTTCGAGCCACCATTCTACGTCCCTGCCTTCAACGCAATGAAAAATATTCACTAACCGATCCCACGAGATCGACAACCCTTATAAGTTCCCGCAAGAACTCAACGGACCCACAAATCCCTCTCTTGGTGCCACAACACCTAAAATCGAGCTCACTAGCTCACTGGAGGCCGCAGCCTCTGCAATTTCTCGAATACAAGAAAGGTGATCTTCTTCTTGATCATAAAATCTCACTTCAAACACAATCCTATAACCAAGTATAGTAGATGAAGCTCTTTGAGATTGTGTAATGAAAAATGGTTGTAAAGATGTAAAGGAAAGCTCCAGCAAAAACAAGGATATAAATTTTTTGGATCAATATCAAAATCTTTTTAAGAAAATAAATTTTTATGACTAAAACTTGTTATTAGGTGTTAAAAACTTGCTGTGGGGTTTTCTACAGTGCCACTATATATAGGGCATGAAAACAAGTAGAGAAAACCTAAAATATCTGTTGGGATGTGACGCAGAAAAGATAGCCCAGAAAAATAGCCGTTGGAAAAAATTTTCAGAAAATTCTTCTGTCGGTCGACCGCCAACTTGGTCGGATTTTCAATCGTTGGGGTTAGCGGTCGACCACCTGGTCGGCTGAGTAACCCAAACAGAGAGCTTTGCTCTCCAACGATCGACCGATTGATCGACCGTAACTCAACCGAGGCTAAATGTGTCTCCAGTCGGTCGATCAAAGTGCACACCAAAGCACTCTAAAATCTTGTGCATAATCGGTCGACAGCTCGATCGACCGACAAAGCAATTTTACTCTGTCAACGTTCGACCGAGCAATTTTGTTTTGTCAACGGTCGACCGGTCGGTCGACCGACTCATGACCAAAAACAGAAATTGAAAACATTTTAAAATCCATCTCTTTTTTAACAAAATATATTTTGATCATAAATACAAAATAAAGCTCTTGTATCATAATAGATCCAGTGTGTGATAAGAGATCATCACAAAACTAAGTAGAAGATATTTTGTAAAAATCACTTTTCTAAATGGAAAACTGTTTTCCTGAACCTTTTTTTTGAAAATTAAATAGAGAAACATATTGACGTGTTTTTCAAAAACATTTAGAGATATGAAAAAGATGTGCGCGTGTATGTGATGAAATCACCTAGAGGGGGGTGAATAGGTGATGGCTATACTAAGTGGCAAATAATGCGGATTTAAAAACTATTTAACAATGAGCAACAATTATAAAAGGACTTGCAAGAATATAGACAAGTAATAGAGCAAGTAAAGGAGAGAGAGTTTAGAGATAAGTGGACAATCGCAAACACGAGAATATGTTCCGAGGTTCGAGCCCACTGCTCTACGTCCCCGCCTTCAACACGATGAAGGATTTTCACTATGCTTGATCCCACCGGATCATCAATACAAGTTCTCACTAGAACTCTTTGGACACACTTGTCCTCTCTCACGGTGCCGCAATACCAACTAGGAGCTCACTAGCTCGCTTGAGGCCGATGCCTCTACAACTTCTCAATATGAAGAAAAAGGTGATCAACACTTGACCACAAACAATAGCTCACTTGCACAACCCTACAACCAAGATGAGGAGATGAAACTTTTGAGATTGTGTAGTGCACAAATCTAGAAGAGAAGTAGAGGAAAGCTTCAAGCTAAAAAGGATTAGAAATTTGGCTCAATGAAAGCTTTTTGCTAAAAGACTAAACTTTTGAAAACTTTTAACTTTAACTTGTAAATCTTGTGTAAATAGTTGTAGAACATACCCTCTATTTATAAGGGATGAAAACTAGTTAAAAGAGGCCAAGAGATTCGTGGGGGAAATCCCAACACAAATCAAATCAGAAAAAAATAACTGTTGGAATCTGTCAGCAGATTCTGACTGCTGTCGGTCGACCGCCAACGGTCGGATTTCCGACCGTTGGGAAAGCGGTCGACCGGGCCGGTCGACCGAAGGCCCAAACAGAGAGTGAGTTCTCTTTGTCGGTCGACCGGTCCGATCGACCGAGGAAAAACAGAGAGCACTGCTCTTGTTCTCGGTCGACCGATGTGCACACATGCACAAAGGTGCATGTCGGTCGACTGACACGGTCGACCGTCAGAGCAATTCTGCTCTGCCAGCGGTCGACCGTTGCGGTCGACCGGATAAGGCCCAAAAACAGATTTTTCAATGGCTTTTTGAAGATAGGAATTTTTGATAAAAAATTCTTTGGATAGGTATATACAAAATAGAGTTCTAGGACTTATAAGGACCAGGGTGTGATCATAGATCAACACCAAAATGATTTGAACTTTATTTTGATAAAAATTCTTTTTCTAAATAAAAACGGTTTTTCCAAAAACTTATTTTCCAAAAACCGATTTTTCCAAACTTTGTTTTTCGAAACTTGGTTAGAAATTTTGTAATAAAACTTGTTTGTAAGCATGAAGCAATATCAAGTGTGTGTGTGTGTGACAATCCTAAAGTTATCTACCTCTATCATCTCGGTTTTGACAAAATACACTAAAAATCCTAACTAAAAATGGAAAATACAAATCTTGTATAGTCTTCAACTTGTTTGATCATGGAGCTCTTCTATTGTGCTGGGCTCTGGGATCCAAATCTTTGCGGCTTCCAAATGTGTGAGTCTTGTGTTGGAGCCGTCAATCAACCTATGATTTTTACCTGAAACTCATTTAAACAAACTTATTAAAACATAACTACATATGGTTTGTTATCATCAAAACTTCGGGGTAATGGCCTTTGGGCCAACATGAGAATCTCAGGAGCTATCAAACTAATTATCTTGGTTTTAACATGTCTAAAATCCTATGCTAAAAATACAGAAAAGCAGAAATCTTCTATAACCCTCACTCTTTGCAATCTTGATCCTCGAGTGTGTTGAATCCTATGTATATGTCTTCTTGGTGCTTAGGCTCTTGGATTATCTTTATGGCTCCAAAACGTATGAGTCTTACTGACGAAGCCAAATGCAACAATGAAAATCCTGAAACTTATTGTAACGCCCCGATCCGGCGGGTACGGAGACGTTACTGCGACGTATATACGCAGGTCAGAAATCCCTCACGTATATACGCTAAGCATCAGTACAGGCAAGAATCAGAGTACGGAAGCACGTGGTGCATTATACATTCCAACACATGAGTACGGTTACAAAGTTATCATCAGATGTGACAAATATTACAAGAACATTACGTCATCGACATGGCGCAAATGCGAGAATACAAGGTGATATACATGTATGAATAGTACAAATGGAGGCTCAGAGTCATAACATGAAAACTCTAGAGTCGAGCAGGGGCCTGGAAGGATAGAGCTTCAGATGATCTGCTGGAGATCCACGCTACTGCTGCGCCACTCTGATCAGCAACTGGGAGAATCCACACGCTCTAAGCTCCAAGACCTGGACATGAGGATCCAGAGGAGTCAGAACTCCCCGGCGAGTGGTGATGCGTGATCCAGATGGCGAGCATAGGTAAGCACACGTGTATTGATAAATTCGAATCATATCAAGTAGGGAAGACTCATAGTATGATCAGATAAGAGCAGGAGACAGGCAGGATAGGATACAAGTAGAAAGCAGGATATGAACAAGTATAGAATAATAATCATAAAACCGGAAATCCGAAGTAAAATCCGATACAAGCAAACATGGCAAGGCATATTACAGATTCATAGCTGGCATCTTTTATTATTATTATTACTCGTTACCCTGATGTCTAGATATGTGAAATAGCGTCCCAGCGCACATATATCCACATCTGAGTAAAGTAAGGTTGTTATTGGAAACCAACGGGGGTATCAACGAACAATGTTTACAGTGGGTCCCGTGCATACCCGGGACCACGGTCCAGGACGTTCCGTTACTGGTGCTCGGAACCAGCCGCAAGGCGTACAGGAGGGTCTTATAGAATGCCCTTATCAAGATGGTACCAAGAAGGAGGGAGCCAGCACTCCCCTCGGTCGCCTGGAGGCCCACAGGTCAGACCGAAAGTTTTAGTTGCACAACATACCTAGTGCCACTGTAAACACGAACATATATTGATAGCCGCAAGTTTCCCCCGACCCGATGCAAGTTGTTCCTTTTTATGATTCATTATGTAGTTATCAATTTACGGGAATAGCAGGTGCAATACATGATCAAGAGTTAAGGAGTACATGAGTACTATAGATTCAGGTCACTGTATATATAATACAAGATAACAAGTACAAGATTCAAGTCACTGCATGTAATGCAGGATAACAAGTATAGTATTCCCGTAAATGTGATAATCACAGGTCAAGTATTAGTATGTCAGGAGGCAAGTGATAAGTCATGCCATAATCAGAAGCAAGTGTCAAGTAGCAAGTCGGGTGTCAGGTGATATATGACTTGAAGGTGATATCATATCAGTTGACAAGTGATACAGACAGGTGTCAGGTATTAGCATGTAGATGGTAGGTATCAAGCAAAAGCATGTCAAGTGTTAACATAACAAGTAAGTACTTGGCAAGTGATAAAGTAATAGCTGAGCACAATCAAGCAGAGCTGAGCAAGATGGAGCGAAGCTAATGTACAACACTAAATGCTATCACTCTCGGCGTGGTTACCGCTCGCAACGTAGCTAGACACACGTGTCACAGTAAGCGTATGAATGCCATACTACCGCTCACGGAGAAGCCATGCTCACGGGGTAACTATACTCGAACGGAGTAAGCGGTAAAGTGTTGACGTTAGATCCACCTACCAGGCGTAGCATAGAGAAGGTCCAGAGGACTTCAAACCTCAAAGGTTGTACCCAGATGTTAGGGTACCTGCAGAGAAGGTGTTAGTTCCAGATACAAATACATAAGACAATCAAGTCGATCCAACGAAGTGTGAAAGTCAAGATGAAAGCGAGAACACTCGCCTAAGTCTTTAGAAAACACAGTGGAATCTCCGATCTCCGGAATCCAGGAAATCAACGCGTCAGCGTTGCGTTAGAGAGAAAGTGATAGAGAGGAGAAAATCAAGAGAGAGAAAGTGAGAGCTAGAGAGAGTGCAGGGAGAGAGATTGTGTACAGGGGGATGCGAGTTTGAGAGTGAGACGCGGGGGTCGCAGACGCGGGAGTCGTGCGTCGCGTAGATGCCACAAACGCGAGGTTCGAGACCCGCGTTCAAGTTATAACATGAGAAGAACACAGACGCGGGCATGAGCTTCGCGTCGTGTTGACACGAGAAGGACACAGACGCGGGCATGGGCTCCGCGTTGCGTTGATACCAGAACGCGAAGGCCGCGTCATACAATGTCAAGAACACGAAGATTCTCGTTAAGGAATTATTTGGACGCGGGGGTGAGATCCGCGTCAGCAATCAACAGAGAGAAAGAGAGAGACAGGGAAAGAGAAAGAGTGGGACGCAGGGAAAGAAGTCAGACGCAGATTTTGGGAGACGCAAGGATGAAAATAACGGAAAGAAAAGAAAGAAAGAAAAGAAGAAAGGAAAATGAAGAAAGAAGGAAAGAAAAGAAAGGAAAGGAAAGAAGAGAAGGGAAGGGGGTGGTAGCCGGCCATGGCCGGTGGTTGCCGGCGGCGGCCGGAGATGGCCAGAAGTGGCGGAGATGGCCGGCCAAAAACCCAAGCCCAAGCTAAAGAGGGTGCAAGTCTAGCTCATTTGGATTTTCGGAGTTTTGAAAACGATGTTTCGGAGAGCGACGAGTTTGCTAGGATGGAAGAGCTCGCCGAGGAGGAGAACTTGGTGTGGTTGGTGGTGGCTAAGTGGGAGTATATGGTGGTGGAGATGGTGGAGAAGGTGGTGGTGGATATGGGTTATTTGGTGAAAAAAAAGAGGAAGAAGAAGGTGGTGAAGATGGTGTTGTAGTTGTTGTTGTTGTGGGATGGAGGAGGAGATGGAGGAGAAAAAGATGGTGGAATTGGTGGTGGAAATGGAGGTGGATAAGTGGAGCATGGCCGGCCATGGGAAGGGCAAGGAGCCATTTCGTTGGCTGCTGTTTTGTTCGCTGGAAACATGGAGAAGGGAAATATGAAAGAGAAAGAAAGAAGGAAAGGTGGGTGAATATATATAAGGGAAATAATAATTACAAGTTTGACTTTGGAATCCTTATATAATGAGACCCGCGTCTCTTGCCAATAAAAATTGCTGCCTCCCCAACAAGTCGAATCCGCGTCTAGGCAAGAGAGAGCCAGACGCGGAAATAAAAGCCGCGTCCAGGAGAGTAAACGCGAGATTTGCTTTTAACAGAAAGGACAAAAAGCATGGTTCAGAATTGATCTTGCAGGACAAGCATTAAATGCAGTATGGAGATCATGCCTGTATTAAATGTGGGTTGGTGAAACTCGCGTCTAGAGAGGGAAGAGAAAAATGGAAAAAGAGAAAAGTAAAATATCTGGATAAAATTCCGGTATCTGGGAAAACACCGAAAACTCCGGAAAAGTCTAAAATTTAAGTAGCTTGAAAAGCTTCCCAAAAATTCTCAAAAATAATAAATATTATATAAAGATTTTTATGAAATTGGTTTTCAGAAATTCAATCCTATTTTCAAAATAAAAATCCTGAAGTCAACCGTCAATATCGGTCTATACCGGGTCGGCCGGATTTTGATAAAATCTGAAAAATCTCAGAAAATGCCAGAAAGAAAAAAAATATAATTCTAAGAAGTAATATGAAAGCGGAATCCAGAAATTTGATTCCAATTGTAAACTAAAATTCTTGGAATCAACCAGTGATACTGGCCGACACCAAATCCAGTGGAATTTCGATAAATTTAGAAAATTCTCAGAAAAAGTATTTAGATAGAAAATAAGATTTTAAGAAGTTACAGGAAAGCTGTTTTTAGAATTTCAACTCCATATGTAAATTAAAAATCCGAGAATCGAGCAGCGGTATTGGTCGACCCCGGTTTTGAAGATTTACAACTTAATTCAGGAAAATTCCAGAAAATCACGAAAAATCTAGAATATTAGAAAATGATGTTTGAAACTGAAATTGGTCAAATCAGAATATCAGAAAGTCCAAATCAAGCAATACTCTAGGATCGGTCCCCCGGTTCAGAGTAGGGCTGACTCCGAATTCACGAATCCAGATCCAAGGCAAAACGATCATATAAATAACTCATAATACAAAACAAATACAGGAAGTAAATCAAAAAATACAATCAGAAAATATGAATACGCAACTAAGTACGTATTCGGGGAGTGGGGTGTTACACTTATTTAAAGAAAATTGTTAGAAAAATAACTTCATAGGTTTTGTTATCATCAAAACTAGAACAAATGGCCTTTGGGCCAACAAAAAATTAGGCATTAGTCACTTTATAACCATATTCACCCCTCCTCTTACATAAAGGGAAATATCTTGCACATTACAACTTCATCTCACTATCTTAGAACGAGCCCATACTTTATCCCAAAACAAAAACCACAAGAAAAACTTAACTCTTGGGCCAAAAATAGTTTTCCATAACCAACTTAATTTTTTGGTCACAAAACCCTCCATGCCAACAAATAGACTTTTGTACACTGCTATAGAGGTAGCAAAGAGTAGGATTGTAAAAGTGTTCGGAAAGCTTGTAGCTCAGCTTGATAAAAATATTGTTTAAGTTTCTCCATTCAGGGTTGCTAATCGGACCAAAGGAGCCTATCTTTTAACCAAACTTCAAGCTTCTCCAGCTCATTTAAATATTAAAAAAAATATATTTTACAAATATCTGTTGAAATATACGAGCATTAAATATTTTTAGGAATTAGTAGTGAAATTTTAGGGACTAGTAATATCATCAAATAACAAATCTTAGTATATATGATAAAAGTTATATATGTTTGCCTTATGACTTAACAACAATAACACTGTTTGTCTCGTAAAATAATTTGTTACTTTATTGATGAGTATATTGCTAAAATATTTTGAATTACAAGTAATTCATAACACATCTATCTTATTTTTTTCTAATCATAAAAATAAACTACTATAAATAATATTAAAAAAACATGAAAATTTGAGATGAGAATGTGTAACAACAACAACGATAACAATAACAATAACAACAACAACAACAATACTACTAATAATAAAAGATATTTACTTCTTACCTTTACTTGGATTAATTTTGATAATATAAAGTTAAAGCAACAAAGGAATGTGATTAAAAGAAGAAGACCACACCATCCACCCTCCTAAACTAAAAATAAGTTGGATTCAGTTTAGATGGATTCAGGCTTAAAAGAAGACTACTAAAAGGAAGGAAGAAGAGAAGGAAGATAATTTTTTGTTAATTTAAATAGACTATTCTTTTTTCTTGACGCCAAGTTAACTAAAGGAGACTAATTTCAAATAAGGCTAAAATTTACTAAACCTCTCTTAACTTTTAATTAAAATCATATAACATCCCAATTTTTATTAATCAACAGTGAATACCCAAAACTTTATTGCTGTTATTACATCCACTCTCTCTATTGATACAAGTCATCATGTGACGTCACTGTAGGCTGTCAAAAAATGACCAAGAGACCAGCCATTAAGGAAGCAGAGTCTCAAGCTCTAGACGCGAGGAATCGATGCTCGCGTCTCAGCGTTAAGACGCGTTGGCTCTACACCCGCGTCTCAACGTTCAGACGCGTCGGCCCGAAGCCCGCGTCTCAGCATCAAGGCGCGTCAGCCCGACGCCCGCGCCTCAGCATCCAGACGTGAAGGCCCGAAGCCCGCGTCTCAGCATTAAGGCGCGTTTGGCCCGACGCCCGCGTCTCAACTTCAAGGCGCGTTTGGCTCGACGCCCGCGTCTCAAACTTCAAGGCGCGTTTGGCCCAACGCCCGCGTCTCAGTTGCAACTGCCCTGATTGCGGGGCCAGTCACCGCGCATGTAGCGGGTAGTGGCCCCTCATTCGGGAGCGTTTTCAGGAGGCACCTTCACCCCCTGAGACCCCTATAAATAGCCTTGTTTGCTATGAAGGGGGACACACACAGAGAGGCTTTTTGAGAGATCGAAGTTTTGGCAAGGATCGGAGTTTTTGGAGAAGGGAGAGAACTTTAAGAAGATCGAAGCTTGGGCAGAAGATTGGAGTTTTGAAGAGAGAGAGCTTTGAGATAAAGCATCATCAAAAATCGATCGAATCCAGGCAGGAGGATCATCAAGAGAGAAGCACGACTCTTCAGCGAGCTTACTGAGTACTAGCCGCTCTTCGCCTACCTCCTCTTTGAGAGTTTTGGTAGACGGAGCTGAGTTACTCTTTCTACCGACCGAAGAGAAGACCCCCGACGGTCCAGGACGGTCATCTGGTCAACGGAGAACAAGATTCACTCTCCATCGCCACACGAAGAACCCAGCTTTAAACAAAGGGAAGATTCAGACATCCTCCCTCCCTTGTAACTGGAAAAGAGGGAAGAGTAGTTCTTTTGGTTGTAATCGTTTCGCTTGAATCAAGGAAATCTTTTACAGCTAAAACCACTTTCTCCGACCACCAGGATTTTCCGGCCCCCTACAAGAGATGGCGACTCCGCTGGGGAATACCTTCGTTACTGACGAGCGCACCGTGGTGCAAGATGACGTTCTCCGTAAGGGGAAAATGGTCGAATCCCTCGTCGTCGAGTTCGACCAGGCGAAGTATGAAGAGTTCCTCTCTTCTGGCTCCAAGAGCCCAAAGGCCCGCGTCTGCCGCAGGGTCTCAAGTGGACAGCCTCCTGAAGCCCAATCTGAGGCTCTGTCGGGTGCTCCTGCTGCCCACTGTGTCAAGTTTGGTTCACGCGCCGACGCCTCCCAGAAGGCCCGCGTAACCTCAGACTCCTCTGCTGCGATCAACCGCGTCGCGCAGAACACACGCGCCAACGCCTCTCTGAAGGCCCGCGTGGTCCCCGGCACATCTACTGGTGCGATCGACCGTGTCGCACAGAACGCCCGCGTCAGCGTCTCTCAGGAGACCCGCGTGGCAAACACCCCTGGTTCTACAAACCAGGAAGTTGTTGGCTTCTCTCTTCCTCCACGGCGCAATCGGAATGCCGAGCGTCGACAGAGAAGACGCGCGCGTCAACACTCGGTCGGAACCGTTGGTTTTCTGACTGGGGTTGAACGCAGCGTACGATCCGATGCCTTGCCCGCACCTCGTCCAGTGCGAGAGATCCGCGTTTGGCGACCCAAACGCGAGACTCCCCAAGTTGAGCCTTCTGGAGACCAACTTGCCAAACGCCAAAGCGAAGCTTCTGCGTCTCGTCAAACGCAGGAAGCACGCGCCCATAGGCGTGGGGCCCAGCAGCCCACTCTCTCCCAAGTCTCTCTGCTCCAACGCAGCAGACAGCAACGCGAAAGTCGCGTCTCAATCAACAGAGACGCCAGACGCGCGTGACGCAGCCGCGACGCGACAGCCGCGTTTCTGAAACCTGTGTCCAGGCTGAACAGCACATGACTGTCTCCCGTCGTCGACGTTGCGAGACCAGCCTCTTTAATTCCCCTCCCACAGATTTGAGGGATTATTTGACAAGGAAAAGGAGTGCCAATCAGGCCACTTCTCCATGCTGCTGTCAACAGCTCATCCAGGTGCTTACTAGATGCCATTGCGAGTCAGGCGTGCACCAGTCATCTTTAATTAGACAGCTGACCCTGATTCCCCCGTCAGCCAAAAGAAGACGCTCCACAGGAGGAGAACCTTCTCTGACATCGAGTACCCGGAGCTCACTGCAAATATGACAAGCAGGAGTAAGGGGAAACAAATTGCAGTCAGCCAGAGATGACTCCGAGTCTGACTCTGTACCGGAAGGAGTGTATCAACACACTCACACCCGGACGGGGGCCATTCCCCCAATTGACTATAATGCCTTAGCCCGCGGCATTAGAACGGGTGATTCTCACTCTGCTGTAGTGGGGTCGCAAGCTTCAAACTCTTCCGTCGAGAAGGAGGCTTCCGCCTACATGGCAGACACTCCTGAGGAGACGGCCAGGCGTTTAGAACAGACGCAGAAGCACCAGATGGATATAATCGCCTCTCAACAGAGATCCATTGACTCCCTCAAGCATATGCTCGAGAAATTGCTTGAAGAAAGAGCGAGGTCTCCTCCTAGACGACCGAAGGGCAAAGGGAGAAAAGGAGGAAGCCCACCCTCCGAATCTTCTGACGAGACACGACGATCTACCTCGGATGTGTCCAAGCCCTCGTCGCAGGCAAGAAGCGACCAGACCCCGGGAAAGGCTCATGCTAAAAGAATGAGTCAACTGGAGCAGCGCCTCGAGGCCCTTACCAACCGTAAAGGCCTCCAAGAAGCTGGAGTGAGTAGTCCGGCCCTATCCGGCCGAGTGGGACTTAGTCCCGTACCCTCCTAAGTTCAAGGCTCCAACTCTCCAAGCATTTGACGGGAAGGGGTCACCCAACCAGCACATCTACTACTTCAAATCCCAGACCGGGAACGTGGTAGATAATGACGCCATCCTGGCGCGACTGTTCATCGGCACCCTGAAAGGGTTGGCCTTTGAATGGTTTATGAAGCTCCCGGAAGGTTCCATCAAGAACTGGGGCGACTTGGAGAAGCTGTTTCTAACACGCTTCTTCGAAGATGATTCGGAGGTCACAATGCCTACCCTTCTAGCTACAAAACAGCGAAAGGGAGAGTCCGTCAAGTCTTTCGTAGAAAGATTTCGGAACATGGCGCTCCGATGTCCAAGCGGCATGACCCAGGCCACCCTGGTGGAAACATGTCGCCATAATCTCCAAACCTCACTCCTTGCTCAAATAGGAGTTGCTGAAAGCCGCACCTGGAAACAATTAGTCCAGCAAGGTGAACAGGCTGAGGAGATTGTCGCCCGCGTCAGAGCGGAAGAAGGTAAGCCCAGGCCAGAGAGGTCGACAAGGCGTGCACCAGACACCTCCCTCCAGACGAAGCGGAAGGATAATTGGCGACGGAGACCAAATCTCCCACCAAACCTCAAACAGGCAGGGCAAGTGGCTCTTCAAGCCAGCCGCGCCCCAATAAGCAGTATTCCTTCAAGGAGGAACACGTCGATTCGCTCTTCAAGCTACTCAACAAGAGCAATCGACTGAAGCTCCCTGAAATTAGGCGCCCGGAGGAAGTCGGCAAGACCGACAATCCCACCTACTGCTTATACCACAGGATGCTCGGTCATCCTACCAAAAGCTGCTACGTCTTTAAGGACATCCTTCAAGCTCTGATTGACGCGGAGGTATTAAAACTCCGACCGGAGCAGAAGAAGATGACGGCCAACATGACGTCGATTCTCCAGTTTGGGACACGACCCCCGACACCCGTGGGGGTGATCTCTGTCCCGAAAGGAGAACTGAGGGTGGTCAACACAGACCCTCATCAGCAGCAGGAGAAAGACTTGGTACCCGTCCCTACACCTCGAGGGAAATCATGTGGGTCCACCCTGACCTCGTCGACGAGCAACAATGGACGACTGTGACCAACAGGAAGTCCAAAGGCAAAGGGAAGGCTTCATCTTGCCATGTGATATGCGCCTCCTCTCGAGAAGCGGACACTGATGTTCCCTCGCTGACTGACTCAGAAGAGAGGAAACAATAGTCCTGGCCGCAGAGCCCAGCCAACCTACGGCAGGGACCCGTTCAGGACAGGCATACTTGAAGCAGTACGGCGAGGCAGCAGCGGCTTCTCCGCAACCAGCCGTGGAACCAGCCAAGCCCTCCTCTAAACAGCTTGGGGAGAAACAGAAAGAAACTCGGTTTTCTCGAGTTCTTGCGAAAGGTGTAACGGAAGGATCCTCGACACCTTACCACTTCGACGTCTTGGCTCAACTAGCCAACATCCCGGCACGCATTACCTTGTATGAGCTCCTGAGGCTATCAAAGTCAACCAGAGAGGCTCTACAAGAAGCTCTGGCAAATGCTGAGGTCTTTATGACCCGCGTGCCAAGGGAGGAAGATGAAGAGGATTGCCTCCACGCCTCCCCAAATGCTCCCTGCATCACCTTCACAACAGACGACATGCAGGTTAAAGGGAAGCATGACCGACCCCTATACTTCACAGGGTATATTGGGTCATCCGAGGTGAACCGCATCCAAGTAGACCCAGGGTCTGCGCTAAGCATCATACCTCGCCGGGTTATGCAATTTCTAGGCATTCCTACCCATCGTCTGAGCCCTACCCAGACGACTATTTACGGGTTCAATGCCAACAGCTCCCGCCCGATGGGGAAGATCAAGCTCAAATGCCAGATCGGAGCCTCAAGTCGGAAGTGACGTGTTACGTCATTGACGCGGACACTTCCTACAACCTGTTGCTGGGGACGACCATGGATTCACCGCAATTCCATCGTTCCCTCTACTCTCCACCAAGTCATGAAATACATTGACGAGACGAGAGTGGACAGGTCCGAACGTTGATTGCCGAAAGGCATCCGTTTAAGGGGTTGAAAATTATTTCACGGACTCCTCTTATATCAGGATCCGGAGGAGACTAATGAAACCCCACAACCAGAGGAGCCAGACTCTGGTAATGAAGCTGACATTGAGCCTGAGAAAGAAGAGTGCCTGTGGGAGTTGGAGCCCATTGTAAAGAGCACTAATAAGCTCGATGTTGATACCACCGACGATGCAGGCGGTTGGTATATTAATGAAGATTTAGATTTCGCGTATTTCCCTGCGTGTGAGTCTGATTCAATACCGTCGATACTAGTACCGACGTAGATGAGGATGTCTGGTCGGCAATAGATGCTTTGACATCTTTGCATGTACCGGTGAAATCATCCTTCGGGACATACCAAGATAATGGTGACGCGCAAGAGTCTGTATTCATGGTTCCAGCCAGACAAAAGGCCAAAGACCAATACTTTTGGGCGAATCGCGTCTGAACCAACGCCCCACGAAGAATCGGAAGGTGAGGATGAATCCCCTCAGTTCGATCATTATGAACCGAGAACGCTCAGGATGATGAAACGCATGGGGTATGCTCTAACCAACAGGCCAGGGTTGAACTTCGGAAAAGGAAGAAGAACACTGCTTCGATCCTTTGTACCGAGGGAAAAACCCTGATTACTATCATCAGACGCGCCGGGGGTGGGCTATATATCAACTCCAGTGCCATCAGCCTCTGATTCGGAGAGACTGTTAAGCCATGACTGCTCATCAGACACGTCGTCATGGGAATCAGATGTCAGTGTCGGCAACATCTTCAAAGGGCTTTCAGTAAACATGGTTTCGACAAGCCATCTGGAGGATGAAGATGAAGAAATGATCCAATCCGATACAGATCCTTGGATCAAACATTTGAATGCTCTTTGGGACATCCGCTTTGAACAGCGTGAGCCACCCACAGAAGACGAGGTTGTTCAAGTCAACCTAGGAGATGAAGACAATCCTAAACCCATCTTCATAAGTGACGGCCTGTCGCCTCCAGAGAAGAAGGATTTAATATCTCTTGTACAAGAGTATATAGATGTCTTCGCCTGGAATTATGAGGACATGCCTGGACTTGATCCTCAAGTATGCATCGCCTCAACATCAATCCGGACATGAAGCCTGTTAAACAACAGCAGCGACGGTTCCGTCCAGAGATAATGGAGGCAATCCAATCAGAAGTCAGGAAGCTTATTGACTCCGGCTTTATCAGGGAGGAGAACAGCATCCCGACTGGGTAGCCAACATCGTCCCCGTCGCCAAGAAGAACGGGAAGATCCGGATCTGCATCGACTTCCGTGATCTAAACGAGGCCTGCCCCAAAGACGAATTCCCATTGCCAATCACAGATGTCATGATTGACAATACTTGTGGATTCGAGCGAATGTCCTTTATGGACGGGTTCTCAGGATATAATCAAATCAAGATGTATCCCGATGACGAAAAGCACACCTCCTTCAGGACACCTCTAGGGGTATATTGCTACACCGTCATGCCCTTCGGTCTGAAAAATGCGGGGGCAACCTACCAAAGGGCCATGAATGCCATTTCCATCGGCAGATACGCAAAACGGTGGAATGTTATGTCGACGACATCGCGGTGAAAAGCCGCACTAAAGGTGATCACATAGCAGACCTGAGGGCGGTCTTCGACATCATGCGGGCTCATCAATTGAAGATGAACCCCACCAAGTCCTTCCTGGGGGTAGCCAGTGGCAAAATCCTAGGGTTTGTTGTGACTTCCACAGGAATCCATTTGGATCCGGAGAAAGTCCGTGCTATCCAAGAGATGCAACCCCCCAGAAGCCTCAAGGAGCTCAGAGGATTACAAGGACGATTGGCATACATCCGCAGATTCATTTCAAATCTCTCCGGGAGATGCCAACCCTTCGCTAAGCTGATGAAGAAGGGCGTTTCGTTCATTTGGGACGACGCTTGCCAGCAAGCATTTGAGGAGATCAAGCACTACCTCACCCAACCACCAGTCCTGGCAGCTCGGTATCCGGAAAGCCTTTCCTGGTGTACGTCCGATCAATGGATCATTCTTTGGGAGCTCTACTAGCTCAGAATGATGACCAAGGGCGAGAACAAGCAATCTACTACCTAAGTAGAACGATGATCGGAGCCGAACATCGGTATAACCCGATCGAGAAGGAATGTTTGGCACTGGTGTTCGCCATTCAGAAAATGCGACACTATCTGGTGGGCCAAACTATAAATGTCATATCCAAAGTCAACCCCCTGAGGTACTTATGACAAAGCCTTCTTCACTAAATGGCCGGCTGGAAAATGGGCCATATTGCTATCACAATATGAGATGCATTTTCTGCCACAAAAGGCTATTAAGGGACAAGCGGTGGTGGCGGACTTCTTAGCTGAACACCCAGATCCCAGGGCAGCTAAACTCTACGAGGATCTCCCAGACGAGGTCGCCGAAGCCTGCCTGACCCAGACATTGTTCGAAGGACAAGTATGGCAACTTTTCTTCGATGGTGCATCAAGAACAAGCTCTAAGGGACATACAGTTGCGGTGGTAGGAGTAGTACTCGTCTCCCCACAAAATTACGTGATTCCCCGAGCTATCTCGTTAACCGAGCCCTGTTCCAACAATGTGGCGGAATACAACGCTCTTTTGATTGGGATGCAATTCGCCGATGAGATTGGCGTTAAAATCTCGAGGCGTACGGTGACTCCAAACTCATCGTCAGCCAAGTTTCGCGGAGAGTATGAGGTCAGGCATGAAAATCTAGTACCCTACTACAACGCGACAATCCACATGCCGAGAGGTTTTCAAATCTACATAGACCATGTAGCGCAAGCAAAATGCGCATGCAGATGCACTTGCATCCCTTGCTGCCTCCTTAGCTCTTCCAGCTGGAGCAATGGAGAAGATATTCGTCTATAGCACGACCTAACTGCCCAAAAAAGTCCCCTCGGAGACTACCAGAGGTCAACGGGAGATCGTCGCGGTAAGGAAACACTTGAAGTGTCAACCGATCCAGAGCTTAAAGACTGGCGATTTCCCTACATTGATTTTGTCTTATACGGCATCTTGCCCGAAGACACCAGGGAGGCGGCTGCCATCCGAAGGAAAGCCTCCAAATTCTACTACAATGCGATTTCGCGAACATTGTATCGTAGATCGCATGACGGGATCTTACTCCGGTGCCTCTCATCAAAAGAAGCCCACGAAGTGTTGAAAGAAGCCCACGATGGTACGTGTGGAGCTCATCAACCTGGCCCGAAGCTGGCAAACCGACTCCAAAGATTGGGTTACTACTGGCCCAAGATGGTTGCCGATGTTGTTGCCTACGCCAAAAGATGTCACGCCTGTCAAATACCTGGCGATTTCATCCATCAAGCACCAGGATACCTCCACTCTACGACCTCTACCTGGCCGTTCGAAATGTGGGGGATGGACGTGGTTGGTCCTATCAGCCCACCATCATCAAAGGGACATCGGTTCATCCTAGCGATAACCGATTACTTCTCAAAGTGGGCCGAAGCTATCCCTTTGAAAGAGGTGAAATCTTCTAACGTGATCAAGTTCGTGAAACATCACGTTATTTTACCGCTTCGGTGTGCCTCGGCGGATTGTCCATGACAATGGACCCCAGTTCATCAGCCAGGTTTTTTCAGAGATTCTGCGCCAAGTTCAGAATCCAGAGTGTGTCATCAACGGCATACTATCCGCCCGCTAACGGCCTCGCAGAAGCTTTCAATAAGACTATTGGCAAGCTTCTCAAGAAATTCGTCTCGAAAAGTCAATGAGACTGGGACGATAAGTTGGGCGAATGCTTATGGGCCTATCGCACGACTGTGCGAACCCAACTAAAGCCACGCCATTTTCCTTGGTGTACGGATGCGAAGCCGTCCTTCCACTGGAAATCCAAATTCCATCTCTTCGCGTCGCCTTGACAGCGGAAATGACAACAGAGGAGAAGCATCGACAGCGACTCCAAGAATTGGAAGCCTTGGACGACAAGCGTCTGCAGGCCCAACAACAAATCGAGCTTTACCAAGCTCGTATCACCAGAGCCTTCAAACAAGAAAGTCAAATCGCGAACTTTCAGGAAAGGCGACCTCGTCTTAGCCGTCCGAAGACCCATGGTCATGACACACAAGACGAAAGGGAAATCCAACCCAAATGGGAAGGACCATTTGTGGTAGAGTCAGTCTACTCAAATGGATCGTATCGCCTCATAACCTCAAATGGCGATACACTCATGATGCCAATCAATGGCAAATTCCTGAAGAAATACTATCCCTAGATGGCATTCTTCCACCGATCAAGTTAAAAATACACCTCTGATCAAACATCCGACGCCCTCGACGGCTAAGGATAGAGGAAAATGTTGGCTTTTAAGTCCAACATAAGTCTTCGACAACTCATCATGCTGAGGGGAATAGCATGGCTAGCCAACTCAAACGGTAGTTTGGTAAAGGCACCTCAAATCCGTTGATAGCTGAGGGTTTGCTAAAAATCCTGCTGATCAAGTTAAAAAAATACACCTCTGATCAAACAT